>JAEQBH010002507.1:0-369356 GCA_016808115.1 Tetrastigma voinierianum
TGCTCCTCCTACTTCCTCTCACGATCTCTTTGGCTAATGGATAAGCTTGATCTTAGTGTACGGTGCATCAGTTATTCGACTTGTGCGGTGCTTCGGAGTGGATCCAGTCGCGGAATGGGGGTGAAAGAGTTGTAATAGCAGCTACTAGAGAATCGTTGGCCCTTACAGCCATCGTCCTGGAGCTTTTATTCGAGTCCACGGTAGTGCCAATTGTTGGGTCTTTGATCGTCGGGTCCCTTGAGCGTCAAGTTGTAAGGGTCCCTTGAGCGTCAACTTCCTTGAGCATCAGCAGCGTAATGTCGAAACCTTAAAGAAGGGCTCCGTTGGCGGTGGGGTGGACCTTCTCATGAATTAAGTCAGCAAAAAAATCACGAAGGGGAGAAGAGAGAATAGGTGTAGGCAATTGGAATTACTTACCCTCCCCCAATGGGGGATCTTTTCGACTTATATGGTTAGGTTAACGAAATCCCCTCCCTCCTTCTCGAGGCAAGATTTTATCTTCTCCTAGTTTAAGGGATGAAATATTCTTTTCCTTATCAACGACTAGTTCTTCCTTATCAGGGATTATTTTTCCTTTTCTAGGATTATCTCTCCGAGGAGTAAGGGTTCGAGAATTGGAAAATCCGATGATAATATTGCTTTGCGGATTTTCAGCTTCTGAGTCTTTGTTGTAACAAGCTTCCCATATGGGATAGAATTCCCATATGGGGCAAAATGGCCGGCTAGCGGACTTGAAGACCTAGACAGGCCACCTCAAGCAAGCCATGGAAGAGTTTGTCCTTGCTTTCCCGGGCGGCCTCTATAGATTCTCCCGTCTTAGAGGTATCCACCTGCTCTTGGTGAGGTGAGTGGAATCGGGCCGTTTCACAACACAAGCCCAGTGGACTCATCAAATAACGGATCCCAGAGATCATGGTACTCACAACACCCAATTTAGCAACCACCTTCTTAATAGTTTTCATAACCATTCTCCTATACGGTTCACTCTCATCTTTAAGATCCTCGACTATTCTTCCTACCATATCAGCAACCCCAACCTTGTTAGCAATTTCTACTGTTGTGTCCACAAGATGCCTATAGTTTCTCCTATCCATTGCCATTACTTCTCTTGAAATTTCTTAAGAACTCGAGAAGAATGCCATTTCGAATATAGTCCGCCTCTACCTTATGTGGAGAGTCAAACAAATCAAACAAAGTCCTCCATAGACTTTCAAATTAACAAATGGGGAATAAGTTGTAAGGAGAAGGCTCGAATCAGGGCCTTACAAACTAGGATCGTATACCATGTTAAACTACTAACTCTTTGTAGACCCCAATTTAGTGTTTATTTTATTTACTTTATTTTATTTGTATGATAATTATCGATCCAAATACTCATCTTGTTTCTACAAAATTCATTAATTCTTTTGAGGATATCACACAAACAAGAGGTGAAATCCAATCAAAGATCAGAGGAAATATATAGCAGATTATAATCTGCATTCTGCAATATTGAAGAGGTGATCAAGAATTCTTTGCTTGCTAAATGGCAACTATACCAACAATGACATTTAAAGAATGCTATTTCTTCCAAATGGCTGATTCAAACACAGTATGAAGTGGGCACAGCCTGTACACGTTTTGAGATTCAGTTAAATTTAAATTCTGATAAAATTTTCAATTAAATTATCACTTGAACGTGAATATTAGTGAGGCCCCATGTGCTTAAAAACTATGAGAGATGACTTTATAAAGGGTTTATGAGAGCTCAAAGGAAGGAGGGCTCCTCTTTACTATCCCCTTCTCAACTTTTACAATGTTTATGTTGGCTGTGTACGGACCCAGAGCATTATAATAATTTTGCAGGTGTTGAGAACAGAATAATAATGCTAAATATTTAATTAATAGCTGCAGCTAATCAAGAACTTCTTGTTAAATAATTGTAGATTACCTGGCTTTTACAAAAACTTAGTACAGCAAATATTGAGCTGGAATGCGTGTTGAGTAATATAAAATTTATTTGACGACCTTTAGAAAATTACTCACATTTACAAATAATTGAGACGGGTTGACCTGCAATAAAGAGATTTTCAGTTAAGTTTCTTAGGAAGTATTTTTTTTTTTAAATGATTATTTCAAAAAATAAAAAATATTAAGTTATGTTTAGTAAAGCAGTTCGAGTTGTAAACAATAAACAAATACGTTACTTTTGTGAATTGATGGATTTGAACCAACGTAAAATTTTCTTTTCTTTTCTATTTTTTAACATTTTGATGAGCGTAAATTCTCTTAAATTAATACTATTCGGCAAATAATACATCTTTAATTTATTAAATATAACTGAAGAAATTTGTGGGGTGATTAATATATCAAAATGCACATTTTGAAATTTTTCTTGAATAGAAAAAGCCAAATCATTTTGTTTTACTTTTTTGAATGTTTCATTAAAAAAACTAGATATTCAAATATGAGAATAAAATCATATTTTTTATGATCCAATTAAACTCTCACTATTCATTTTATGCAATTTAAAAATTTATGAAACAAGAAGCTTGCCGAACAGCATTTCATGCAAAATGCTTCATAAAATAAACATAACTTAATACTTTTTATTTTTTCAAATAATCATTCAAAAAAATACTTCTGATAAACTTGGTATATCAATTAATTGTAAAATGTGTCTTTTTTAAAGGTTGTCAATTTAATTTTATATTACTCTATGCGATCCAGCTCTATCTTTGCAATAATATTTTTTTTATAGAAGCCTGATAATGTATTATGTTATTAATCAACAAGTTGTGGACATGTGGTGGCTATTAGTAATAATATGGGAGACAAAACCTGCAAATCACTATCATTCCAAATCCAGACTTCTTCTGCCAGTCTTCCTCGACAACTCCAATCCATCTGATCTCTTCTTAATTTGCCTTGAATTCCAACCCATTAAGCCATGGATTTTACTCGCCCGGTCTTGGATATTTCTCATCTGCAATTGCGTTGGTATCATGCTGCATCCGTACGTCGTCTCCCGGAAAGTCTCAAATCTTTGAGAACTGAAATGGAGAAGCTGAGTAATGTGTATAAAGACGTCAAGGAAAGGGTGGAACGCGAAGAGAATCTTGAGAAGAACCGTACTCATGTTGTGGGTGGTTGGATCCAGAGAGCAGAAGCCATGGAAAAGGAAGTCAACGAATTAAAGAACAAATGTGAGGAAGAAATCCAGAAAAAATGCTACGGAACCTGTTGTCCCATAAACTGTCGCGCCAGATACAAGCTTGCGAAAAGGGTGCGGGAGAAGATGGTTGTTGTGGCTGCACTACAATCTGAAGGAAGTAATTTTCAGGAAGTGGCTGTCCCGTTGCCTAGTCCTCAGGTGATTGAGAGGGCTTTGGAGGAGAAGCCAGTAGTAGGCCCTGATACAGCTTTTCAAAAGGTCTGGAGATGGCTCCAAGATGAACAAGTGGGGAGTATCGGAATATACGGAATGGGGGGTGTGGGGAAAACCACCCTCTTGAAGAAAATCAATAACAAGTTCCTCCAATCGAGCATTAATGCTTTTAATATTCTGATCTGGGTCGTCATCTCCAGGCCAACAAACTTGGAGAGTGTCCATGAAACGATTCGGAGTAGACTGGACATTCCCGAAGACAGATGGAAAGGGAGAGAAGAAGAGAGGAAGGCTGAAGAAATACGCAGGGTCTTGAAAACCAAGAAATTTGTGCTGCTGTTAGATGACATATGGGAGCCCCTTGATCTGTTGAGAGTGGGAATTCCTCCTTTGGGTGATGGAAATCAGTCCAAGATAGTGTTCACTACACGATCTGCAGATGTGTGTGGAGGCATGGCAGCTCAGAAGAGCATTAAGGTGGAGTGCTTGGAAGAGAAGGAAACATCTCTGTTCCAAGGCGAAGGTAGGAGAAGACACTAAATTCTCGCCAAGATATACCAAAGCTGGCGGAGATGGTTGCAAAGAGTCTAAGGCCTTCCCTCGCCCTCATCGTCATAGCCCGAGCTATGGCTTCCGCCACTTACCCAAAATTGGGAGAGAAACTTGCAAGAGTGAGGTTGTATCCCAAAGATGTTGCAGGTACGGAGAATGGTTGTTTCAGTATTAGCATTTAGTTATGATAGTCTACCCGATGAAGCCACCAAATCTTGTTTCTTGTATTGCTCTTTATTCCCAGGAGGATTCATCAAATCCCTTCCCGACATCTTATTAACTGGATCAGGGAGAGGGTTTCTGGATGAATATGACGACATTCAAGAAGCAAGAAATCAAGGAGGAAAAATTACTCAAATGTTAAAGCATGTTTGTCTATTGGAGGTAGGCAAACTAAATGGAGAGTATTTGAAGATGCATGATGTTATTCGTGATATGGCTTTATGGTTGGCTTGTGAAAAGGGGAGAAGAAGAACAAATTTGTGGTGAAAGATGGAGTTGGATTGATAAGTGCTCAGGAGTTCAGAAATGGAAAGACGCACAGGCGCAGTAGTAGTGAAGAACTAAGGGAACCTCCACGTTTCCCTAATACAGAGACGGTAATCGTAAGTATGACGAGGTTCACTTTTCCAAGTAGTTTATTTATAAACATGTCTGTCATAAGAGTTTTGGACTTTTCCAACAATAGGACACTTAAGTTACTAGCACCAGAGATTGGAAACTTAGCTACCTTACAATATCTTAATTTGTCGGGTACAATGATAAAATACTTACCAATTGAGCTCAAGAATTTAAAAAAATTGAGATTCTTGATTTTGGATGAGATGTTTTTACTTTTTGCTTCAAATCAAATGGTGTCAAGTCTTTCCTCTTTGCAATTGTTCATTGTCCCTTCTCATCTATGTTACAGCAGTGAAATAATGTTGTTAGAGTTAGAGCAGTTGGAACATATTAATGATATCTCCATCAGGCTTACAAGCATCAGTCATCAAAGATTATTCAGATCCAAGTTGAGAAGATCCACAACATCTCTACAATTAACACGCTGCAAGGGTGTGAACCAAGTGCAATTAGTATCCCCTTCTTGTATAAAGGAGCTCGCACTAGAAAGATGTTATGAATTGGAAGAGGTGAAAAGCAAGTGGTCCCTTCAAAATTCCCCAATCCACAATGCTGCTTCAACCACCTTTTGAGTGTTGATATAAATGGATGTAACAAATTGCTGAAATTGAACTGGCTTATTCATGCTCCAAAACTTCAATATCTAAGCATTGAAAACTCTGAAATCATAGAAAATGTGATAGAAGATGAAAGGAGTGAAGGTTCAGAAATTGAATCAGGTTTAAGCGTGTTTTCCAGACTCATATGTCTCAATTTATTTCGTCTGCCAAAGCTAGAGATTATATATGAACATCCCTTACCTTTTCCATCTTTAACGCGGATCACCGTGTGGGATTGTCCAAGGTTGAAAAAGCTGCCATTTGATTCCAGCATTTGCATGAGTAAGAAATTAGAGAATATCGAGGGACAACAAGAATGGTGGGATGGTTTGGAGTGGAATGACCAAACCCTTATGCACAACCTCACCCCATATTTCATAGAAGCTTAGTAAATGTTAAAAGCACCAAATCCCGTTCATCCTATAACAAGGTAATTACTGCTTTTTTTTCCTCTTTCTCCAATCTCTCATCTTTTATCTATTTATTGTTCAACCGATCCTTAACCTTATTTATTTATCTCCTTCTCCAAGAAACAGTCCTTAATCTCCACAAAATTCGAAAGCTACACAGCGGACAATGGCAATCTTCTCCAATTCCCTCCTTATTCATCATTAATTCAGACCACAACTGGGACTTCACCTTTGAGTTTCATCTTCTCCACCGCACATTTACCTCTTCTGCACATTCGAGTAGAGCTTCAACTTCCATGGCGCAGTGGGCTCAATTTCCACCGGAATCGGCTTTTTATTTCAAGCATGAATCATCTTTGGCATCTAAATAGCATCAGCTCTTAGACTCAGCATAGTAACACAAGAAGTTCAGTCAATTTCATTGCGTATGTTTCACTTTCGTTACTCTCTTCTGAAACTAAGCTTCAATTGGTAATTTTCCCTTTTTCTATTATTATTATTTTTTCTTTGTGTGTGTGGTTATATAGGCAGCTTGAGATATTGGCTTACTGTTTGTTTGTTTGTTTAGAAAATTAATGTAAGAAAATAAATTATAATTTTAAATAGTTTAGCTGTTAACTTCAAACCCATCATTTTAAGAAAATTAATCTCTCTCCAGGTAATTTCTTCTCATTTCCTTTTCATATTGCTAGTCTTTAGCTAATGGACAAACACTGCAAATGCTACATTCATTGTTAACAATTTCCCAAGTCTACTTATTCAATTAAACAGTGACAAACACTGCAAATTTAACAAATGATTTATAGATGATAAGCAAAATACTTTCCTAACTCTTTTTGGCTTAATTTAGAGCAAGAAATCTTAGAGAAAGGAAAAAAAATACTACACACCTTTGGTTACTCGGTGGAAATATAAAAGAAAATCAATATAATCAATATTTTATATATTTTTTAAATTTTTAGTCCTTACATGATAAAGAGAACCAAATAAAATAGGTTTAAATAAAAAATAGAATTAATATATTAGTTTAAACCTATTTTTATTTTCTTCCACTTTTCCTCATTATTTTTTCCTTTGCATTTTAGGGTTACGGGTTCCAAATAGAGCTACCTTTAAGTAGCTTTTTTCCTCATAGTTTTGGTCTCTTGGATAGCAAGTGTTTTAAAAAACTTGCAGGAACATATATACACAAAATTGTCAGCCCTCGGTTAAGATTGTAGCTCATAAAAACGATTGGGATGCCAATAGAACGACTAAACTGATCATCCGCTTATGAGGAACCCTATGGCTTGGTTTGGAACTTGAAGGGTGGGTTTGTAAGACCCAGAGAAAATTCAATTTTACGAGAAAAATGCAAAATCATAATTTCGGTAAAATCGAAATTTTCCTGAATCTCCCGGATGACCATGGACTTCTCCGTTGAATCGTCTCGCGAAATTGCTTCTATTCGTTGAATTTCATTGGATTCCAAGGTGGTCGGGATTTCACGTTGTTCGAGGCATAGGGTGTCGGATGACACATGGCAAGGTAAGGGGATGCCACATGGCACCCTAAGCGTGTGACACTTGGCAAGAGCCATGTGGTCTACTAAAAAGGGATGGCTCACAATGAGCCACATGGGAGTGTGATGTCAGAAAAGAGGAATAAGGAATAAAAGAAAAATAAGGAAAAATAAGGGCCACACAAGTCGACATGAGGAAATGAGGAGAAAATTGCCTCCTTTGACCCATACGGTCAATAATGCTCCAAATAGGAGGAGAACTTCCAAGAGAAAAATGAGAAGAAAGAAATGAGAAATAGCAAAAGAGAAAAGCAAAAAGGAAAGAAAAGAACAAAGAAAGAAAAAGAATTCGTAGAGGAAGAAAAGGAAAAAGGAGAGGAAAGGAGAAAAGGAAAAGGAAAAGGAAAGGAAAGGAGAGAAAGGGAAAGGAAGGAATTTCCACTGCTTCGGGTGATCGAGATTCGACAGAGTTCGAGGACCCTAAAGTTGGTGCCTGTGGCCACACGATCTACTTGCGGACACCAAAAAGTTGGAGTTTCGACAAACTCCGTGAGGTAGGGGTTTTATCCTACTTGAGTTACACTTTGTTTAAGTGTTTTGTTGATGATTGAGTTGATTTGAGGCCTTGAATGGCCGTTTGATCGGTCCCAAAACTTGGGGCCGGGTGATGGGATTTAGGAGCTCGTTTGGACAGTCCACGAATTTGTTGTTTGCTGTGTTGTGATTTATCACGTTAAATCATGTTTTGGTGAATGAAATTTAGGAAATGGCTATTAATATCGGTCTCAAAAGCTTTGAACCGAGTGAGAAAATTCATATTTTGAGTGGTCTTGAACAGTAACCTGAGGGGTTTACTGTTCATGTGAATAGTGACATGAATAGTGATGTGAATAGCATCGTGAATAGTACGTAAATTGGACCAAAAACATCCATGCATTGTGTGCTTGAATTGTTGAAATGAATGGCTTGAGTTGTGTGGAAATAGATAGGTTAATACATGATTCTAATGTGTTAACACGATGACATAATTATATAAAATATAAATTGTGTTTATGATATTAGATGATATTGTAAATTACTCAAGTGAGCTAATTTGGTGAGTTGGTTGATCAAAGAAATTAATAGGTTAATGCTTGAGGTGTTAACATGATGTCACAATTATATGGAATAATTGTGTATGTAAACTCGATGGAGATGAGATTGTGATTCGCTCAAATGAGCTAATTTGGGTGATGGTTGAAATTGTTGAATTACATGTGGTGTGATTGTAAAATTGAGAATATATGCATATTATGTATATTGGTATAAAATGATTGAAAAGGCATAATGCATTTTCCTTTGCAGGAAGTAACTAGAAATTAGGTGTGAGTGCATGACATGAATTTTCTGAAAAACGAACATGGTTGCGAAAGGAATTTCACATGATGATTTTCCGAAGAATGGGGTTGGGAGATGGTCCAATAGATCATTTCGAGGACCATGACTGTTTCGGGAAGTTCTCCAACACATTCTCCTCGGAGGGTAGTCCATATTTTACCGACATTCGGTAGTTTATTTTCAAGAACAACAAGTTTTGTTTTGAAAATGGTGTTTTCTCATACATGGCTTAAGCGGCGTGGGGAATCGGTGAGAATTTCGAGGAGCATGGGGATGGCATGTAGACATTCAAGTAGGATCACGCATTTACTTGAGTGTGTGTTTATATTGGATCATTGCATATGCACTTAAGTGGGGAGTAACTCATTTAGGGTGATTCCACTACTGGGCGATAGCTCACTCTGTCGAGGGAATATTTTTTTCAGGTACATGGAGTGTTCGAGAAGACGGCTCATTTTAGAGGCCGATTTTGAACAAAGTCGGATTGTGGCTTTGATGGTTTTTGGTTTAATATGTATTATAATTGTAGATTTGTCATGTATTTGTGACAAGTAATGAAATAACTCTTGGACGCTATTGGAATATAGTTGGGTATATGTTTGATGAGTGTTGGTGCAGGGCTGAGTGGTGGTTTTACTTTCGGTATGGGTCTCGTAACCCGAGACGTGCCAGTCTCCGCGAGTTGTGGGTAGTCAACGGACCCAGTTTTGGGGTGTCACGGGGCAAAGAAAAAATATTAAAGAAAATAATTTTCTCATGTTTAGTTTAAAAACTATGGAAAATATAAAAAAAAATTCAATACAAGGAAATTCCTTAGAATTTTACACATTTTGAAATTTCTTAGTCTTGTATAATGAAGAAACAAATAAAATGAGTTTAAATAAGCATATATAATTAATTTATTATGTTTAAACCTATCTTTAATTTTCCTCTAAATTTTATTTTCTTCTATTTTTCCTCCCTACTTTTTTCCTTAGCACTTTCCGGGTTCCAAACGGAACCTATATGTTTACAAGCATGTTGTTTGTGTTGAATGTAACCCTCTAAAATCAATATGCAGAGGAATCTATTGTTTCATTACGACTGTAAGAGAAATGTAGGCTATTAAATCAGAACAATATCTGTTGTGTTTTTCTATATCCTGGAGGCTCTTTTGCCCGTATGTAGCCAAGCTATATGTATGTCATTCGGGCTTCTGAGAAAGAAAAAAAAACATTTGTTATTTCCCTCAAATATGAATTGATTAGCATATCTTGTGGAGCATAAGAAAAGGCAGGACTTTGAAATTTTATTCTTACCCTTTTTTTTTCAAATTTTGAAACGTTTGATTATAGATTATTATAAGAACATTTAGGCCCCATTTTTTTTTCAAAGCAAAAGAAAATTTTGTATTCTCCGCATTTCCAAAACATTTGTTTTTAGAGAACACCTTTCCGTGTTTCCAAAAACTGTTTTCCAAAACAATTTTCAAGAACACAAACCAAACTTTTGATTTTTCTTTGGTTATTTCTTACTCATTTCTTTCATTTCATAATTCCCATCTTTTTACTTTCTCTGATTTTCATTAGTGGAATGAATCCATGCAAGATAGTAATTGCAAGACCAACCACAGCTTTTCCGCTTGGAAACTTCAGCAAATACATCAATATATAATGCCCTGTCGTACAGGAACAGACTAGTTCTCATGTAAACCTATATAACCCAAATAGCCAATGGGGGTGTCTAAACAAGATACTCATCTTGATCAACTTGGCAATCCACGAACCCACCATCCTTTTGTACCCAAGACAAGTAGAAATGGAAAAAGATGGAGATTTTAGCCTGTTTGGTTCATGTTTTTTATTTCTATTCTCAAAAATAAGGAAAACAATGAGAACACGTTTAACTCCCAGTTTTTTTTTTTTTAATTGAAAACACAAAAAACAATAAATACAGAGATAACACAAAAATGGTGTTTTCTGTGTTTTTAAAAAATGTTCTCAAGAACAGCCTTCAAAAAACGAGAACCAAACGGCCCATAAAATCCATGTTTACTTGTTTTCCTTTATCATGTAGTAAGTAGTGTTTATAAAACCCCATTCCAAAATTGATGAGTGAGATCAAACATCTAGACATATTCACATATCCCACACCCCACAAACAAGAAAATGCTATGTACCATAATATCTTTTGAATCTTAACTACTAAACTGGAGGGGGAAAGGAGAACAATAACAAGAACAACTTTTGTTCACTGTCTGCATCCTTTGCATGAATAAGGACCTTGTCATGAGTTTAAGGAAAAGACTTCACTAAATCAACAAATCATAGCGAAGACACTTTAGGATGGAAACAAGCGGCATGTAGTATTAATATAATGGCGAAAAGCGGCATCCATGATGCTAGAAATTACATGATCAATATCTTAAAACACACAGGCGAACATCAATCATCCATTCATCACAGCAAACACAATCTGTTCATAGAAACAGTTCAGATGCACCAGAGAGGAGAACTTACACTTTATATGCAAGTTCATTTCAAGAAATGAAAACCTCACAATTTTTTCTTTTTTCTTTTCCCTTTTTTCATTAGAAGCAAGCATTCAAAAAATATGGAAGCAATTGTCTGTCTGAGCTAACATGAAAGGAATCAAGCACAATAAAACCTACAAAACCCCCCTTGTAGGAATATTGTTAACTTCTAGGGATGCTCGAGAGCGTTTTGATAGCGTTTCAGTACATCATATGGCAACAAAGTGATCACTTAAAGCAGTTGGGATTGAGTTATATCACAACCTAACAAACAAAAGCAGTTGTAGAAGAGAGAGTTAGTCATTGTTCCATGCAGATCATGTAACACCCCAAAATATACCCTAACAGTTTTCTAATATGTTTAGGGTATAAAATAAGTTAAAATTGTATTTTTTCGGAATTTATATTGCTAAGAACGAAAAATGATAAAACCGGAATTAATACAATAGTCAATGGTAAAATAGTAAAATGTCACATTAAGGACTCAAGGGTAATAAGAGAATAAGTTTATATGCCAATGTAGAATATCTAGTATGTAGAAGTGTAAATGAAAGAGAAATGAAGGACTTTAATGCAAAAAAAATTTGGAAAACTTAACAAAAATGACAAGCTAAACATGGCCTTATGAAAGAATAAGAGATAAGACCAAATTTGGTCTTGTAAAGGAACATTTCTCCTTTGGGTTTGAGAGCTTAGGGTTACGGTTGAGAGAAGAAGAGAAGAGTTGGTGATTTTGCTCCATGTGATCAAGGATTTTGGTGATCGAAGAAGAAAGGAAGAAGAAAGAAGAGAAAGAAAAAGATTAAGGTATGGAAACTAAACCTAAAACCCTTTTGATGATGTTTAGGTTTGGGGAAAACCCTAACTTTTCATAATAACGATGGTTGTTGGTCTCAGCTTAGTTTTATGGTTGTTTGAATTGGTTGTGGTCCTCAACTGAAGAATGTTTGTATAAAAGTATTTAGGTTTGGAGATGCTATCAAGAATTTTCCAAAACCCACGTTTTGTCTTGGCCATCACTCATCAAATTGAGTGATTGGAAATTTCTAAAGTAAACTAGACTTCTAGGAGAACAAATCTCCTTGAAATAACTATATTCAAATTTGTACCCCATTGGACCCAGAAAAATCGTCAAAGTGAAGCTTTGTTTTTGGGTAGTTTCTTGTCTGTTTTGGTACAGCTTTAGTATTTAGGCCATAACTTGGCCATCACTCATCCAACTTGAGTGATTTAAATTTAAGGGTAAACTAGACTTCTAGGAGAACAAATCTCCTTGAAATAACTGTATTCAAATTTAGACCTCATTGTACCTAGAAATCCGTCTAAAGAGAGCTCATTTGTAGGAAATATTTTGGTATAAAGAGATTCAAGTGAATAAATGGAATTGTAAAAGAATTATAAATGTGATTGCTATATGAAATATGATTACATGAACAGAAATATGAGCATTACTGAGAACATGATCATACTGGTTATGATAAAAGTACATGTTATAGTATATGTATAATGGAATCGCATGCGAGAGGAATCTCATGAATCGCTATGATTAACATTATCCATGTATATGAGATGTGCATAGCTTAGCGAATAAAAAATGTAATAAGATTGATTGTTTGCATATGTCTCGGGTTGATGGATAGGTAGGCATGCCTATTAGGAATTACATGATATAGTTGGCCTCGTTCAAGTCATTACAATTTACAACGGCCCCGTTTGGAGTCCAGTCTGATGCGAGGATCCTTTGTTTCGTGCGTGATAGTACATTCGAATTACCTCTGATTTATACCCCGTATCCACTTCTTGGAATATGCAGGCAAGACACAAGATGAGATAAAATGATTGAAATGGTTATAAGAACCATGTAACATGAAAACAATGATTTGAATTGAAAAATGTGATAGAGCTACAGTAATTTAAAAAATACTATGTATTATGAAGAATGAACGTGATAACTCTAATAAATGACATAGTGTACAAGTAGTCGGATATATGAACAGCTAATGTGCAAATAGGAATTGTGTTAATTGTATATTGTCATTGAGGACCTTCTGATAATTAAATACGTGTTATATGTTTACGCTAAGGTATAAAGCTTGCGCATGTGTTTCGTCAGGTGTAGGTATGGAAGATGACATCGGTGATACGACACACGGGAGACGACCACGACAATAGGAGTCAACATCGATAGGTCGCTACCTCTGATTTTGAATATGTACATGTAAAGTTTTTTTTTTTTTTCATAATAGGACTTGTATTTGTATCAGTCAATGGGACTCATATATTTATATTTTTTTAGTGGGAGTTATGCTAAGGTGCTATAAAGCACCAAAAATAATAAAAATAGAAGACAACTCTTCCAAACCATTAAAACATGTAATGCCTCCAACAAAATAATTAAAACATGTCGTGAAATAGTAAATTTTTTAATAAGGTACAAATGACGTCCACCGCCTCTTCTTATGTTTTAAGCCATGGAGGAGAGAGAAAAAAACCTTAGTCTTTCTTTGACCTATCATTTTTATTTAAAGATGGAAGAAACTGCGAAATCCTAAAATTCTAAAAATACTTGTGGCGCCTCGACCGGGAATGCATTGATAACCTTTCAACCCGTGGAATACATGTGACCATTGAGTGTCTGAATGCCACAAAATGAGTGTCTCTCTACCCGAGACTCAAACATGAGTAAAAATGGCCACGTCGGACCTATACATCCATACTCATCTAAATATAACCAACTATATTACAATAGTTTCAAGAGTTAATTACACTCTTATACAACATGCATCGATCATAATGTTTCATACATGTTTTACAAAAATAAATAAACAAAGCCACAGGTCGGCTTTCTTCTCAAAAGCGATCTCTAGTGAGCCCTGTCTTCCTGAATACTCCTTGTACCTGAAAGGGGGATCCCACGACAGGGTGAGCAATCCCCAGTAGTTGAATTTTCCTACATGGGTTACTCCCCACCTAAGTGCTCATGCAATGGAAAACACACATATTCAAGCGAATTCATGATTCCTATACATGTTATGGATGAGAATGTGACTCATCCTTTCCCACTTCTCGAGCCCTCTCTAACTCCCTCATTCATGCCTAATCCAAGTGTGAGAAAACACTGTTTTCAAAACAAAAGGTTTTTGTTCTTGAAAGCATGTACCAATTACGAAAAATTCTGTTGGACAGCCCTCAGAGGGTAGATTGCTGGATAACTCTCGAAGCGGTCATGGTCATCCTCCCGAGATGAGGCGTGGACAGCTCAGAAGGCGATTCTTCGTAAAATCTTCCCGTGAAATTCATTTGACAACCATGTTTTTCATGTCATGCCAATACTACTATTACAGGTGCCCGGTGCATATGAGTGCAAATATCATTTCACAAGCAATTCATGTTAATATATCAAGCAGCATTGAAAAATTATTTGGAGTTGACGATGATGAGTGAGATGAGCCAGTGCGATGCCTTTTGACTTAGTGTTCCTCTTAATGAAATTCCACACAAAGCAACATGTTCATTCATAGCAATAACACAAAAATCGGTTCCACATGGGCGATAGAAAATCAAGCGGCTCGACTTAGTGCTTGTCAATCATCCACAAACACACAATCCAGGACCACAAGAGCGAGTCTCCAAACCAATCTAGGTTTAATAGAAACAATCCAAAATTTTCAGCTTTCTTTCCCACTCCGGAGGACCGAAACACAAGGCCTTTCCGGCCCCAAACACACAACCATTTGTATGGTTCTTAGACAAGAAAAAAAACCAAGTAGGAGAAAGACCCCTACCTCCCGGAGTTTGTGGAAACTCCACAATACTAATACCCACGCGTAGCTCTTCCAGTGGGGATCAACTTTGCCTCTTGTCTCTTCGGGATTAGACTGTCCGATCGCCGGGAAATCTAGAGATAAGGTAGATTCTCTCTTTCTCTAAAACTCTGTCCTCTTCTCCTCAATCTTTTCTCCCTCTATTTTCCCTCTCTTTTCCCCCATCCAATCGTGGTCCCGAGTTGGGTCAAGGGTGTCCTCTCACTTGGCAGTGTCGAGTTCTCATTAAACTCTTAGGATTCGCATATGCGTATCCATCTACCATTAGTTTCCTCCCAATCACATGTTGCCACATGTACCATCGTGGGTCGTACAGGCTCATGTTTGACTCGTGCCTTGCGTGACCGTGGCGCCGGCCGCTCCTGTGTGTGCGAGGTGCGCACCACCTCCGATTGCCTCAAAAAAGCGTGAAATCGTCTCGAGTGGCGTGGTAGCTAGATTCTGCATGATGATTTCAACAGTGAAGTCCGTTTTGTCATCTGAGATCTAGAAAAATTCCAGATTTTGATTGAAATTACCATTTTACCCTTTCTCGAAAATTCGGATTTTCCGAGGTTTCACAATACTTCTACCCTTAAACCATAAAAATCCTAAAATCCTTCGAATGTGAAGGGTGTCTTATGCATGAGGAGAATGAAGAAAGGGTTTTTTTTTTTTTTTTAAGAAAAAGAAAAAAAAAGTCATTATATGTGGTGGTTAATGGGTTGTTTTGAAAAGAAAATACTCACATTAAAATCAAACAAAATTTTTTTATGTGATATAAAATAAAAAACTTTTATGATTATTTTATGTTTAATCAATTAAGGAAAAATGAATTACATTAACAACTTAGATAAAGGGTTATACATTATACATTAATGTATAAAGGGTGTCATATTTTAGAAAACCTTTGCTCCAAAACACATTTTACACAGTCGTGCTTCAGTCACGGTGTATGCCTAATTCCTATTCCAAGCATAGGAATCACGGTTGTCGGCATTGTATCTGCGGTATTCCACGAGGTCATTTCCACGGGAGTGGTCTAATTTTATTGACCAGCAAAGCTATTCTCCACAAAAAGTGTAAATTAAGGGAAATTGTAGGGTTGTGTTGTTTGATCAAGTGATTGATTGATTTGAATGTTTTAGAAAAATAGAAGACGAATGCTGGTATTCTTAGGATTCCACTCACTTATGACCAAATAAATCCCACCTCTTATTTTACAACTCATCTAGGAACCATTGATAAATGGTCTTTGATGGAAGATTTATCTTTAAATGCTCTTTGAAAAGGATGATTGAATAATGTTTAGCACTTGTTCCCAATTAGCTGAACCTTTAGTTTGCATTTGTAATCAAGCCTGACGTGTACCAAGTGATCGTTCACCTGCGTTGTCAAATATGCCAAACTAAGGTTTTTATAAATCATTTACTAGTGAATAGCATCTTACAATCATTGAAGTTCAAAGAAAGAATTGAAAGTTAGTACTTTGATCGGGGTGAGTTTCACCTTAGAATCCCAACATTAAGGGTTTAGAAATCCATGGAACTTATAAGAACAGTTATAATTGAAGTGATGTTAATCATAAAAACAATACTTGAGAAAATCAGAATTCGGTTACAAAATCTAGGAATGTGAAATGTGAAATACTATAATGGAAAACAAACCAAGCATTCTGTGAAGATTACGAGTGGCAGATAGGCCAAAGCACCAAAATGAAAGAGTCTTCAATCTGGATCTCTAGGATTCAACTCAAAACAATGGAGAGAAACTCCTCTTCTATGAAAACCTAACCCTAGAAGTCAAAAACTGCTCTCCCCCTCTATCTTCTGCCTTTTATACTCCTTTCCAATACCATCTCGTGCTCAAGGATGATTGACAAGTATGCCCCTGCGTTAGGATCACAATTCTGCTCCATTCCCGCATTTCTCATACATGTACGGTACACTTTAATGGTGTGCCGGTACACTTTTCCATGTCTGTCGATTTCCTAATCCAGATTGTACCGGTACACATTTTTGGTGTACCGGTACACTTCTGCATACCACTTTTCTTGAAGGTGTAGGTACACATAATTGATGTCTTGCGGTGCCGGAATCTCTGGTGCTTTTCTAACCTTGCAAGAGTTCCGAGACTTCATCAATTGTTCGCCCACATCCTCAGTGCTTCATATTGACTTCCCGGACATAAATCCTCGTACACTTATGTTTTAGACCCGAAAGACGCATAGTCCCCAAAACACCTGAAATTAAAAGTACCTATCCTTATAGAGATGTGGGTAGGGTGGCAGTTTGGATGTGCTAAATTCTACTATAATTATTGCTCAGTAATGTATTCATCACACCTAACTGCATCTTGCTAGTCCACTAGCAAGATTTAGTTCTAATTCTGACTAGAGTATGAATCTCGACAAGAGCTCGGTATAGTTAAGCTTTGCAGAATCTGAAATAGCAATTATGGAATAAAATACTTCACCTACTTAGTATGCACCAGTATGACTCATTTAAACCAACCACAGTCTTACACAATGAGCATTATAACAGGCTAACACAAAATCAGTTCTTTAAATAAAGACTATGGAATTTAAGGAATGTAAGGCAGTCATGCAAATAGTGAACTGTAGAGATCGATAGAAGGGAAGCAATCATTTAACATGGAACACATAACCACTATGCATAATGTCATAAGAAACAACAGACATAATTGGAATCAAAGGAGTCTTAAGTTTATACTTGACAAGTAAATAATAAAACGAAAGAAAAATGAATAATCCAGAAATGGAGTCTTCAGTGTAACATGGCTGGGGTCTACTACCCGATTGCCAACACCACCCTAGTCTAGCCTAAAAACAACTATGCAGTGTCATCCTCATCCTCAGCAGAAGAGAATGCGTCCTCGTCCACACAGTCATCTAATTCTTCTGAATCCCCCTCTAAATCTGGAGAAGTAGCATCCGCCATCGCCGGCTCTGCCTGAAAAATGTGACTCTCAAGCCTCGAGAGACGTCGATCCAGCTGCTTTTGCTTCCCCATAATGCACTTGAACCATCCCTTTATCCGCCGCTCCATCCTCTTCAATGGCGATGTGCTCAATGGTGATGGGGCTGTGGATGATGTGATCCCGGGAGGAGCCTTGCGAGCGAGCATGGTGCAGTGGATCTTTGCTCGACTCTTGTACCAGTTTTATTAGTGATAGGCCCGACACAGGCAGCACCCTCTTTTCTTTATTTGCTCCTCATTCCCGGCTTCTTCCACAATACTAGTCACAGTGAAGGAACGGAATATCTGGCTTTCATGAATATTGTGAAATCTCTCATTACGCACCATATGACTAATGCATAGTCAATGAGTTTCCCAGTCATGACCTCGTACAAAAACTGGATCTGTTCTCGGCTGGGGGATTTTTCATTTCCCTTAGGCCCAATTCTATCGTGAATGATCTTGTTCATCAGGGCATATTAAGTTTGAGCTTTCAGTCACAATTCTTTTCCTGAAATCCACTCATGGAGTGCTAGAGCGATGCGCGCAACCTCGATGAACTGGCCCAGGCATCAAAGTCGATGATAGCCACACAGGTGGATATATGGTCGATTAAGATCCAGTGGAATATATATAAGAAATAATGCATCCCAGTAGTCAAACATCTGTAAAAGTCTCTGCTGTCTCGGTATCGTTCTCGCCAGTTGGGTGTCAAAGCTCCGACGGGTGTGTCGGGTGAACATCAGTGATGCCTCTGATAAACCGATGGATGACGCAATCGCCATTTGCATCCTCTATGACGTATTAACCCCATATTGTTCGACATTTTCTGCATTCGATCATATGTTTCATGCTTCTATCGTCATCATCAACTTTCACTTTTTGAAGATTCTATCTGCTTGCCTTTCCCCTTTTTAACTGGCTGGGAAGAATCTGATTTCCTTTTTTTCACGGCCTGCTCCATAGAAGAGCTAGGCCCTTTTCCTTTCCCGATGTTCTTGGATCGTGCCATAGAAATAGCAAGGATCGCAAGAATGGCCGGATAGCGGATATATAAGAAAATCCCCAACTGTTTCGAGATAGTCTGGTGATCCAGGTGCATATCGGACAACACTTTCCACGCCCGTACCGTAGTTGGTATCGACCACGATCTGAATAACATCACCAGATCCGACAAGCGAATCCATATATACTGATGAGGAACTTCCGAAAATGCTACTTAGTTTGTGGGTGGCTTCACAATCCGTCTGATAGTACGCGAGCGGGTCCGGCATGAATGGCAGAGAAAACCTTTGTGAGAAGCAGCTAGGGCTTGTAAAGCTTGTGAGAGGACACAGCCGGTTAGGGCCTTATGGAGAGTGGAAGGGTTTGGAATGTCAAAGGTCACAAAATTGGGGTTTAAAAGCCCGTCGCCCAAAATCCAGCCCGGGTGTCTTAGGTACACATTAGTAGTGTCTTGGGTACATTCTCTTAATCCACTTTTGAGTAAGTTGTGCAGGTACATTTTAGGGTGTACCCGAGTACATTAACCTTGCCTCTTTTCGAACCCAAGTTGTCTGGTACACATTTAAGTTAATACTTCGGTACACTTGTTCCCAAGACTTCTTTCTTTCTTTTTTTTTCTTTTTTTCTTTTTGAATATATGTATATATTTTGCTTTAGGCAGGTGAATGTAGTTATACCATTTTAATCTTTTCAGCTGCCTTTCCTCCCGGGCTTCACTACATGTTCACTATTTTGTTCGGATTCTTGGCATTTGTAGAATTAGTCACGCAATTCATTCTTGGGATGCCAATCTCTCCATGAGATCCTTTGTTGTTCCACTATTCGGAGTTCCTAGGGTTCGAGATGGACTCCAGTGACTCCTAAGCTTTCAGGTGGGTGCAAGGGATGAGATATCTGAAGATTGGTCGTGCAAAGAAATGATGGCCTCCTAATCATTTTCCAATTATGCAAGATGTTCTCAAGACTATGATGCATGAAGTTAACATGACCGGCCTAAGTGATGCTGGTGGAAGCAATAACAAGTTAGATCGGAGGAAAGAATTTGACCATAAGTCCGCAAGCTGATGAGTATAATGCAAGGGACGAAATCCACAGAAGACCACAAAGCTTGTTGTGTATGCTTGTTAGGATGTACATGCAATAAGATGATGTAGAGAGTGTATGAAATCATGCGGGTATGTACATTGCAGGTGAAACATAATACTCAAAAGAGGCATATTTGGAAAAATTTGACCCACTGAACATATAACGAGCGCATAGTTACGTTCAACCAGTGTACATCACCCCCTTATGAAACAAGCATTGTCACTCAATGCATAGAAACTCACAGGTACCCCCACAACGAGAATTGGAAGCGATGCGAGAAACAAAGAGCCCACATTATATATATATATTTATTTATTTATTTATTTATTTTTTATTTTTTTATTTTTTTATTTTTTTATTTGATTGAAAAACAAATGAAGTGAAAACTAGAGAAATAGAAAGCAAGAACGAAAGTAAAACAAAATCAAAACTATATACAACAAGTGGAAAATGAGGTTACTTGGGAAGAGAGTCACAGTGAAGCGGATCTGCAAGAGTCTTCACTACGCTCTTGAGGATTGAAATGCTCGAGGAATGGTTTGAGGCGCTGGCCATTCACTTTGAAGGATTTTCCAGTGTCCGGATTTTCAATCTCCACGGCTCCGTATGGATAAACTATATAGCGATAGGCAGACCCCAGTCCAAGGGCGGGCTATCCAGAAATAGATCTGTGGGGAGCTATCTGGCTGAGTACCTTCCACGGTAGGGTTGAAAGTTTTTGCTGGCGATAGATTTGTCATGGAATAGCAGGCCGCTCTTTGCCAGGGTCGGGGCTTTCATCGACTCTCCAGCAGTTCTTCAAGTTCATTTA
The DNA here is from genome assembly GCA_016808115.1 of Tetrastigma voinierianum. NCBI lineage: Eukaryota > Viridiplantae > Streptophyta > Magnoliopsida > Vitales > Vitaceae > Tetrastigma > Tetrastigma voinierianum. The sequence continues at coordinate 20,623 of JAEQBH010002507.1, forward strand.
GCTGCAACAAGCGCTACTTACCAGCAGGTCATCCCGAATTAAAAGTTCTAATAGCCCAGTAAGCCCGGTGTTCCATCTCTACTGGCAAATGGCAAGCCTTTCCATAAACTAGCCTATAGGGAGACATACCAAGAACAATTTTAAAGGCAGTACGGTAGGCCCAAAGAGCATCGGTCGAGACCCAATTGACCAATCTTTGCGGTCGGGGCAAGCCGTTTTAAAATATGTTTAATCTCCTATTAGCTAGCTCAGCTTAACCATTGGTGCAGTAGACAGTAGGCTTGTTGATACTTTATGGGTGACTCCATATTTTTAGCAGTTTTCAAGATCGATTGCAAAATGGAGCCCACCGTCACTAATAATTGCAGGTGTTCCGAAAGCGAGAAAAATATGTTCCTTTATAAATTTCAAAACAACCTTATGGTCATTGGTTTTTCGTTGGAATCGCCTCCAACCCACTTAGACACACATAATCGAGATAAGAGAATGTAAAGATACCTGAGAAGGGGGAAAAGGCCCAGTGAAGTCTATACCCGACAATCAAAAATTTGATAATTAAAATTGGGGTAAGAGGCATCATGTTGCGTTTTAATGAAACCTCTAGTTCTTTGACACTTGAGCACAAGTTTTGCGAAATCAAACAATCTTTAAATAAGGTGGGCGATAAAACCCGGCAAATCTTGTCTAGTCTTTCGGGCGGAGAATGTCCTCCCGAGGCTTGAATCTTGGCAAAAAGTTAAAATCCTCACCTGCTCATCAGTGGGTACACATCTTCTCATTATTTGATCGGGGCGATTATTTAAATAGATACGGATCATAAAGTAAATGTTCTTAATATCTGTCAAGAATTTCCTTTTCTGTTGAGAAGTCCATTGAACTGGAATCTGGCCAGTGACTAGGTAGTTTACAATGTCAGCATACCACGGGCAATGAACAAGAGCAAGAGTTTGCTCATCAGAAAAATATATCACTAATAGATTGTGTGCCAGCGGAGTTAGTTCTGGAACTAATCTAGATAAATGGTCGGCGACCACGTTCAACCACATCTTTAATGGTCAAGTTGAATTCTTGACATAATAAAATCCACCTAGTTAACCGGGGTTTTGTATCCTGCTTAGAGAGCAAGTACTTCAGGGCTGCATGATCTGTGAAGATGGTCACAGGAGAACCTACAATGTATGACCTGAATTTTTCTAGTGCAAAGACAACAGCCAGAAACTCTTTTTCGGTGGTTGTGTAGTTTGCTTGGGCGGAGTCTAGTGTCTTGCTGGCATAGTAGATTACAAAAGCCTTTTTGTCTTCCCTTTGTCCTAACACAGCCCCTATGGCATAATCACTAGCGTCACACATGATCTCAAATGGAAGGTCCCAATTAGGGGACCGCATGATGGGTGGTGACACTAACATGTTTTTGAGTTTAGTGAAAGCTTGATATCCTGAAGCTTGTGACCATATGTGAGAAAGGCATCTTTGGCAAGCAAAGTACATAAGGCGAGCTATAGCACTAAAATCTTTTATAAACCTTCTATAGAACCCAGCATGACCCAAGAATGACCTTATGTCTCTAACACACTTAGGAGTGGGTAGGTTTGAAATCAGTTCAACTTTGGCCTTATCAACTTCAATTCCATCTTTTGATACTATATGGCTAGACAATCCCTTGTGTTACCATGAAATGACATTTTCCCGATTTAACACAGATTTTCTCTTGACACCTCTCCAAAACTTTACGTAAAGTTCTCTAGCGAGTTCTCAAATGAGTCACCATGAGAAATCATCAGTAAAATTTCCAATATGATTTCTATCATGTCAGCAAGATTCCCGTCATGCAGTTGGGGTTCAGTGCATTGCATGAATCGAGATTTTCCTAAAGGCGAAGGTACCAAAAGGACAAGAGTGAATGTAGTTTTTCTCTTGATCTTCAACGCTATCTCAATTTGGTTGTATCACAGTGCCCATCAAGAAAATAATAGAATTCATGCCTGCAACTCTCTAACATTTGATCAACAAGCGGGAAGGGAAAGTGGTCTTTCTAGTACCCGCATTGAGTTTCCTATAATCTATGCACACCCTCCATCTGATGTGACACGAGTGGGAATGAGTTCATTGTTTTCATTGGGGACCACTGTGACTCCAGATTTTTTAGGAACTACCTGTGTTGGGCTAACTCACTTACTATACGCAATAGAAATTAAATCACCCCTACATCCAAGAGTTTTAACACTTCCTTTTTCACCACTTCTTTCATTATTGGGTTCAATCGTCTCTGTGGCTGCCTAGAAGGTTTAACATCCTCTTCTAAGTGAATTCTATGTGTGCAGATCAAGGGACTAATTCCCTTAATATCTGTAATTAATCCCGACCCTATAGTAGTTCTTGTAGGTTTCAATATCTCAAAGTTGATTTTCTTGAGTCCAAGTCTCAGGAGGAAGATATGATTAGGAAAAGTTTCCTCCTCCCACAAGAATGCATATTTGAGGTGTGTTGGTAAGGGTTTTAGCTCAAGCTTAGGTGGCCTCTCCTCGGAAGGCAATGCCTTGTCCTCGTATAGTGTGATAGTTGATTTTAGGTGTCCCCCATTAACTTCCAATACATCATTATGCTCAATTACAGAGTGTAAAAATTCTGACTCCAGTGTGGTCACTTCCTCATCCCAACTCGGGCTGACCAAACATGACTTAAGAGGATCATCATGTGAGGCATTATCCAGGTATCTTTGTACCATGGAATCAACCATGTTAATTTCACACACATCTTCTTCATCCCCCATTCCCTTGATTACATTGAAAATATTCAGATTAACAGTCATGTTACCAAACGATAGTGTCATTAGGCCTCCTGCAATGTATAATGGCATTAGCGGTTGCGAGAATGGTCGACCAAAAATTCTTGGGGCCCGGGGTTCCTTGGTCGCCACAGGTTGAGTATCAAGCACAACAAAATCCACAGGGAAGTAAAATTTGTCCACTTGTACCAAAACATCCTTCACTATTACCCTAGGAATTTTTACACTACGATCAGCCAATTGGAGGGTGATATTGGTTGGCTCTAATTCTCCTAACCCTAGGTCCACATATACTGAATAAGGCAACAGATTAACACTTGCCCCTAAGTCCACTAAAGCATGCCCTAACTTTGAATTTCCCACTACTATAGAAATAGTAGGACTTCCTGGGTCTTTGTATTTTGGAGGCAAGTTGTTCCGAATTAGGGAAGTGGATTGTTCAGTCATGAATACCTCCTTGTTGACACCTAATTTCCTTTTTAACGTGCATAAGTCCTTTAAAAATTTAGCATATGATGGAATTTGCTTAATGGAATCCTATGAGGAATGTTCAATTTTACTTGTTTGAACAGCTCATAAATCTCGAATGGTTATTCACTTTCTTCGATGCTCGATCACATGAGGGTATGGAGATTTGGAGGGATATAGGTAGACTTATTAGTCCTTTGGTTGATCATCAATATCTGTTCGTATTAGGGACATGAAGTTGTGCATAACTCATCCTCTCGAGCGATTCACTTGGAGACTCTTGAGTTGGTTCCTTAGTTGAATAGTTTTGTCAACTACCTTTCAAGACAGAGGTAGTGAGCATGCCCAGTGTTCAAAAGTACCCTCAATTGGTCCTGAACTTCCTACACTATTTTGACCTTGTGGTTTGAATGGGTTGAGATGGAAGTTTCCCTTTTTCTTGTTGAAGGCTACCTATAGACGAGGTTAACTTGGTTATCTGAGATCTCACATCATTCAGAGCAGTTCGGAGTTCTGTGTTTGTGGATTGTTGGGTTTGTACGAACTGTGTGACTATGTCCTCTAGACTTCTCTTATGTGGAGGTTGATATGGTTGTGGTGATGGAGTTCCTTGATTTGGTGGTTGGAAACCTTGATTAGGGTTCGAAACATAGGGCTATGATTTTGAAATGGTGGAATGGAATTTATGCCATGGTTTTAGTGTTGAGGACCTTGGTTGTTTGGCAAGTTGACTACTCCTTCATTTCTCGACCAAAATTAGGGTGCTTACCACGAATCCGAGTTATATGTTTGAGTATGGAGAATTGAAAGGTTTCCTTTGGTAATTAAGGGCATTGGCTTGCTCTATTTGAATTGCACCTTTTACTTGAGAAGGTTGGGCACTTGATGGTTGAATGCGCAGGATCATCGCATATGATGCATGGCTCCTCCATTACAGGCCCCGATGGGTACCAGAGGTATTTGAGCACACTAGTTACCTCATGTGCTTTGTCTCATGGCCTCGATTTCCTGCATTGATTAACCGATTTAAAACTTATGATATCATTCTCTCTTAAGTGATGGATTCGCCGCATTTGATGTGCTGCACTTTAGCAGTCTATGGAGGTGTTAGTCTCCCAGTTCAGGCATTCTCTGCTATAGTATCAAAAGTTGGTGCTTCCTAGCACTCTTTTCATAGAATTGCTGCACATCATTTGGATGTCTTGTTTATTATTCAAGGATAATCCTTGATGAAAGTATGCACATGTTGTCCCTACATCCAATCCATGGTGAGGGATGGCATGGAGGGAGATCCCTTATATCTTTCCCATACCGCGTGAGCGGTTCACCCGACACTGAGAAAGTTACAGTGCTGCGAGCGATGAGTATGTGCGAGGAGGGAAAATTTTGTTGAGGAACTCATTTCGCATATTTTCCAGTAAGGTGGAGTTAGGTGATAGGGAAGAGATAGAGCGAATTTTAGCCTTCTCCTTTAGAGACAAAGGAAATAAAACCAAACAGATTATGTGGAGAGGTGAGCCAGTAGAGAAATCTGATAAACATCTTCAAAATCTCTCATGAATGAATAAGGGTTCACCAGTTCGAACCCTTGATATCGATAAAGACGGATCATTTCCGTTTCATTAGAAATTGATTAGCCTCTTCGGGAAGGCGAATGCAAGAGTGGTTATGGTCCTTTGAGTTTGTAGGATTTCGAAGGGTTCTTTCTATGTTAAGAGCAAAAGAAAGGAGCGGGGGGTGGACCCTATATTGATTTTCTTTGAAGGTTACCATTTCCACCTCTGATGCGGGGTCTAGGGAGTGTAACATCCTCCACGTTGTGGAGGTTGCCAGAATCCTTGTGGGATTAACGGGAATCATGAGTATGTTCATTAAATACATGTTGCTGATTCGGGATTGTCCATTTGAGGTAAAATGTATCTTGAGACACTTGGCTTATTATGGATTTCTCAAAGTTTCTAGGGGATATAATTCTGACTAGTCGGTGTTGCTCGTTGCGAGCCCAAACCGACATGCACTATGCTTACTTCGTCCAAGAAACACCCACTTAGATTTCTCACTAAAAACAAAATAAAAATAAAAGAAAAAATGGAGGAAACGTGCGGATTGCAATGCGATTGCAAATTACCTGCTCTCTTCGGATCGGATGACTTGGATTGATCTCGCCACTCCCGACAACGGCGCCAAAATGCCGTCTGATTAGTATGCCTAATTCTATTCCCAAGCGTATGAATCCACAGTTGTCGACATTTGTAATATACGGTATTCCACAGGTCATTTCCACGGGGGTGAATTACAATTTTATTGAGCCGTGAGCTATTCTCCTGAGGTGTAAATTAGGAAGTGTAGGGTTGTGTTGTTTGATCAAGTGATTGATTGATTTGAATGTTTAGAAAAATAGAAGACGAATGCTAGTATTCTTAAAGTTCCACTCACTTCGACCCAGATAAATCCACCTCTTATTTTACAACTCATCTAGGAACCATTGATAAATGGTCTTTGATGGAAGATTTATCTTTAAACGCTCTTTTGAAAAGAAGGATGATTGAATAATGTTGAACACTTGTTCCCAATTAACACGAACCTTTAGTTTGCATTTGTAATCCAAGCTGCGTGTACCAAGGTGATCTCATTCTACGTTGTCAAGAATATGCCAAACTAAGGTTTTCATAAATCATTTGCCGCAGTGAATAACATCCCACCCAATCCATTGAAGTTCAAAAGAAGAATTGAAGGGATTATTACTTTGATCGGGGTGAGTTTCACCTTAGAATCCCGACGTGGGGGTTTAGAAATCCATGGAACTTATAAAACCGATTATAATTGAAGTGATGTTAATCATAAAACAATACTTGAGAAAATCATAATTGATTTACAAAATGCGGAATGTGAAATGTGAGAAATACTATAATGGAAAACAAGAAACCCGGCTGATGTTCCTGTTTGAAAGATTAAGTGCTTGAATGGTAAAAACACCAAAATGAAAGAGTCTTCAATCACGGATCTCACAAGTTCAACTCAAAACAATGGAGGAGAAACTCCTCTTCTATGAAAACCTAACCCTAGAGTCAAAAACTTTGCTCACCTCTAACACTGCCTTTTATACTCCTTTCCGATACCATCTAGTGCTCGAGGATGAGTTGACAAGTATGCCCTGCGTTAGGATCCTGGTCTGCTCCATTCCATTTCTCATACATGTGTACCGGTACACTTTAATGGTGTACCGGTACACTTTCGCTACTGTCGATTTCCTAATCAGGTGTACCGGTACACTTTTAGGGTGTACCGGTACACTTCTCTGCCACTTTTCTTTGAAAGGTGTGGGGTACACGCAAATTGATGTCACCGTACACTTGTCTCTGGTGCTTTTCTAACCTTGCAAGTTCGAGACTTCATCAATTGTTAAGCCCACATCCTCGATTGCTTCATATTGACTTCCGGACATGAAATCTCGTACCTTATGTTTTAGACCCGAAAGACCTGCCTGAGTCTAAAAACACACAGAATTAAAAGTACCTATCCTTATCACCCAGAGATGTGGGTAAATTGTGATTTGGATGTGCTAAATTCTACTATAATTATTGCTCAAATGTGTATTCATCAGTGCGTCCGAACCTATTTTGGGATTTTTAGGATTTAAGGATAGAAGTATTTTAGAGTTTGTAGGATTTCACAAGTTTTTTTTTTCCTCATTTGAATGAAAATTGTCACGCGGGATCCAGTCCGACCAGATTAGGCGGATCGAACCCGAAGTCAGGCGCAATACTATCTATACCTTATATTGTATACTATCTTGGCACTAGGACTTTCATTTCTCCAGTTCTTCATCAGGCCCGGTACCAGCACACATAGTATACAAACAATTTCTGTAATAACAAAAATCATTTACATATACCAAAAGAACTACCACCGGAGTGGTGTCCATAAAAATCTATACACATAAACAGAGTCTCATTTACTTATACATGTATAATTTCTATTACAAAACATCAGAGATTGCGGAGCGTATTGGTGAGCACCTATCTGCAGGTGGCTGCTTTGTGATGTGGAATGTCCTGTCCTCTAGCCTCCTCTTCGGTACTGCAGGATTGAACACGTGCTAAGCTTCTGCAGTAGTGGGAACATAAGCATGGACAACCACCAATGGATTCTTGTCACAACATACACATACATTTCATATATCTATACATATTTCTATACTTCAATTCCTTATCATCTTGTATTCCTATTGCATGTCAATGCTACGGTACATGTTCTATGTCTTTGGCATATCCTTTATCTATACTTTTACTGATTTCCTATACTTATCATGTGTTCATCTTTCACGCTTGTCATATGTCTTTTTCAATGTTCCTATTCTTTTTCAGGTTACATATCATGTCTCTAGTCTATGTCTTTTTTCATCTTTCGGTTCTATGATTTATTGCATTCTATGTACTATTACATATACTTCGCATACATTTGTACGTTCTTATTCTATCATATACTTTGTGCTTTCGTATACTTTTTGTACTTGTCTTGTGTTGACTTAAAGCCAATACTTTCATATCATATCTCTATTTTTCGTATTACGTGAATTTCTATCTCATCTTTCATATCTCCCGTAGGAGTATAAGACTTATACTTTTACTATCATATCATATACTATCATAGGTTTTCACATAGGCTTTCATGTGTTTTCATATACTATAGTTTTCATATACCTTTCTCTTCTATCTACTTTCTATCCTTTTTAAAATTGTATACTTTGTACTTTCTATATACTGTATTCATGTACTGTTCTTATACTATTTTCATATATCTATATTCATGTACTGTTCTTTTCCTATACTGTTTTCCTGTTATACTTTTCATATGGCTTTCTCTTTTATGTACTTGCATATGTTGTCATATATTTTCATATGATATTCCTATATTATGCTTTTCCTATGCTTTTTCGTATACTATGCTTTTCATATACTATACTTTTCATATGCTTTTCATATACTTTATCTGTCATATACATTTCGTGTCATTGACACTTTATTTCTTGTACTTGTATACTTGTCATACACTTTTCTCTTTCATATACTTTTTACATCATATATTGTCATCTTGTGCTTTACTTTTTGTTCTTGTAACTGTCTATACTTTCGCATAGCAGTGCTATGCTTCTCATATCATGTCATATATTTTATACATGTCATTTCTTTTTATGTTCATGCCTGCGAATACCTTAGAAGCGGATACGGGAAATAACTATGTGTACCTGAGAAAGTCTCTTATCAGCATGCGAGGCAGTGATCTCTATCTGACCATGCGGAAGGTATCATCAACTTTGTCACGAGACGACCTATACTTATATACTTCTCTGTGCGAAGGTACTATCCTTTGTGCGAGACGAGTGATCTCGGTCTATTAGTGACCCTTTCGGAGCCACACGATCGAAGCGGGATCCTATGTCATCGACCAAACGGACCTCGATATCTGTCTATGTATATCTTCGCGACTAATTGTATCTTTATAGGCATGCCTATTCTATCCCTCTACAGGGTTCTAAGCGACAATCAGCTTTATTACATTTTATTTTATCTTAAGCATGAATAACTATTGTTATCATGATTGCTTATACAATATATCTTATCATTACTTTACTTTGTATTCGTTCTCTGTCACGTGGTTTCATATTAGGTTCTCCATATATCTACATATTATATATTCATATCTTTTCTATCATTTAGTTTTGTCTTCGTATCATATATGTAATCCTATCATATATCATGAATGCATCTATGCACTCTTGTATTCATATAGTCATATATATTTTTATCTATTCATATTTCTTTATATCATTTATGCATCCTATCCTTGATGCGTTTCTATCATGATTTAGCTATTCATGTACTTTCTATATTTTTATCATGTATGTTTTTACTCATTCATATATTCATATCATATACGCTTATATTCATATACTTTCCTATACATGCTTCTACTGTCAGATGCTTTTATATTGTATTTCATATACTGTTCCATATTACTTACTCTGTCATGTCTTTACTATGCCTATCATTCATATACATGTACTTATTCTTGTGCTTTGTCATCTTTTACCTATCTTTATCGTTCTTAGCATTTATGCATTTCTATCATGTGTTCCTAGCATGTTCCATCATATTCATTTCGGTATGTCTATCATATATTCATATCATATAGTCCTATATTCATATCATATTCATGTTTCATGAACTCATCTATACATATTGCATTTTCTATATTTTCCTTGTTTCATGCCTATTACATATGACACTTCATATACTTGTAAAGTATGATGTCTATGGATCCACACCTCATTCATATATTCTTATTCCTCTATGAATCCCCTAATTTACTTAGGAATTGGAATCAATCAGCTCAGATCATCCAAACTAAAGTTGCCGGCATTTTCACTTTACCAAACTAGTCATTACGATTACACTAGGGACAGTTTGTATTCCTCATTTTTTTTCCGGGGTCTTAACTTCATATTTGGCACTATCTCTTTGTACTCTTTTAAAACTAAGGTTCTAAGGTTCTCTCCATTGGAATCACCGTCGAATAGGAAACTCAAATATGACCTAGACACTGAGACTACTCTATGTTAAAAATTGGAACCAGAATTTGGCCCAGACATATTTACTTTGAGTGAATTTTTGGGCCACCTAGAGTCATAATTTGACGATGCCTATTTCTGGATGTTTGGTTTTCCTTGAAGTCTATTTTAATTATCCACTTGAATCACTCAAATTGGATAAGAAATGAGCAAGTTATGTCCAAAATACGAAAACTGGTCGAAATAGGAAAACAGAGCATTCCATGTGCAGTACACCTCGGCGTACCGGTACATGTCCAGCTAAAGCAGCCAAAACCTAAAGCGTACCGAAATACAGTTCAAAGTGTCACAGTGCATATCACGAAAATGCCCAGAATATGTTTGTTCCATTTTTCCATATTTGCTACCCAAATCAACTCTATACTCCATATACACCCTCAAAACCATTTATTATGCGTACAAATCTTTTCCTCAAATTATCTTTCATTACTTATCTTTTCTTCAAAATCTTCGCTTAATTTCTTCCAAAACCCTTCTAATATGGGTTATAACCCATACACAAACCAAATATGGTGATTAGTTAGGGTTTGTTCTAAACCCTAACTCAATTACTCTCAATTAACCCATGAATCCATCCTCAAAGGGGGATTCCATACTTTTCTTGTGTCATTTAGAGTTTTACCAAACTTAATTTCATTACATCTTTGGTTAGGATGAAATCCTAACAAACCCTAGGTTTGGAACTCATAAACTTTTCTAGAATTCCATACAAAATCCATATGATCCATACTAGAATCCATACCCAAGGTTAGTTCCATACCTTTTTGGCTTTGCTTTCCTCTTCTCTTCTCTTCTTCTCCTCTTCCTCTTCCTCTTCTTCTTCTTCTCCCCTTCTCTCTTCTCCTCCACGGTTTTGTTCTACTCCCTCGAAAATAAGGACCAATTTGGTCTTTGAAATCAAAATATCTCTTAGGCCTTGTTTGGCTATAAAGCCCATTTTGGGTTAAGTTTTCATTTTGCAACAGCTAACTCATTGTGTTTCTGTTCCATCTTTTCATATAATTGCCTTGAATCCATAACTTCTTCTATTTACATTCATTTTGGCATTTCATATATTAGCCCTAGTCTTTCACATGACCACTAGGTCCTCAAGTATTAAATTACATATTTACCCTTGGCTATTATTAATTCGGGTCTCGTTTTATTTCCCGAAAATTCCATTTAGCTTTTAATATACCCTAAACAAGTCTGAAAACTGCTAGGGTATATTTCGGAGTGTTAAAATAGTAGGATTAAGATAGAAAGGGGATGAGATTTTTCTCTTTATGATAAGAGATAGAAAGACGAGGGCATTCATGTCTTATTAAAGTTTATTATGTTTATTGCATATTTTATTATTTTGTTTGAAACATTTATGTTTTAATGGTTTCAAGGAGAAATTTCCTTTTTATTTATGGTGATTTATATCCCCATAACACAATTCCCGTATTTTTAAAAGGTGTCGAGATCAATTTAATATTACTTAACTTGACTCATCTTTAACATGAATAAGATTTAGGTATCAGAGTTTCCAATTTGATTATAACCTCTCTCTGTTTTTTTATTTATTTGTTTATTTATTTAATGAGAAGGGCATAGGCAAGATACAATATAATGAAGTTTATATTTATTTATTTTTGTTCTAGGAATCTTCAGAACAAAAAGAAGTTTGGGCAAAATGTGACGAAAACGTCGGGTCATTTGTCCCCATTATATAAGTTTATCAGTTTTACCCATTGGATATTTTCACTTATTCTTGTTTCTCTTGTTCATCTTCTACTTTTAAGTCTTGTACATATCAAAACATCAAAATCAAACTTCTTGATTCGGTCTTCACCTCTCGACTCGATCCATCCTGTCTCATTACTTTGATTAATTTCTTCTTTGCTTTGAATTCCAATTCTTGATTAACTTTGCCATGGCAATCTTCTCCAATTCACATGCATCGAATCGTGCTTATCGTCCTCCTCCTCATTCATCGTTAATTCAAAACCGAAATGCACCTTCGCCTTCCGTTCATCTTCTCCACCATACATTTTCTTCCATCTCAGAGCTTCAACTTCCAGGTCACTTGAGCTCCAATTTCCACTGCGAATTTGCCCTAATTTCAAGCATGAATCAGCTCACGGAGGTAAGACAATAAATCTAATCAATTTCATTGCTTATGTTTCACTTTCATGACTCTCTTTCTGAAGCCAATCTCGAATTGGCAATTTCCCCTTTTTTTTTTCTATGCCCTTTGTCCTTTTTGTTGATATCATTTGCTTGAGATTTTGGTTGATGAAGCCTTGTTTGTTGAAAGGTGATGTAAGAAAGGAAAATGAATTTGGAGTTTAAATAATGTGAGAAACCTCATCTACTAAAATGAAAAATGGAAGAAAATCACAAAAGATATTCGGGAATCCTACACGATCTCCATGTGATAGTTACCGAATTATTTTATTTATGGATGTGAGCAACTTCTGTACTCTAATCATTTCCATTATAATTTTCTTAATCTCTTCATGGGAATTCTCATAATCCCCTATTAAAAACTCTCATAGCCTACATTTTGGTTTCATCGACACATTGGAGCACACCATAGTTGAAAAAATGTAACTAATAGCGAACTCCCCTTCCTTCAAAAGCCCTTTGAAAGTCAGCACCCTTAGTTTTCACCATTGTTCCATCAAGCTATTATTTAATTGGAAATTGGAAATTTTGTTAAATTCAAACTTAGCGAATGTTAACCGTGTACCGCGGTGCTCCTTTGGTAAATTGTTTTTAAGATCGAAACATAATGGAAGAAATAGCATTATGAAAAAGTCATAGTTGGTAGTTGCTATTTATCAAGCAAAATATTCTTGATCACCTCTTCAAAATTGCAGCTTATCATCTGCGATTTCGTCTGATCTTTGATTGGATTTATACTCTTGTTTGTGAGATCTCCTAGAAAGAAGAACTGATGGATTGTGTGACCCCGGTCATGGATGTGGCCACTCGCTTATGGAGCTGCACCTCCAAGCACTCTTCCTACATCATTGATTTGGCTGAGAAGGGTCGAAGATCTGAGAGCTTGCGAGATGAGGCTGAAGTGAAGTTATTAATTTGGCTCGATAGTTTAGAAGCCTTGGAGGAATGAGATGCTAGAAAAAGGTGATCAAGAAATCCGGAAAATGCCTAGGAAGCTTGCTGTACCAGCAACTAATCGGTCCAAGCTACGAATCGGGAAGATGGCGAGGAAAAAAATCGTAGCTATCTCATGCTAAGAGCAAAAAGGACACTTTGATGTTGTAGCGGATAAATTACCTGCACTCCAGTGGATGAGGCTTTGTGGGAGAAAACTGTCGGCAGATTACCCATTATTCAATGAGGTATGGAAATGGCTGAAAGATGAAAAAAGTAGAATCATTGGATTGTATGGAATGGGAGGTGTGGGGAAAACCATCCCTAAGATCCAATAATGAGTTCCTAGAATCATAGCTTTGATTTGGTAGTGATGCAGGTTGTTGTGGCAAAAGCCAGTGAATGTGAGAGAGGTTTAGGAACTCATCGAACAAACTTGAGGTTCCTCGCTATGAATGGAAAAATGAATGAAGATGAAAAGTAAAAAAATATTCAACATCTTGAAAGCAAAAAAGTTTGTCCTACTTTTAGATGATATATGGGAGCAACTTGATCCCACTGAACTGGGGGTTCCTCTTCCCAATGGTGAAGACAGCCTGTCCAAATTGATATTTACAACCAGATCAGAAGATGTGTGCCATGTTATGGAAGGTCATAAGCATGTCAAAGTAGTGTGTTTGGCACCAGATGAAGCCCTATCTTTGTTTCGAATGAAGGTGGGGGAAAATACTTTTAATTCTCATCCGGAGATACCGACACTCACCAAAGAAATAGTGAAAGAGTGCAAAGGTCTGTCGCTTGCCTCGTCACCATTGGCCGAGCAATGGCTAACAAGAAGACTCCCTAAAGATGGGATAGAGCAGCACAAGTATTAAAGACTTATCCATCAGCCTTTTCAGGTATGGAGGATCAAGTGTAGCGTAATACAATAATAATTCCCAGTCTCTTAACATGATGTTCAATCACGATACAATACCATCGTAAATCCCGTTTCTATATTGTTCTATGCTCCCATATGATTATGAAATTTTGAGGATGAACTTGTAGAACTGATCGGGAGGGATTATTGATTGCCTCTACACATCCAAAGAGCATGAAACCAAGGATATGATATTATCGAAAGCTTGAATGTGGCTGTTTGTTGGAGAGTGCTGAATCTGAAAAACATGTTAAGATGCATGATATGATCCATGACATGGCTTTATGGTTAACTATAAAAACTGAGGAGAATAAGAAGAAAGTTGTGATAAAAGAACGAGCTAGGATGGTGGTATCTCGGGATTTTTCAGAATGGAAGGAGGCACAGATGATATCATTATGGGATATACGATAGGGTATCATTGTTTGATCGTAGCATAATGGACCCAAAGTGCCATCTTATCTTTCCCGATGCTCGAGACTTTGTTTCTAAGAAGGCTCCACGGACGAAATTCAACCTGCTCTTAGAGAAATGGTTCCAAGTTCTGCACCCTGTCACATACTGTCGATGGGAATGTTTTGGCGTGTTCACTGGCTTAGTTAACTTGGAGTATCTTAATATGTCATTCACAAGCATAAATGCTTGGAGTATTGGAGGATTGAAAAAATTAAGGTGTTTGATACTGAATTTTACTCATCTCAAAGAAATCGGTCAAACAATGATATCTGGCCTTTCATCTCTACAATTGTTCAAAGATGCATGAAGGCAAACACCACTAGCGTGGAGCCGCCTTTGATAAGATTCGGTGAAGATAATATATTCTCTGCGGGTGGTAAAAGGCTTTATTAGAGAATCGGGAGCTCGAATACATAAATGAAATCCGTCAAAAAATCGCTTAAGCTCTTATGCTGCAAGACGAGCAAGAAAGCTACATCTCCAATGTTGCAACAACAAGATCTCATTGGAACTACCAGCTTCTTGTGTTCAAGCAATGGTGCATCTGTAGACGCTTCAGATAAGAAGTTGCAACGATCTCAAAGACGTGAAAATTAACGCCAAAGACAAAGAGAAGCAAGGATTCATACCAAGATATAGCATGGTTCTTCCAAAGTTCAGCAAGCTTCATGAAGTACACATTATTTCCTGCTCCAAATTACTCGACTTGACATGGCTTATTTATACCCATGTCTTCGCCGCTGTCGTCAGCGCCAGAATCAATGGAGGAACCGGGTCTCGTAAAGACGAGTCGTCAAAAAATTCAAGGTTATTCTCAAGACTCACAACTCTACAACGCTTGAGAATCTCGCCAAAGTTGAAGAGAATCTCGCAATGGGTATTGCCTTTCCTTCACCGAAATGATTGGCAAAAAGCATTCCTATGGCGTAACAAAACTCGGTGGGAAGGGTCAGCAGCCGAAGGATGAAACCATTAAGGTAGATTCTGGCATTCATTTTTCATGCCTTCATAATAGGTGATCCAGATTTGTTCAGAGATTGTTGTTGAAGGAAGAAGATGATACCAACATCTCTCTCCAGGTAATTTCTTCTCATTTCCTGGCCTGAGAAAAGAGGTCAAGAGATGAAGGCCGGGCCTCATACCCGCATGGATTGTGTAGTCAGACCGCCATCGATGTGCAGGAGCTCGGGATTAGCTCCTTAGATCGCACGTCTCGCAAGGGCGAAAGAGAGATGGATCTACTGACTCATGGTGGATCCAAGAAAGTCAAAGAAGGAGGAAAACCACCACGGGCAATCGGTAAGATAGTCAAAGGCGCAGCCCGGGCCGAGTTCAAGAAACCACTTATTGGAACTTCTTCGACCCCAAGACAGCAATGCAGTAAGTGTGGGAGGTTTCATAGAGGGGAATGCAGATGGGGTACCGATGTTTGTTACATATGTGGACAGTTCGGAAATTTTGCAAAGGAATGTCCACGCTAGCCTCCCAGCTGGGTCAACCATGCGGGCACCCAAGACGTAAGCCATTTTCGGGTAGAGGTCAAGATCGCAGGGGCACCCGGTAGAGGTTCTACTGCTTCCAGTAGACCTAGTGTACCGCCAGGAGGTCGCCACGTGAAAGACCTGTGCCGTCTCACACCCAAGCCAAGGTATTTGCAGTTACCCAACAAGATGTTTATACTGTGATAGGTATAATTTCGCCCCGTCCTCATGCTCATATTCTCATGCACTCGGCTCACACATTCTTTTATTTCTATGGGGTTTATTTTGAATGTTAATGTGGAGTCCCAGCCTATAGACTGCATCATAGTGGTATCTTTTCCTACAGGGATTCACGGATAGCAGAGAGTGTTTATCTAGATAGTGTGGTGATTATCAGAGCCAGAGTTTCTCGATATACTGATATGCCACAGACATCCATGACTTCTTTTTATATTAGTGAATTTTAGCCATCTGACATCATGCTACAAAAGGGCTTGTTATAGAAAAGAGGCGGGAAGCCCTAAACCACGGGAGATGGTGTCAGGTTCTATGCTACGGAAGATAAGCCACTCAACAAAGATTACACGTGCCTATGAAGGCTAGTAAGATGCTCCTAAGTCATATCGTGGGTACTCTAGTTATGCCATGAGGTGAGTGGATAGTGGTAGTTGATTGGAAGATATTCCTAGTCGAGAATTTTCGGGATATATTTCTAGAGATCTTTCCTGTGTGATAATTTCTAGTAGAGATTTATTTTCGCATTGAATTCGGCCCTGCATGTAACCAATCTCTAAGGCACTCCAGGATGGCTCCTTAGAGTTGAAAGAATTGGAGCATGCATGATGGTGCTTGTGAGTAAGGGCTTTGGCTGTGCCGAGTACTTCGCCTCAAGCCCCCGGTCAGTCTGCGGAAGGAAAATGATGGAAGCTCAGGATTGTGTATTGATTACATAGTTGAATAAAAGTATAATACAAATCAATACCCGCTTCCACGGATTGATGATCTTTTTTATCATACAGGGAGCGAGGGTATTTTCAAAACTCATTCGAGGTCGTGCACATTACCATCAATTAAAGATCCCACAGAGGATGTTCTCAAGACGCCTTTTAGAACACAAGATGGGCATTATGAGTTCTTAGTCATGCCATTGACTAACTAATGCCCCAGCCTACTTTTATGGATCTTATGAATGTTAGACCTTTAGCCTTATTTAGACTGGGCTTTTGTTATAGTATTCATTGGATGACATTTGATCTATTCAGCAAAGAAGGAAGATCATGAGGAGCATCTCGAGAGTTGTTTTCGCAGATTCGAGGGAAAATCGCTTGTATGCCAAATTCAAGAAATGCATTCGTTAGACAATGTTGCCTTCTAGACATGTGATTTCCTCAAGTGAGGGGGTTTTCTATTGATCCTCAAAAGATTGAGGCACTGTGAACCTGGAAACCACCTACGAATGTGACGTAAATACAAGTTTTCTCGGTTTGGTGGACTATCGAAGCTATGGAGAGGTTTTCGGGTTAGCGCTTCCTTTGACTAAATTCGGACAAGGAAAGAGGAAAAGTTTGTATGGTCTGTCAAGAAGCTTCGATAAACTAAACGGAATTGACTCCTCACTTCATTTACACTTCCATCAAGGTGACGTGGGATATACAATGTATCAGGATGCTTCCAAAGTGTGGCTTAGTGCGTTAATGCAACATGAAAATGTGATAGCATATGCTTCGAGACAATTGAAGAAGCAAGAGCAGAATTATCCAACACACGACCTAGAGTTGGCTGTTGTGGTCTTTGCTCTATGGATATGGAGGCATTACTTATATGGGGTTCCATGCAGAATTTTTACAAATCACAAGAGTCTGCAGCATTTATTCACATAGAAGGAGTTAAATATGAGACAAAGGAGATGGGTTGAGCTCATTAAGGATTATGAGGCAATCTACTGAAGTACCATCCTCGGGAAAAGCTAATGTGTAGTGTAGCTTCCATGCTCCCCGCAGGGAAATCTACTGCCCATATCTCACCAAAGGTCAGATAATTTCCCTAGACTTGTGGAATCGAGGTCTTTAGGTGTGAGAATCGGAGCTCAATCATGACTGGAGCTTTACTAGTTACATTTCATGTTCGTCCTGGTATCGATAGATAGGATATGGCTTATGGAGATTCAAGATTCACCAAGTCTGGCGTACCAAGGATTTTTGTTATCAGTAGACAGGTACATCATATGGGTCACAAAAGCTGTGCGTGACTCGAATTTGGGGAGTGATTAAAGAAAGAAATTATGGAAGAGGTCACTATATATGCGATGCATCCGGAAGCACTAAATGTATCATACCCCGAGGGAACACTACCGGTGGAGGGTACGCTTGAAAGCCATTGCAGAGTTTTGTCGTGATGTCTCATTGTCGCACAAGTTGGCGCTGGAGCAACAAGACTTTCATAGGTTTCAAGGCCTCTTCCCGATCCCTCGTTGAAACGGAAATCACATGGATTTTGTAGAAACTGCTGCGTTGCCAGAGTGGTTATGACGCGATATGGGTTATTGTTGATAGATTGACGAAATTCAACCCATTACCTCTTTGAAAATAGTGACTCGCTTGGAGAAGTCGCTGAATCTGTATGTAAAAGAGATTGCATAACTTCACGTGACGCCGTATCGATGGTAATGCATTAGATCCACGGTTTAATACTCGCCCACTTTACAGAGTTTCAAAATAGGTTACATTTCAAGATTTACTTTCCATCCTTCGCATTTATGGCCAATCTGAAAGAACCATACGGCATGATGGAAGATATGCTGTGGCTGTGTGTTAGTTTAAAGAAGTCGATAGATATCTACCACGAGTTTGCCTACAACAATAGTTATCAATCAAGATGAATGGCGCCACTGTGTCTTGTAAGTATGGAAGGAAGTGTAAGACTCATTATGTCGGATGAGGTAGTGAGAGAAAATTGTTAGGTCTAGAAATTGTTCAGGTCACGATCGATAATGTTAAGGTTATCGTGGATGTGACAAAGATGTAAGACAAGATAGACATAAAAGTTATATACGATAACCGAATGAGAGAGCTAGAATTTCTGTGTGGGGATCAGCTCGAGATTATCACCTCGAAAGGTGTTGCGATTAGAAAGAAAGGGTTAAGTCCCCACTATATGGGATCTTATGAGATTTGCGGAAAGAATTGGGGAGGTAGCATATCTGGGCTGGAGGTCGCTTAATTCCTCGACCGCCGTAATACATGATGTCTTTCATGTTTGGCGCTTGAAAGTATAGCGCATCCTTCACATGTGTTAAGAGATCAACCGCGCTTGAATTGAAAGTTAAGACTCGACTTATGAAGAAAGACCAATGTGATTGTCGATCGATCTAACAAAGTGATTCCTTTAGTGAAGGTGCTGTGGATGAATCACGGCAGAGAGGAAGCAACATAACGTGGAAGATCGTGATGCAGACTAAGATCTACACTGCTTTTGAATGTGTATATTTAAATTCCCGAGTAATCTAAATTTTTATAAGAGGAGTGAATCAGGAAGACCCCCGAATTTACAGCTTCCATGAATAGTAAATTTCTGCTGACGTCGTAATTGACTGAAACAAATAAATGAATAGTAATTTTTGAAAACAAGCCTTAAAATAAAAATGTTCATAATAATGTATCGAGTCTAAAGAAGCTAAAACAGATTAGTAAAACTAAATTTATGTTAAGGGTGAAAATGCAATTTAAAAAGCGGCAACCGTATTTCAACACTTTAAAATCTAAAAATTTTCTACATCTCGGATGATAAACGGGATTCGTTGAATTCGCTTTACCTAAATCTAATCACCCAAAATTTTTGTTGAATTCAAACAATCAATTTTCACGAAATTCGGTGACGATGAGCATCGAAAGGGACTTTAAAACGAGGATTTTTGTGAAAATCCCAAAAATGTCAAATATTTAAAGAATGTCCATTTAAGATATGGAACTCGAAACCATGACGAAATAAATTGCTTCGTAAATGGTAATCTAACCGGGTTAGCGCACACGTAGCACGACGTGAGCCACATGTCCACACTATAAATATCTTAAAATATCTAACATGGCCAAAAAGCTCTCATTTTTTCTAAGACCAACCCGTAAGAGAGAAAGAGAGAGAGAGATAGAGAGAGAGAGAGAGAGAGAGAGAGAAGAGGAAGCCAAGCTTTTCTATTCACGGATTTCGCTACCATGGGCCATAATCCAAGAGTTAAAGCTTCTCTATACGACGCAGAGCTAATACAAGGGGGTAAATTCGAAACTCACAAGATTCCGCAAAGGTTCAAAGTTCAGGTTTTCACGAAAACTGAGAAAAGGCAGTGTCCCGGGAAACCACTCTATTTGAGGTAGGGTTTTTCTCCTACTCGGGTTAATTTCTGTCTAAGGGCATGTGTGTGTCCAAGGGAGATGCTGTCTAGTTTTTCTCTTCGACCCCATGACTGTACTTTGGCCATAACTTGACCATCACTCATTCTAATTAAGTGATTCAAATTGTTGGATAAACTATACTGATAGGAGAACATATCGCCTTGAAATAGGTCAATCCAAATTCCGACCCGTTTGGACTCAGAAATGCATTCAAAGTAGAGCTATGTTCATGCAGTTTTCTTGTTATGTTTTGAGACTCTATGACTGTGTTTTGGCTATAACTTGGCCATCACTCATCCAAATTGAGTGATTTCAATTGCTGGATGAACTAGACTAATAGGAGACCATATTTCCTTGGAATAGGTCTATCCAAATTCGTATCCACGCCTGGACTCAAAATGCATTCAAAGTGTGAGTTATGCCCACGCTGCTCTATTTAAACCGAAAATCTTAAGTATTTAGATATATCTTGAGTTTCGTGATTCGACTTGGGTGATTCTAGTTGAGAAGAACCCTAAGAAACTGCATTCAAATGAGTACAAAGAACCAGTGTCAAATTATGGATTAAGACCCCTGAAATCGGGTATCACAGACTGTTTCTAGTGTAAATAGAGTAAATTGACCAGTTTTGAATGAAAAGGCCATAACTTCTTCATCTGAACTCCGTTTTGGGTGTTCTTGGACTATATGGAAAGCCCATTGATTCAAGATTCCAGGCATGTGCCTGTAGAGGACAGGGGATGATTAGAACGTGGCTGAAAATTTATGTTTTGCACCAAGTGTGCAGGTTGCTTGCTTATGTCGATGTGAATAGCAGGGTTTTGGCATGACCATTTCATGGCATGTTCTGGGCTATTGTATGGGGTAATAATTTCCATGAGTTAACATAAGAAAAGAATTAGAAACAAAAGAGGTTGAGTTCAATTTATTTTAATCAATTGGAAGTGATAAAATGCTTAAGGGTTGCTGGAAAGTATATTATAGTGAATGATTTAATTGAACATGATTAAGGTATGGATGTTAATGGATTTTATGGGATACGTGACTTGTAGGATAAGTGATTAAGAACTAGGGTGGAGGTGTGCCTTGTTTATAGGAGGAAAAAGGGCTTAAATAACTAAGGTGGGGGAAAATGTAAATGTTTATGAATATATATATATATATATATATATATATATATATATATATATATATATATATATATATATATATATATATATATATATATATATATATATATATTAATGTTTACTAATGTATATATTTATATTTATGTTATAAACGTGCTCAAAATGAGAAAAAGGAAATATGGCTTTCTTTGACTTTAAATTATGTTGAGAAAATAAGAAATGAGTATGGTTTCATAGTTTTATAAAGAATGTTGAGAAAATGAAATGATTATGGTTTCATAGTTTTATAAAACATGATTATGGTTTCATATTAAAGTAAATGTTTATGAACATATATTCTATATATATATATATATATATGTTTCTAGCTTTCTATACCATTGAATCCATGGTTACCCTATGTTATAAAGATAAAGTTAAAGGAAAGTCGACTAAAGTACTTTTACAAGTGCATGGCAAAGGGTTAGAATTTTTTTATAGAGGGAAGGGAAGAGGATGCGGCATTATCATATGCACGTGAAAAGTACGAAAAGGTTACCAACGCATAATGTGATTTATTCCATTGTGCAATGGTATTTAAAAGAAAGGCACAATTTATCTGGAGGTTCCTTTGGGCCATCTGATTATAAGAATGTTTGCGTTCTTTCATGGGCCAAACTGGCAAGTGGTTAACGGTAGGTGGGTTCCATTGGATATGACAAATTCAAAAAAGAAAAGAAAAGAAAGTAAAGTAAATGTTTATTGAAATGATATGTTTATACAATCTGTTTTTACACATCAGATGGAACTACATGGAAAAGAAAGTAAAGTACATGTTTATTGAAATGATATGTTTACACAATTGTTTTACACATTGTATTTGAACTACATGGAAAAGAAAGTAAAGTTTGTTTATTGAAATGATATGTTTATACAATTGTTTTACATTGTATTTTACTATATCTGGAAACATTAAACATAAATGCTTCGCCAGGGGCAGACTGACGTGCGCTCGGTGCATGCTCCGGCCAATGACACTGGCTCACGTGATTCCACCACCTTTTGAAAAATGTATAGTTTTTGTTGTAAATAATCACTTATACACCTTTATTTTGTGATATATATATGTTTTAAAGAAATGAATAACAGAGCTCGATCCGTTTGGTAGAGGTACGTATAGCTGGCCAAGTGTAATTCTTAATTTGTCTACTCCGCTATAGAAAAAAATTGTTTATATATCTATACCGCTCAAAAAATGATTTTAAAGTTTGATTTGAAATTGTTGTGGTGGACTTGATGTCCCATTGTTGGATGTGGAGTAAATTAAATTGTTTTACTACAGGTGTTGTAAATTGGAACATGTTCGAAAAACAGAGGAAACTCTGCCCGATTTTCTATAAAATGTTTAAGCGTGTAATAAGGGTTTCATGTTTAAAAGAAAAAAAAAATTGTCCCACCATGTTTCATAACATTTTAATGGAAAACGAAACTGAATAAATGAGTTCGCTCCACGGATTCACTTTTAAAAAGTTTTAAAAGAAATGAAAGGGTTTTTTCTCGAATCCATAGGAGTGTCGGGAGGGTCCCCTGGGTTAGGAAAAGGAAACCCGGGTTGGGTCCCTTCAATTCTTTTGTGGACAAAAGACTTTTGACATGATCTCAATGCCACAAAAATGTGTTGACAAAAGAAAGGCTGGGATACAAATCTTCAAAAAATGAAAAATATTTTAGAAACTACTTTATCAAAGAATCCACAAGTTAAAGTCCATCAACCATTTGCAAATTTTGTGGTAGAGGAGGACACATTAGTAGTACTTGTCCTCTTAGGAATGGATCCCAAAAGGTTTCAACCTCTAAGTCAAAGAAGGCTTGGATTGAAAACTCAAAGTCACTAACCACCAAGGACCCAAAAAGATTTGGGTACCCAAAGTTTCTTAATTTTCTCTTGTAGGGATCAAAAGAGGAGATTGATTCAAATAAGAAAGAGGAATCACTTTTGGGCCCTTCTCTACCTCTTCAACTTGAGCAAGGAGAATCTAGTCAAGGACTTCCAGGAGAGTGGAAATTTGTCACAAATCATCTACATTATCAAATTATAGAGTTTGCCAAGTCCATGCATAGTGAATTTGAGATGAGCATGATGGGAGAGCTCAACTTCTTTCTTGGTCTTCAAATCAAACAACTTAAGGAGGGCACCATCATAAATCAAGCAAAATGCATAAGAGACCTCAAGCCAAGAAGTTCCCCTCGGGAAGAAGCTAGGGCCATACCCAAGAGCACACCTATGAGCTCATCCTTCAAGCTGACATGAATAAAGAAAGGTATGCCCTTTTGATCAACAACTTAAATATAGAGATTTGATATCATTGCCTTAGAGAGCATGCACAAATAGTTATAACTTTGAAATTTGGGCGATGAAGATTGTTTGAAATTTTTGCATATATAGAGGAATCAATTCATATTTGATTAATCTTGATCAATACCCCTTAGAAAAAAAATAAAAAAATTATGAGGAAATCATTTGAATATCTTAGGGGAGCTCGGGATGGCACTTAGAAAAATCGGGAAAATATGACTGAAACAAATGAACAAGCCAAGAAAGGGCTGACCTGCCTAAGTGTAAAGGCATAAGGATTTCATACCTCAAACGGACACCAATTTATCTCTAACATTACAAACGGCCGACCAATTTGTCGACGTATGTTTATAAATTCCCATTTCACGCCTTTTCTCATTCTCGCTCTATCTCAAAACCCTAAACCCTCAATTTCCTTCTTCCAAAACCTCAAAACCCTTTTTCTACTAAGAGATCACATTAGGAATGAAAACTTCACCTTTCGCCTCTACAACTCATATTCTCCATGCATAGTTTTAGTTTTCGGTCTTCATATATAATGATTTTTCTTCATTGGTAAGTTTTCTACCTCATTCTTGTTCCATTCCACTCATTTCCAGTTGGGTACGTTTTTGCTTAGTGTTTCTCCCTGGTCTGTCGGGTTTAGTTGCTTCTGAAACCAAGTGTTTAGTTTTCCCATATAAACCCAAATTTTTAGATTTAGCATGTTCCTATCTACCTTGTTTAGACTTTTTTTCTCAAAGATTCTTCCTTGGATTGCTTGCCATTTTTAGTCCAAGTCTACAATGCTATCTTTGCCTTGCGTTGTCCTTCAGACAATGTCGCATAGTGTTAATTACAATAGTGGGCCACTGGTAATTTCAGTTTGGGTTATGTTTAGACCATGTGTTGGTATTGGTATGTTTAGGCTCAAATTAGAAATTGTTTTTGGTATTGGATATTTGGCTCAGTACCGGGAGCTTGTTTGTAACTATTGGGATTAGTTTCGACTTCGCTCTCAAACAATCACATGCTAGTTTCGGGGTCTTAGGTCTATATCCCGCTCTCGAGCCTTTGTCAGGAAGTGATGGACCGCTTAGGACATCCTTGTGTCAGCTGACATTAAGATGTTCAGTTTCGCCTCGCTTTAAAACAAACTTATGTTTTTGCAATGGTCCGCAATCAGACGGGTCTCCTAAAAAATTCAGCTTGTTATGTTGGGGATTAATATCATTTGTAGTCTCATTTCGTATCAGACCCTCAGACCGCTTACGTGGCAAATAGTTCTATCGACAACTCAAAATTAGCTTATTCCGCATTATCTCAGTTTTAGTGTCCGGCCCATTTCTAGAATTCGATTTCTTTTCTGCCTCTTCGTGTCCTCTTAGAATGTCTCTCGAAAACCTTCATGCTTCTCCCTTTATCGCCTCATCGACGAGAACCCTGTTTCTTTCGATTATACTCAAGTATAAGACCTGCATTACGAGTCCTGACGGCACGAGCTCGTGGCAAACGCCCCATGGTGCCGAGATCGAGACCGACTCCACATGTGGAGCGAGGGACACCCGACGCAAGGGCTGATATGAGCCCTTTCTTGACACCACGATCATGAGTGCTACTGTTCGTATTCCGTCAATGCAAGCGTCATCATGCAGCCGAGATCACTTCCCTTCCTCATTAGAGGGATCCCGCCTTGAGGCCCTATTCTCCGACTACATAGGTGGTTCTATTTTTCATATGCTCCATGAGCCGCCTACCCTACACTCGTTTCAGTGTCTTCGCGCAGCATGCATTTCGGGATTCAAGGTGATCTCTAGTATCGCTACGGGGAGTCGAGTTCGAGCATTGAGGGGCCGTGAGCTCGCTTATCCTTATCTATCCCCAGCATTGGCGCACGGGTCTTCGAGTCAAAGACTTGCCTCAAAGTTGGACGGTTTTGATCCCGTCGCACAGTGATGTCGCCTTACAGTTCCATCACACATGTAGTCGGGTCGACTACGTGCCAAGAAATTTAACACATGAGGCACACCCTTCATCGGGACAGCCACCTGTGATCCTCCTCATGCAAGTGGTCACCGAACGAGGTTTCTTACTTCGACGCCTTCCTTCTAGATTCTATTCTAGTCCGACGCCCAATGGACTTTGGTCGTCTCATGATCAGGCACATGATATCTAGTCACAGCGTGGCAAGACGTGTTCTACCTTATGGATGTCTCCTCACCTTTCATTGACTTAATCTCAATCGATCGGGATGGATCGATAAAGAGCCAAGACACGACACGCTCACTCCGTGATCTACCTCAAGAGTATGAGGATTCCCTCGCTTCCGAGGCACCGCCACTACTGTGAGATAAAGGATGAGATTAGAGGTATGGAGGCTAGAGTTGATCCTCCTGACCAAATGGAGGATGATCTTCATATCCCTCATTTCCAAACTGAGTACCCACCTTTTTACGGTGAGCCACACTTTTCTACTGCTTATCCATCAGAGCCACCACTGATGCCCTCATACACTCATCCACCACATTTTGAGCAGCCTCGATACTATTTACCATTCCTCAATCCTCATTATACACCACCTCATGAGCAGCCTTCTCTACATGAGCTTCAGGCCAAGTTTCATGCTCTGTACATGGACATCCACGACATGAGAGATGATATTACTAGCTTGAGTGGATTGCTTGATGAGAGCTCGGATATGCAGAGCACGCAAATCAATTCCCTTCATCACCATCATGCTCAGATAATGAACATTCATGATCACTGGTTTATGTCTCTTGAGACACACTTAGATGATTTTGAGACTCGGTTGGATCGTCAAGACGAGCGATTTACTTAGATTCTAGAGTCTCAGCATGAGATGATGGACTATCTTCATTCGGTGTTCCCTCCTCCAGCACCTTAGGCTCTCATCTTTTTTTTTTTTTTTGGTGCACCTCCCCGTTAATTCTTTTTGTTGACTGACAAAATCTTGTAGGGAGAATTTTGTATTTAGGAGCATAGCATGCCTAGGTAACTGGATACATATGTATCTACACTTTCATGAATCTATCAGACATCAAATCTTGGGGGTGGTATTGGTTATGAGATATATATATATACACATGTCTATGACTTCATGATTTTATTGTGTGCTTTAATGATATTATTCATAATTCATGTTTACATAACTTGATTATAAATAGCTCTTGAAAAATGTTGTTCTCAAACTTTAACTCCTTATCCCTTACTTAAATGTATTTTCAAAGGGGGAGATACCTTCATGTCTAAAGCCCCATGTTACTTTTTGATGTTGCCAAAGGGGGAGAAAAAAATGGTATCATAGGTATCTAGGAATTAAGTGCTAATAGAAGATAATATGTATCTAGGAATTATGCTAAAAGATAATGCCACATTTAAATCATTCCTTGATGTTTGTCCTATGTGTTGAACAGAATTGTATATGCTTTGAATTGGTTAACATTTATATTATGCAATTGTTTTAGACTATTGGTTTGATCTATGAGATTTACTCCCTCCTAGATAACCAAGGTTTGTCATCAAAGTGGGGAGATTGTTAGCCTAAGGGTGCCTCTAAATGAGTTTCAAGGATAACAAACAAGGTTATCGTTACTACGGTTAACATCAGTCGAAAGTGATAGGTTGAAGTTAATCAAGCATCAAATAAAGATAATACAAGTTAAAGATGACAATGATGAAATTGATCGAGCACTTGGAAATGAAGTTTACTCAAATCAAATAACCAAGATGACAAGTAACCAGGATTCCAAACTCAAGCATCAAGTGAAGATTTTGATAGCTTAGGAATCTATGTAAGGTGAATGCATTAGTGCACTTTAGGATATCATCATTAATCATGCATCACTCATAAACTCGGTTTTCAAAACCAAAATTGCATATCTTTTGAAAACTTGAGTTTAAGCATAAAACCTTAGACTTTATAATCCTAAAATGAATTTCAATGTTTATCTAAGGTTTTATAAATGTTAGAAATAAAAAATACATCAAATTGATCATTTAAAAAGTAAATCAGTTGATGTACAGGAAACAGTCGATCGGTTTGTCGACCGGTTGGTCAATTCCAGGGAAACGGTCGACCGATTGGATGCAGTAACTCATCCAACATTCAGAGACTAAAACGGTCGACCGGATGGTCTAAACGGTCAACCAATTTGTGTATGCCTTTGAAACGGTCAACCAGTTGAATGCAGTAGCCATCCAATTTGGTTGAATTTAACCGATCAACCGATTGGCAGCTTAAATGCTACCGAGTTCCCACTTTATAAATAGAGTGTGGAGGATCACTTAAGATGTTAGACACTTGTTGAATTTTCTCTTAACCGTCATTTCTCTTATGAATAAATTCTCAAACTAAGATTGTGAGTGCATTCATTACATAAGCATATTGTAGAGTGCACCTTTGTGTTGATCAAAAGCTTGATTTGTAATTAAAATATCTTGAGAGCTTGAGAGAGTGTCTTATTGAGCTTAAGTGAGAAAGCTTCAAGTGTGTATAGCTTGAAGGACGGTGGAAGAGTCCATTGAGCCAACCAAAGTGTAAACAAGTTTCCTGATCGGAGCTTGGAACTTAAGTGTGTATACGAAGAGGTACCCATCTGAGCCATAATCCAAGTGTAGCAGTTCAAGTTGGAGCTACTAAAGGGAACCCCACCGTTGAAGGTTGAGGAGAAGTGGACGTAGGGCAAGATGTTAAACCACTATAAACCGTTTTGCTTGGTTTCATCTTCATCTCTTTAATTTATTTATTGTGACAATGAAGATTTATTATCGTATGGTAAAGTTTTGAGAAAACCAATTCACCCTCATCTTGGTTAGGTTGCTAAGTCATATTAAACTTTCAGGATTAATAAAATATAGGATATATTGATAATAATTATCTTTGTAGAGTATTTGATCCAATTAAGAATATAAAATAAGTAAATATTTGAAATCATATTCGGAATGAATGCGACTTTTATAAAACTTTTGAAACATACCGATTAAATTATTGATAATTAGAATTTTTAAAGTATTATTAGGATTGATAATTTGAACAATACGAAATTATTATGATTTTCAAGCCTATAATTTAGATAAATAATTAAAGATGATAGTTCCTCCTTATAATGCTAGGGGTGAAATAGTTCCTTTGGATTCTTCAGATTATCTTCTTCAAAGTTCTAAAGTGTTCATTTGAGATAAGAGATATAAATACAAATTTTGCAAAACAAAAGTTTTTTACATGTTTTTGTGTAAATGATATTTATATAGTTTTTTTTTGAAAAAAAAAAAATTTATTTGTCTTTTATGTAATTCTTAAGGAGGAAAAGTTATTTTTATTTTGTCACTATCCATGGATCAAATAATGATTTGACATAAAAGTAATTTGAGATTTGCTTTGTTTGTGACAAAAAATGTGGAGATATTATGTTTTATGAATTTAATTTTTGAAATTGTGTTTTTTACTCTGATTAATTCGGCCCTGCCAACAAGAATAATAGTTGACACTAGTCAACCTTTGTCAACGGGAATAATAGTTAACTTTCACATTTGTTTTGGTGGGTTATGTAATTGATTTTAACCCCAGCCTCTAGGGGTTTTGGTTAGAAGTTACTAGTACTAGTAGTATTTGACACTGTCCACCTTAAAATGAACAATTTGTGGTTGTCATCCATTTGAAAGTCTCACAGGGCTGGGCACCATTTGAAATGTCCCACATGGTTGCAAAAGATTTCCACTAGGGCTCCCAGATAAGGTTTTCGCGGAGTAAAGATTCAGCAAAGAATCCGCTACCGAAGACCTCGCTAAGATAAGATTGTGTAGAAAGTCTAAAATTCGGGATTCCATCCATATCTCAATTCCATTCATTTAATATCGCTTTGGTGTTATTGACATAAGGGATGTCGTTTCTAGTCTATCTATTTCTATAAATGGAGAGTTAAAAAATTATCATATAATAATCCATAAATTGAAATAGAAAAAGAAAAAGGGAGGTTTGTGAAGATTTTAAAATCTTTTCAATTAGGTAATCTAGTATCTTTATGCATAAAGATAATCAATTCTAAGTGCATCGGCTCGGGACTCTCTATTATGGATTTTTGACCACATTCTCCATAAAATTTCGTTATCTCGCTTCTCCGAGCTCAGGTTATGGAAGAAGGAACCGAGAAGTGCCCTCTGCTTTTATATGTATGGAATATAGGTAGGCACTAAATAAGATCTTTTGATTGTTTCTACATCCTCTAGTTAGTCACATGAATAATTGTGAGAAATTTGGTGTTATTGGATGAGCGGGATGTCGCTTTCTAGTCTATCTATTTTGTAAATGGAAAGTTAAAATATTATCATATAATAACTATAAATTGGAAATAGAAAAGAAAAGGGAGGTTTGTGAAGATTTTAAAATCTTTTCTATTAGGTAATCTAGTATCCTTATGCATAAAGATAATCAATCTACAATGTGGCCTGACCATTATGGATTTTCACCACATTCTCCATAGTGGTCCCTGCTTATCTCGCTTCTCCGAGCTCAGGTTATGGAAGAAGGAACCGAGAAGTGCCCTCTTCTTTTATATGTATGGAATATAGGTAGGCACTAAATAAGATCTTTTGATTGTTTCTACATCCTCTAGTTAGTCACGTGTGGAATAATCGTGGAGTAAATTACCCCCCTGTTTATCCTTCGTCTTGGCAAAGAGCTTACCCATAAAAAATATATATAATAAAGTTTGTACTTAGGTTTGTGGATCTCATATATTTAGCTTCTTCGATATCTTACTTACCTTTCATCTTTTTTTTTGAAAAAGTTTCCACACTTCAGGCTTACAGGATGAGTCGCCTAATTTCCCAAGACTAGAGAAGGGATTTTCCCATGGAACCTAGTTTTCATTTCGTGAGAAGGATTTAAAATCTCCAACTAATCCAATTAGGTACCCTTGACCTCGATTCTTGATCGTGATCCAAGTAAGGTTGGTAGATTAGTTTTACCACTCAAGCACTGAGTGAGGTAGTAGTTTGTAACACCCTGTAAATTATACCCCGGCGCTTTATAACATGTTGAGGGTGTAATACAAGTTAAAGTTTTTAGGAATAATAATGCTAAAAATAAAATAAGCAAAACCCAAAATTTATCTAAAGGTCAAGGGTAAATTAGTAATTTACCAACTAAGGACCCAAATGTCATAAGATCATAAAATTATATGCCCAATTAGAATATGTGAGAAAGAATGTAAATGAAATGAATAGAGGATTCTAAATGCAAAAAATGGGCTAAATACAAATTCATTTTTCCAAACATGGCCTTAGCCGTAGTAAGTGGATAAGACCACATTTGGTCTTGGTAATTTGGGGTAATTGTCCTCTGAGCTAGGTCAATGTCAGGGGAGTAGAAAGAGGAGAAGAGTAGAAGAAGAAGAAGAGCAAGAAGGAAGCGGAGAAACCTTAAAGGTATGGATACTAGCTCGAATCCTTGTTTATGTAAGGATTTATATGATATTAGATGGAATTGTGTTTAGGTTTGGGTTTTTCCTATTTGTTGGTTTGGAATTCTCCTACCTCCAACACGAAGTTGATCGTTTATTTAGCTTCTGGGGTTGCTCTAAGTTGTTATATGGTTGTTTGGTTTATCAGGGTCCCTAATTTTGAGGTGGAGTAAATTTCAGATAGAGAAAATGATGTGGGTTTTAGGGAGATGTCATTCGCTTTTTTAAACCCATGTTTTTGTTTTGGTCATCACTCATCCAAATTGAGTGATTCAAAATTTAAATAAACTAGACTCCCAGAGAACCTGATCTTTCGAAATAGATGTATGCAAATTCAACCCCATTGAATCTTAAATTTGTCAAAGGAGCTATGTCAGATGACATAGTCAAGTTATGTTTTGACATTAGAGTGGTCCGAAGGTTTGACCATAACTTAATACTCATCCAAATTGATTGATTCAAAATTCTAGGTAAATTAGACTTCTAGGATAACAAATCTCCTTTAAATAGGTGTCTTCAAATTCGGACCCCATTGGACCCAAAAAAATTTTCTAAAAGGGAGTTCTGTTTGAAAGAAATATTTGATATTATATGGAAATACATGAAAATGCAAAGATAAGAGTAAATGATCGTAAATATCGTATAAGGACACTCTGGTACAATAGTTATTCGGTACAGGAGATAAGGTACTAAAAATGAAATAAAATTCCGATTGTCTCGTTAAACCCGTAGGGGGATAGATGGGCATGCCTATTAGGGATAAAAATCAAGAAGATATCGATCGCCTGGCCTCGTTAGGGTCATTACAAAGACTCCTTCGAAGTCCTTATAGAGGTCATTGTCTCATAATGATAAATAGCTCCTTCTGGCCCTTTATAGTTCATTGTCTCGCATAATGATAACAAATAAGATTCTGCCCTTATAGTTCGTTATCTCAGACAATGATAATAGCACCTTCTCGTCCTTATAATTTCTCGTATCCACTTCTACGGTATATGCAGACATGAAACATAAAAACAATTGACAAGAATATGCAAATGATTTGAATATGATAAATGACATGATATGAAATGATATGAGAAGCATAGCACTACTATGTGATGACAAGTACACTATGACAAGAACAAGAAGCAAAGTGTAAAATGACACAAAATGTATATGAACGATGATAAGAAATGAATTATGATATGATAAGTAAGTATGAGATATGTATAAGCATGTGTAAATGATATGTATGAAATATGTATAAGCATGTGTATAAGTATACGATATGTTAGATGTATATGCATGTGTCTAAAGTGTGATGATCCCATTGGGGTCAGCCCACTATTATTCCCAATTTAAACTTATGTTTTTGTAATGTTCATCCGTCTGTATAGAAGAAGGAAACAGATTTGAGATAATCCTCGCATCAAGAATCAAGGTCAACGCAACACTAAAGCTCCAATCGGTGACCTTTTTTGGTCTATTTTGTATGTCTTTGTTTTTGTAAACAATGTAAAGTTTGTATATGTTGAACACTCCCAGTTATGGAGTTTGAATATATTTTGCAATCCGCTATTATATAATATATTTCAAGTTAAATGTTTGATAGTATATGAATGAACAAGTTTATAGTAAACAAGAAAAAAAAATAAAAATAGTAAAAATACACTCCGCCAACACCCGTATGCCGTGTCAGTGTCTCACAGTTGGCGACACCGAGTTAGAGTTAATGTGAGTGAAACTCCACTGGAGTGAGGGGACTAGAAAAGAAAGTTCATCTCCTTCCTAAAGAAAGAACCTTCCACTATCGATACAGAACCTATTTATCTTTCACAAATGAGTTGATTAGCTTATCACATGCCCTCTCTTCGCAAGTTTTCATTTGCTTTTAAGTCTCGCCCCGCCTCTCCCCGCTCGCTCCCTACTGCTGAGGCCTCGAAATATTCCGTTACGAAATGCTAAGGGGGACGAGGATGGCACGAGGCAAGGTCAACTCACTTATGGAGAGTTGACTTACCACCGCAGCAAGAAAGCTTTTGGATGCTGTATTTTCAAGATTGAATTTCATATTCGAATGAACCTCAAACACCATTTGATATTTGTTGATCAGAGGAAAAATGTATTTGAAATATATTTGATTTTGGGATTGATATGAAAATATTATATTCGAATTTAATATGAAATTGAATCATATTTGATATGAAATGGATTCGAGAATGTTTTAATGGAAAATTTTTAATGTTCTACCATGTTTAAATACAAAAGATTTGTGGAAAGAAAAATATCTCATATTTGTTATTATGATTGAAACCTTTTGATCCATGAAACTGTATTATTATTTCTTATTGAGCTTAAAGTTCACTCACATTCGTTGACTCATTTTCAGGTACCTTTAGTTTTTGCAATGAGTGATGGCTAGGTTGGGGATTCATCATCATTAAAATTTGATTATAATTTTATGTTATACTTTTTTTTAAATGGTTTTATTAATTTATTCAAACTAGCAATACATTGATAGAAACATAAAATCAAAATCACTAAAAACCATAGAACTGGATGAAACAACATCCAGGTTAATAGCATAAAGAATCAGCTCAAAGCATATACATTTGATAGTTGAGCCTACACATTTGATATCACTATTGTGACTAGAATACCTATGATTCCAGTTTTGTAGTATATTGACGACCATTGATTTGATTTCTTATCACTGATTATATATACTTTACTCGTTTGAATCGCCTTCACACAAATAAACACTGCATCACGATGACGACAAACAAACATCGCACCAAGACGATGACAACCACACGCCACACCAAGACGACGACTAAACAAGAAAAAACAAATGAAAACGTAAATCTTATGGAATAAAATGATGAAAAGATGTGTATGGAAAGGTCTCTGCGGTCCTTCCCCAAAAGAGTTTTTTTTGGTGTTCAAAGAAAGAATCGAGTGCCTAATCGGGTACATCCCCGCATTACTATATACCTATCGCAGAGGAGGGGACGGCATTATTGGGGCGGACCCCAACACCCTTACGTTACTTATTAATTTATACATTAACTGCATTGTAACGCCTGTCGAGGTGGGCTGCAACGCATGCTCCATTTGCTTCATCTCCCATGCCCGAGGCTATCCGTCTGCTTGAGAATTAGATCCCATCCAGCTCGATGCCCGAGGTGGTTGAGCTAGGGGTCATAACCGATCTTCCTGTCTGTTGAGCTCGGTCCCCTCACATGATTGTCACGTGATCGGATTCGGAAATGTTCGAGTCACTCACACGAAGACCACGTGCGATGTAGCTTATCCCATTCCAATGAAGACGGGTGATTTTCAGGCCAAGAATGAATGTGTGCAATCTTATCCCCTCATTGCTTAAAGGAAAAGGTGGCAGAATCTGAGCACCCTAAATTACCCTTGATGGGCATTTATTAATTTCTACATTAACTGCATTGTAACGCCTGTCGAGGTGGGCTGCAACGCATGCCCCATTTTCTTCATCTCCCATGCCTGAGGCTATCCGTCTGCTTGAGAATTAGATCCCGTCCACCTCAATGCCCGAGGTGGTCGGAGCTTAGTCATAACCGATCTTCCCCGCCCTGGCTGAGCTCTGCTCTCACACATCGTCACGTGATCGTTCTAAATGTTC
The DNA here is from genome assembly GCA_016808115.1 of Tetrastigma voinierianum. Lineage (NCBI taxonomy): Eukaryota > Viridiplantae > Streptophyta > Magnoliopsida > Vitales > Vitaceae > Tetrastigma > Tetrastigma voinierianum. The sequence goes on from JAEQBH010002507.1 coordinate 55,394, forward strand.
GAAATCACTCACACCTAAGACCACGCGGCGTTGTAGCTTATCCCATTCCAATGAAGACGAGTGATTTTCAGGTCAAGAATGACAAAAAATTTATCCCTCATTGCTTAAAGGAAATGATGCTAACAGAGAAATAGTTGAGAGAAAATGAGGCTATGGTTTTTTGTTCATATTTATATTGGACTTTATTGAACTAATAAGTTTATGCTTATATGATTGTTTATTTTTTTGAAGTTATTTGGGAAAGTCACCTGAGCACGACATATCTTATTTTTATATTAGTACAAAGTTGGAATAGAAATATTCTAAATATTTTTATATTCTAAATACCTCTACTTGAGACTCGTATTTAAGATTTAGAGATTTAGAAAAAAAAAATTTGTTGACATGAAATTTTCAATTTTGGAGAATTGATGAATGAAAATTTTAATTTTAGAGAGTTGATAAATTTAGAAAATTGTGCATTACTCTGAACAAGTATTTGATAATTTGAATTAATCAAGTTACAAGATAAAAAGTTTGTATTGTTTTGCCTTCAAGTTTAAGATGTCAAAAGACGATCATAACCCTAGGACCGGTTCCGGGAGACGTGATAGTTTGTCCAACTAGTTGTCAATATATATTTTAATATAGCCATAAACATTGCCAGTTTTACGAACCATTTAAAATATTTTCTTAATTTAAAAAATAATCAATACCTTCTATGACTCATGCACAAGCATCTGATCCGCAGACTGTATTGAACAACAAAGTGATTTTGGATTAAAATACTCTTTTTCAAAAAAAAAAATTTATGAAATTAGTTTTGAAATCAAACTATAGCCCAAAGTAGTGCGCTTTGGGGCCATGGAAATGATTTGCACTTTGGCAAAATTATCTATTTATCCTTAAATTGATTTGGCTTAATTATATTATTTTAATTCAATTGTTGTAATGGTTGTGGGATGGTAAATGGATTTCACCATTTTTAAAACTTCAATTGCCGCTTGTCCCTAACGTTGTTCTTCACCATATTTTCTTATTTCAATTGATCGCCAAGTAGAACAAAGCATTTTCACCATTATTATTATTATTATTTGTCAAAACTCTTTTTTACATTAAAACCTTTTTACATCAAAACTTATTAGTAATTATTAGTCCAGTATTTACTATTTGATAAATTAATATTTAAATAATATATATTTACTATTCATATAAAAATAATTTTATTTATCAATACAAATTAGCAAAAAGTTATTTATTAATTCAAATATATTTGTAATGCTTTAAATTTTCATAACAAAGACATCCACAGAAATTTTAAATCTAAATATACCTGTAAGTTTTATTTTAAAATATTTGTAAGTTTTATTTTTTATTTCACAAGTTTTATCCAGTTGTATCCAGTTGAGCATCCAAATTATAACAAATTCAAGAACAGGCAAACTCCTCGAGATCATGTATTAAATTAAATCATATAAATATATAAAAATCAGATACAAATATCAACATATCGATGAGTCCCATTAAGACGGGAGTCTTTATATTTCTCTTAGGACAACACCTAGAATACACAGCTAGTTAATCTATAGGGTACCGTGCAATCTCAAACGGAGCTGATGGAGCCGAAGGAGCTGATGGATGAAGTACTCGATGTATACATGGAGTACGAGGTCGCCCAGCTGGAAGTGCACCCAACTCTGATACAAGGTCAACCATGGTCTCATCGATGGGAGACAATGTAGGGGATGATAATGTGACGCCCCAAAACCCGAGGGTCAGTTGACAACCCGTCAACCCGCGGAATATTCGTGGATGTCGGGTAACCCGACACCAATCATGAAAATCGGGTAGAGTCTCCTTTGTACGGGGAGCTCTACCCAAGGTACAAAACCTATCCCAACAATTTACAATGACCACACAGGGTCCACATGCGAGTAAAATAATGGCCACTTGGGCCCTTGCATTAATACTCATCAACTATATACAATAGTTCAAGAGTTAATAAATCACTATTTACCAAACATATATCAAAATTTAGAGTTTTAATACATGTTATACAAAACAAATACCCAAAGCCACAACCCAGCTTTCTTCTAAACGCGGCCTCTAGTGAGTCGGGTCCTCAGACACTCCCTATAATTCGAATAGTGATCCTCGACAAGGAAGCAAAGCCTAGTAGTGATAATTTCCTTACATGGGTTACCCAATTTGAAAATGGCTATGTCATGGTAAACAATTGATCGGCTAATTTCATGGAACCTGTTTCACTGCTCCAGATGCCTAACCCCATGTCCCGAGTCCTCACCGACTCCCTCACATATGCCTAATCCGAATGCGTAGTACAATCGGGCCAAACAAAAGCTATTCGCTCTTGAAAACACACTCAACGAAGTTTCTGGTGAAGATTGATCTACCCTTCCCAGGCGGTATGTCGATGTCCCAAACAATTCATGAGCTCCGACGTGAATTGTCGGACAATCTCCCAACACAATTCTCCCAAAATCTTCTCACAAAAATTACTTGGCCAAACATTTTCGTTTTTTCTTTCTATGTCATGCACCTCACACTTTAATATTCTTAGGCTTCTCATGTATACTTTAATGCATTACGCTAATTTTTAAACAATTTTTATTCAATATATTTTAAGATTTATAGATATTAAATATAATGACTACATAAAATCATGTTATTAAACGGATTAATAATTGAATATAAAAATTTAGCTCATGGGCTAATTGAAAACATAATCAATTCATTTTGAATCATTTACAACACATTCACACCAAGAAATCACATCACTATTCATACTTAACAAGAACCCCAGGTCATCACTCTCACACCCACAACAATTTGAGATTTTCTCCACTCTGGCTCAAATGTTTTCAGACCGAAACAAGGCTAATCTAAGCCTCAGAACATCTCCAGCCATTTACATGGTTTCCTTAGCCAAAGAATAACGCTAGCAGGGTAAAAGATCTCTACCTCTTGGAGTTGCCTTAACTCCACCAACGGCGGTCCACGCCAGAGTTCCTCGCTCGCTGTGATCGACTTTGCTTCTTGCTCTATCGAGAACCGACGGTTCGAACGGCCGCAAATCTAGAGAGAAGGAGCTCCTTCTCTCTCTAAAATCATAAAAACTCCAACCATCGCGACCTTCGCCGATTGTTTTCCATTTTTGGAGAAGAAATACGCCTTTTTTTGTCTTATTCATTAAACATTTCCAAAATTCTCATCTTATCCCTTCATCTTGATTTTTGACACTTAGCACAATCTCAACCATTCAATCTCATCCTCTCTCTAGTCATGCAACATGTGTCACATGGGTACATGTAGTAGGTGACTTTTGTCACATCGCATGTCTCTCACAACCCGTTTTATGGCACCGACACTCAAGTGCCTCAAAACGGAAATTCCGATCGCCTCGTAATCTGAACGAATTGACAAGGGTAGCTAGATCTCGCGAGACAATTCCAACGGTGAAGTCCGTTTCATCATCCGAGATCTAGAAAAATTTCGAGTTTTGACCGAAATTACAATTTTACCATTTTTTCCAGAAAATTAGATTTTTCTCGGGGTTTCATATTCTCCCCTGCTTAAAAATAATTTCGTCCCGAAATTCTGTACCATCACAACAAATCACATGCATATGCAACATTCACCATGCCATGTATGTAAACTAGTCATTTAAGTATTAAACGACTAAACCACGTACCTATGTAACCCTACACAATCCCTGCTTAGTGTGTAAACGCTGACCTTCCCAAGGTCACAATCACTAACAATCCAATGGACCGTCAACCTAATCCATGTCATGAATGACATCCATATACCGAGCCCTTGCCTGCTCACCAACACCTTAATGTAATTTCCTAATGCAGTATCCAAATCTCAAGTCATTCGACTTATCACTCAACCTAAGTCTACGTGGATAACCATGACCGTGTGTTTTCTCTGCGGCGAACTTTCTACCACACCGGCGAGCCTTTACATCCTCACGTAAATTCCCTGATAACTCCAAGGTCTCTACACTCACGTAAATTTCGGATACCTTCACGTCTCTTACACCTAATACGTAAATTCTGGATAGGCCCCTGCCCTTACACCCACATAGAAATTCGGGATAGCTCCCCAGGTCTCTTACACCCACACAAAAATTCGGGATAGCTCACCGGGTCTCTTACACCCACACAGGACCTTTCGGATACTACCGCGGGTCTCCTTCACCCTAACTCCAAGCTTTTTCACCTTAGGGAATTAATGGTCCCCTTCTTGCTTTGCCCAGCACACATTAATTACTCCTCATTTCCTGATTTGAACTATGAGTCTTCATTGGACGTAGTCCCAAATACAAACTCAACCCACACTCACCAAGAGCGCGAATGACCATAACATGGCACTCCACACCAACAACTCGATGAGATCCCCCCAGTATCCACCATGAGCAAAATCTCAGAGATCTCTAACTCACAATCCCGACCTATCCGGTCAATTCTCACCCTACATCCTAGGGAAGAACATCCACCTGCTTCTAAAGGTCTCAACTTTCTAAGTCACCTGGCTACACAAGATGCATTAATGAATGAATATGATGCATCCAATTTAAACGCTACTCTAGTCAAGTGCAAGAGTAGAAACGCACTGCGATATCCCACGCTTCGTATGCTCACCGCAATACCATAGAGACCTTTGCCTCAGGACAATCTCATCTCATATGCCCAAGTCGTTTAATGAAACACATATAGTCTACTCCCGTCGAATAGAAGTCCTGCCCGAGCCCTATATCGACTCGACCAGCACTCCGTCCCTGGGCCCATCTCAAGGTCGGCTAAAAGCCAGATAGCACCCTTCGAGATCAAACTCGGGTTCCTTCCGACCCATTAGGGTGTGAGGAATGAATCAGATACTTCCTATTCGCACTAACTAGATCAGACTGGTCCCAAAATCTTCGGATCCTGCCTTCTGGGCAATCTTTTCCATGCCTGTGCTATTTCCAGATAAATAACATATCATCTGCCCTGCCTGACTAAATGCCCTATCCTAGCCCTGGTCCTGAAACTGTAAAGGTAAGTCTCCGCCTTCCCGAATCCAAGAAGGCCGATCCTCCTCTTCTCACCAAAGATCCGCAACCCTGATACCCCGGCATCCCCATTCCCTTCTCTATGGTTAGGGCCGTCCCAACCCTAGAGTCCATGTCCTGTAGGCAAAGTCCTACAATTCTGCCCCGAATGGGTAACTTTAACCCATTCTCGAATCTCCTGACCTTAGCCACGTTTGTGGCCACATACTCATCATTAAACCCGTCAACTGCAATCGCCACATACTCCATCACCGTCATCGCTCGTCACCTCTAGGAACTCCCGGGCTCAGATGTCTAGCAAGCACGGAAAATACTCTGCCCATGAAAAGATCAATGTCATGGAATTTCGCCTGTCATTGCCCCTAGATCTCAGAGGTCTTTCTTGTCCGCTTCCACCTACTGGCCTCACCTCTAGCCGAACGCAAGTAGTCTAATCCTGGTCGTATCAGAGGCAATCTTCATACCCAACACACTGTGATGAACCAAATGGTCTCACACCACGACCTTCTCCCCGAATGTCGAAGGTGCTGGACATGCTACTGGTAGCCCAAAATCAGGTTGCCCCATGTGAAGTCTCTCCCAAGATCATAGCTGAAAACAAAATAAACAAAAAGTAAGCAAACTAATGATGTTGGCTACTTATTACAGGTTTGTAATAAAATAAAGTTATTACAAACCTGTAACAGTGTAATACAATTACTAATACCTCGTCTACGATCCAAGTTGGCTCGGCAAAACTCTCGATATGTATGTGCTAGTACTGTACCACCCCAACTATAAGCCACAACCTACGTCAAATCTCGTAGTAGTGGGAGAAAGCATAGATGCACATGCACTCCCTTCTTGTCTGCAAACAAGAAGGATCCATTAGCGCTAAGATGAAACCACGCGCACTCCGCTCTAAAGTGACCTCATCTTCTTCAAAGCCGTGATAAATCGGGTCAGCATAACCAATGATGGAGATGCAGGATCCATGAGAGCATCAGCCGCGGGTGACACCGGGAAGCAGCCGCATTGACTCCGCCATATCAAACACATGTCCTGGATCGCCATTCACGGCCGATGGCGATTCGGCTGAGATGAGCAAACATTGTAACGCGATCGCCATCTCTCCGGGCGAAGGAACAAACAAACAACACCTCTGCAAGATAAGTGATAAGTACAATTGATCGCGAGGTGGTCGGGCGGTATATACTGAATCCTTACAATATCACGGCGACGAATACGCATCCATCCTCTTCACATACCGATGAAGGCTTTCATCTCGCTATCAAGGGTGGAAAATTTAACCATAATCAAGAAAACCAATTACACTGACGATATATAAATTACATGTTACAATATGTTTAGTATTTGATAATTAATAAAATACATTTAACACTCGAAATATACTCCTGAAGCCATGCTTAGGGTATAATAAAAAAGCACATATTTATCCTAATAAATAAAGATAAAAATAAAATAAACAAGAACTCGAATTAATACACGCTTAAGGGTAAATTAATACCTCTATCAATTCAGACCTAAGGGTCAGAGTTAATAAACATATGCCAAAAGGAGACATATAGTTAAATCAAGAGTAATGAGAGAATTTGATAATTAAAAGAGTAATAAAAGAAAGATATTAAAATGAAATAAGGGAAGAAAATTGTAAAGAGTGACAAGTGGCTTACTAAGTGAGGAGAAGTTTCCGCCTTTGACTGGATGGTCAAGGATGCTCCAAAAGAGAGAGAAAAAGTGAAACAAAAAGGGGATAAGATCAAATAAGGATAAGACCAAAATAAATATCTCATTTTTTTTTGTCTTAGAGAGAAGAGTAAAAACGGATAAAAGAGAAGAGAAGAGAAAGGAAGAAGAAGAAGAAGAAGAAGAGAAAAGAAAAGAAGAAAGAAAGAAAGGAAAAAGAACACAGGTATGGAACTGTGAATATTTGTATGGATACATGTCTTGGGTTGTTTGGCATACTCGGATTTTGTATAGAAAAGTATGGAACTATGAGTATTTGTAGGATTTTGTATAGAAAATGATGGAACTTGTTAAGTTCTGTATGGAAAAGTATCGATTTTCGTACACTAGTATGGAAACTATGCGTGTGTGTATGGGTTCAGCTTTGGTCTGTAGTATATACATGGTTTGGAACCCTTCTTTTGTGTATGGTCTGTTTGGAAATCTCTAAACTACTTGTTAGGTTTGGTTGGAGAAGAGCCTCTAAGGCCCTATATATGCCTCGTGGAAGGGTCTAGCTGCAAGTTGAACCAAGAAAATTTCCCTATTTTGATCATACTCATGAATGGACCTTAGAATGGGCCTGGGGTCATAAATAAAGAGATTGAGTGTTAGTCCTTTTCCGTAATCGAGCTCACATCAATGAGATAGATGTTAGGGCTTTGAACTTCACTCAGACCCCCGTAGACCAAGTTACGGTCTTTTACTCCGAAATGGGCTTTAATGGGCGAGAGGTCAGCAGACCTCATCCTGGAGAGGTCAGCAGATCTCATCCGAGGCGCCGCAGACCTCATCCCGTGAGGCCTGGGCAGAGGTCAACAGACCTCATCCCCGAGAGAGGGTCGCAGACCTCATCCCGTGAGGCCGGCAGACCTCATCCCGTGCACCTAAGAGAGGCCGGCCAGACCATCCCGAAGAGGCCGTTGCAGACTCATCCCGTAGGAGGCCGGCCAGCATTCCTCATCCTCAGAGGCCACATTCCTCATCCCGTAGAGGCACAGATCAAGAGATCTGATCCCGGTGAGGTCAAGAGACTTATCCAGAGGGAGGCCCAGCACTCATCCCTGAGGCCCAGAGGTCAAGAGACTCATCCCGAAGAGGTCAAGAGGACCTCATCCCTTGTAGGAGGTCAGCAGACCTCAAACCAGGACCATCCCGAAGAGGCCGCATACCTCATCCCAGAATAAGCGGGCCTGTGTCGCCGTCCTAAGGACTACGCATGACCTCCAATCCTCTGATATCATGATCCTCTGCCTCTAACTCTCATCTGCATTCTTCAGACTCATAAGTGTCACGGAGTCAAGAATACATCACACCAGGATAGATATTAGACACGAACATGGTGTTAGATGATCACCGAGGTCAGGTCGCCTCGGCCGCCGTGGATTTGACTAATGTATGACCTCCAACTTCTAATGTCATATCTCCCTTCGCTCAACTCGATTCGTGATTCCCGAACTCACCGGAGGCCTCATCGCGAGTCAAGAATACATTCATATACTCTTGAGGAGGATATTAATGTCGAATCATGAAGCACCAGCCCTCCTAAGGTCAAACAGTCTGACAGCCAGATTCACTAATGATAACTTCCACCCTAAGGTCATAACTCCTTCGTCCGAACTCCGATTCGGTGTTCTTGGATCATGGAATAATCACTTTGTTTTAATATAATCTATGATATTGTGTCGACCGAGGTGTTAGACCGAGCTCACCGAGGTCGTCACTCGACCAGCCAGATTTGACTACGAATGACCTCCAACTTCGGAAGGTCATATCTCCTTCATCCGAATCCCATTTCTGGTGTTCGACTCTATGGAAAGACCATCAGTCAAACATCTGTATGCATGAGATAACATTAGGTGTTAGACCGAGTGTTAGACTGAGCTCACCGTGTCAGGTCGCCGCCGCCCAGAATTTGACTACGTATGACCTCCAACTTCGAAAGGTCATAACTCCCTCGTCCGAACTCCGTTTAAGGTGTTATTGGACTCTATGGAAAGCCCATTGTGTCAAGAATCCATTCATCTACCTGAGGAGGCTAGTAGAGGTCAGACCGAGGTGTTAGACCTAGTTTTAACAAATTGTTCGCGCAATGAAGTACAGAACTGAAGAAGATAATCTGATACAGGCAGTGATACATATGAACATGAAATATAAACATATAGATTTGATATATGTAAAGGAATATAGAAGAAAAGAATAAATGATAAGCCCAGAGAACAAGTATAATCAGATGACTCAAGACCTGGAGACAACATAAAGACACACCATCATGGCTTTCTCACCACAGCATTGACATCATCACGTAAGGTGCAATACATATGATCAAGCCGCACATACATGACTGGGCACAAGACTTCGCAGTATATAATCAGTTTCTATTACGTGGCAGCACGCCTCTGCTTCCAGACCAGATCACTTTCTCTATATGATCACCAGCCCACCACTTATCTCCGGCCCAAGCAAGCTGTAATTGTTATACATGTGATCCGAATAAGAAAAGATAAAAAGGTAAATAGTTCGATAATGAAGGCACTCTAAGGGTATCAAAGAAGGAGTCTATGTTCTGCACTCCTACGCGAGATAGGATAGTCTAATAAAGTACAAGTAAAATGTACAAGTATAGAAATGTATAGGTATATGTCATAAGATATGATAGTCGAATAAAGTATATGAAGATATAAGTTAACAAGATGGTAAGACAGCACTAAAAACATGAATGATAGGCATATATGAATATAAGATTATATGATATGAATATAAGAATGAGTAAATGCAAGCATGATAAAAAATATATAATATATGTATTATAGATGTTATGAGAACTCAATATGAAGCACCATATGAGAACCAATACGTATTAAAGCAATGATATATATAGATTGCATATGCCCGTGGTAAATTATATGTATGGAAATATATATGTTATACACGTATTAATATGACATAAGTATATGATCTGTTATATGTATATGAAAATGTGTAAAGTGAGATATGAAATATGAAAAATGCAAAGATATGAATACATGATTGTATATATATATATCACATATGATTACCGAATGACAATAATTATTCGGGAATATGAGATATATATTGAACATAAAATACACCCCGATTGTCCGCTTAGAACCCTCAGAGGGATAGACGGGCATGCCTATTAGGGAAAAACAAGTCTCAAAGATGCAAGTTCTCGATATCGAGGCCCCGCTTCGGGTCGATGAGATAGATCCCGCTTGGGATCACTTGGCCCCGGAAGGGTCACCACAAGGCCTTCGCCTTTGGCGATGGTCATTGTCTCGCATAATGATAATAATACTTTCGCCTCATGGACCATCAAGCTGTAGATAATGAGTATACGCCCTTATAGTTTCCTTATCCACTTAAGGTTTATGCAGGTACGAAACATAAAAAACAAATGATTTGAATATGACATGTGAAAAGATATGATATGAGTATGAAGCATAGCACCGCTTATGTGATGATAAGTTCAGAATATGAGATTATACGATCCGACATGATATATGAAAATGTACAAGAATGTAAAATGATCTGAAAAGTTAATATGAGAAGAAAATAATATGAAAAGTATAACATGAATACAGTATATGAATAGTACATGAACACAGTACATGCTAACAGTACATGATCACAATACATGAAAATAGAACATAACAAATGGTATATAGTATATAACCATGAAAGTAATACATGTAACGGAAAAGATTGACATGCAATAGGAATGTAAAGATGATAAGTAATCAAAAGTTATATGAATATGTATAGATATATGAAATGCATATGTATAAGTTTGCACACACCTGTGGTCATTCCATGCTTATGTTCCCACTTAAGCGTAAAGCGAAGACGTGTGTTCAATTCGTGTAGGTACTAAAGAGGAAGCAGAAGACAAGGATGAGGATGTGACATCCCATCGTTAGGAAAGGTGCTACCAGAGATAGGTGCTCACCGCACTACTTCCGCGATCTCTGATGTGTTGTATTAGAAAAGAAAAAAATGTACATGTCTAAGTAAATAGGACTTTGTATATGGGCGGTATTGGTGACACCACCCCGTAGAGTTCCATTAAAATGTAAATGATTTTGTTATTACGTAAATTGTCAGTAATCCACAGTACAAGTTCAACTCTGATAAAGAACCGGTCAATGAGAGTCCTAGTATAGTGTCGCACCCCGGACTCGGTTCGGATCCGCCATTCGGGTCGGACCGGGGATCGGGGTGTGACATACATACTTGCTCTGTATCTACTAAGTGCAACCTGTGTCTATCCTGCAATATCAATACAGATGGATCTGAAGAATCTGCATCATGAAGCCCTCTGAATGCCATATCTATAACATATAAGATGATAATTATTAACAAAAACATCAAAAATAATATCATAGTCATTAATGCAAGTATTAATACCGACAATGAACAAAAAAACCACATACAAGAATGATGTCTCATTTACTTAAATAAGGTACACAAGTCTTTTATAATCCAAGAAATACACATTCGTACATAAGTATTATATAAAATAACTACAAACATGATAGGCAAATTGCCTTATAAAAAAAAAAAATTGAGATACTTCACATCTTTCACTGAACTTGATTTCAATTCTTACAAGACCGCCAATTGTGACTTGGTTGTTTGCACACCCACATGTCATAGTAGTTTTCCCCTCCCTAACATCCATTTCATTTTGCAAACGGGTTGATTTAGGATGTCCACTGCCTATGCGTTTCATTGACTCATGAGGTATAATCGTAGGACTATCATAAAGAGGCCACCCATCTTCATTGAATCTGAGATAAAACAAGCTTACCCAAGTATCATAGTACGATTACGTAGTGTAGTAGCCTTGAACAAATAATCGAAAATCAACACATCAATGCTAACATGCTGCTATGATATGCCTACATGGAAATCCATATATCAGTATCTTACCACATGTGCATTTCTAGTCATGTAAGTTGAGGCGTTGCGTTCGACCACCCCTTGACTTGACATGAAATCGTCTCTATATGCGATCGTGAGGAACAATTTCCATTGATCCAGTCTTAACCACACGGGCCTTAATCTGAGCATCAACATAAGGAGTGTACTGCTCATCAGATGCCAATCTATTAGCACTTTGTTCCCTTCTTGCAACAAAGTAACTATTAAGGCAGAAAAAGGTCAACTAGACTAATGCAGTGATTGGTAAGTTACGAGCTCCTTTAAGAACACTATTAAATAACTTGGACATGTTGGTTGTCATTATCCCATATCTTCAACCTCCATCATGAGAAAGTGTAAGACCCGAGAAAATTCCAATTTTATGGAAAAATGGTAAACTTGTAATTTCGGTCAAAACCTGAAATTTTTATAGATCTCGGATGACGAAACGAAATTCACCGTTGGAATTGTCTTGTGAAATCTAGCTACCACATCGAATTTCTTCGAATTCCGAGAAATTCGGAATTTCAAGTTTTTCGAGGCACCGGGTGTCACAGAAACGAGTTTGAGAGACATGTGATGTGACAAAAGTCACCTACTACATGTACTCATGTGACACATGTTGCATGAGTAGAGAGAGGAGGAAATGAATGGCCTAGATTGTGCCAAGTGTCAAAAAAAAAAAAAATGGACATGATGGAAATTATGAGAATTGTTAATGATAATAAGACAAAATATGAAAAGTGTCATCTTCTTCATTTTGAGCACAAAATGGGCAATGGTTGGACGGGTTGATGCAGTGGGCGTGAGATTTGAGTTCTGGAGAGAGAGTGTGCTCCTTCTCTCTAGATTTTCGGCCATTCGAACCACTTCCGCTTCGACAGCAAGCAAGTCGTTTCTACGTGGCGAGGACTACGCGTGACATCGCATTTGGTGGAGTTCCAACAACCCAAGAGGTAGGATCTTTCCTACCGTGTTATTCTTCGCTAAGAGTCATGAATGGTTAAAGTGTTAGTCTGAGGCTTGATTAGCCGTAAATTCGGGTCTCAAAATCTTTTGAACCGAATGGAGAAAATCCTTAAATTGAGGCCGAACAAAGGCTAACCGAGGCTCTCACTGTTCATGTGAATAGTGACGTGATTTTTTTGGTGATTTTTATGATGTTAAGTGATTCAAAATGAATTGTTTAGATCTAATTAAATTCCATGTGAGCTAATTTTTGTGTTATTGATGGTGAAATTGCATAACATGATTTATGTGATTTAATTATGTTAATATATATGCATGTGAATTGTATTAGCATAAATTATTTGGAATTGGCATCATGCATTCCATATGCACTAAGGCAGCCTAGAATATTAGGTATGAGTGCATGAAATGAAAATGTTTGTGAAAGGAATTTTGACGGAAGATTTTCCGGAGAATTGTGTTGGGAGATTGTCCAATAATTCACGCCTAGGCCCATGAATTTGTTTCCTCAAGGGTTATCCACCGATTCGCCTCGAAGGGTTGTCCATTTTGATCAACCGAGAGGTGTTTTCAAGAACAATAAATTTTTGTTTTTAAAACCGATTATTCGACTCGTGATTCGGCTTAGCATATGTGAGGAGCCTGAGGACTCGAGACATGGCCTGGGCATGGTGACATTCGATAGGTCTTACAAAATTGCTTGAATGCATTGTCTTCACTACAATACGTGCAATTATGCGGGAGTAACCCATATAGGTGTCTATCACATAGCTTTTCACCCCGCTGAGGGATCACCATTTCGTGCAGTACAGGAGCGATCGGGAAGGCGCACTCATTGTGAGGTCGTTGAGAAGAAAGCCGACTGCGGGCTTTGATGTTCATAACATGTATTAGAACAATTTTAATATATGTTGAATTAAGAGTAATTTATTAACTCTCGAACTATTGTATAGTTGATGTTTCATAGAGTATTAATGTGGGCTCAAGGGCCATTTTTACTCATTTTAATTCGTATATGAACCCGATGTGGTCATAAGTTGATTGTCGGGACAGGTTTGTACTCGTAGAGCCGCACAGCTGAGACTCCGTCACTACCGAGCGGTGCTCGTTACCCGACACATCCACGACATTATTCCCACAGTCGACGGAGTCAATAACGGACACCCCAGCTTTCACGCCACGCAGTGCCCATAACTCAAGAGGGATCGCCTCTAACAATTGTTGTGCTTCATAATTAATTCTCCCAATTTTAGCCATATCCCAATTGAATTTGCATTACGTAGTCGCTAAAGCTGCTTTGCATACCAAATTCTTCAAGAGTTTCTCTTTGAAGCGGGTCATAAAATTGCTTGCAAGATGACGCATGCAACTTCTCCGACAGCGTGATGATGCGTAAATTTCTAACCAAGACGAGATCGCTCATTGATGCCATAATACTCGGATGTTCACGATATAACACAAACTCTCGTCCGTTAAGTAACTCGCTTCGATACATGCCAAGAACCATCCCCAACTATCATTCTCGCCTTCGTAATAAAGAATGCCAGCTGGAAACAAATGATTATTTCCGGCCATACCCTATAACAATCAAAAAACGCGGCTTTATAATTCCTTCTTATAAAAATATGTACCATCAATACTCAGTACGGGACGACAATGTTCGAACCCTTCAATAGATGGCTTGAATGACCATAACATGCGTTGAAATATCTCAGTGTTTGGCATATTACTATCAAATGTTTTCCAAATTACAACACATCTAGGATTTGCTTGCTCTAAGGCCAAGAATAAGGTGGCAGATCTGTATATGATTGAGAAAAGTCGCCAAATAAGTGTCTAAGTGCTTTATGCTTTCCATCCAACGCCTTTTTGTATGAAATTTCATATTCTCATTTCTCCATCACACTTGTTTGAATAGCAGCTGCAGACAATGTGAATTGTGCCTTAATAATTGCCTTGATATGAGCAATAATGAGGTTTGAGTCCAATTGATGATGGTCCCGATTCAAGCAAGGATTGACACAAGTATTCAGCCCTTTATATTTGTTGATAACAAATAAACAAGTATCTTTCACAACCATGGCACGAAGATTCCATAGACATTGACATTCTTCGACCTTCTTACATCTTAAAACTAGCAATTTTTTTGAGGTTGCAACAACAATAAACTCTTAGTGTGCTTTAATTGAGTAAATCTTTGCAACCTCTTGCAAATCAAATTTAGAACTAAAAACTTTGTCAACTACAAATTCCCCACTTGAATAACCAGTAGTATGTTGCACCCATAGAGTCCAATCACTTGAAATAACATTACCAAAGTTTTCAACATGTTCAAATTGAGGTGATGGTGGCAAGTGATAATGAACAGGTGATGACTCATCTGGTTCCTCAGCATCTGGGTTATTCGATACATCACAAGATGCTGCATGCGCAGACATATATCCCTTGCTCATTCTCTAAAACTTGGTTAAAAGTCTGGAAGGATGATACATGTCCATCAACTCGAACATCTAAGTCTCCATTAGATTCATCATCAACATCTTCATGAGATTCATCATTAGCTTCTTCATATTCACAGTCTTCATCATCTCCATATACTCTACATCTGTCAGTTTCCGGTACCGGATCGCTACTAGGCCCACAACTATAGTCAAATTCTGCAACATTATCATTTTCGCGAACCAATAACCCACCCACAGATTGATTCACTTGTGGCTTGACTCGAACAACCTCAATATACAATTCAATTTCCTCCATGTCAGTTGTATTAACCATGTTCAACATTCGGTACACACTACTGTGATCTCATATTGGAAAAGGTTGGAACCTATTTCCACTTTAGGGGATACTTACAATTGATGAATTAATTCAACATCTGTTTCTCATTAACGGTTGTCCTCATATACTCATATCACCCAACCGTTCTAAACGTAATCAACTGGTACATCCAAAGGCACAACGACATCTTTGTTCTGGCCATATTGACATTTGCTTCACTCTTAGTATATTTCATCAGAATAACATATCACGGGAATAGTGAAAACAAACATAATTGACCTATACAAAATGGTTCCAAATAAATTAAATAATATGAGATGTCATTATCCTTATCACATCCACTACATTCATGGATGCTACATTCAATCACCTTGTTTAGCCAAGGAATAACCCAAATAAAGAGTTTGACTATATGAAAGTTCACATGGGGTAATAATTAAGAAAAATACATAGAATTAATGTTGAAGGTAGTTGAAGATTAAAGGCTTGGCTCAAGTGGTGAAAATGTGAGATAAGCTAACAAGTTAACCAAATTCGAATCCATAAGAGTATATTATAATGTAATATGCAGATTGAATATATATTATAGTCATAGAATGATATCAACAAAGTGAGTCATGAGCCTATCATGCATAACTCATGTCGAAGAAAACTCAATATTTCTAAAAGATGTCAATGGTTGTAGATGTTATTTGTAGTTACAAATTTTTATATTGATAGTTCTTAGGTCTTGAACTTAAAAATTAAGGAAAATTAAGGAAAATATATATTTTTTTATGACTCATGGAAAATTAAAGAAAAATAGGAGTATAAATCTTGAAGATGAGATTGTTTTTAATTTAGATAACGATATTCTATAGCTTGAAGAAAAAATATTATATATTCCTTTAGATAACACAATATAAATGGTGTATGTTTTTTACTTAATTTTAAATAGAACTTAAAAAACTAAAAAGAGTTCTAAATAAACCACTTCAACAAGAAATAGAACACTATCAACTACATCCTTATTCATTCATCTTTTTTTGGAGAAAAATGTAAACATGAATATCACATTAAATATTTTCTTATATTTTTAAAATTTTATCAAACAATCAAAAATGTAATTTTCATGTTAGGATTAAAGCATTTTTATTTGGTCCCAACCGAACCAAAAGTGAACAAGGAAAATGAACTAAAAGTGTTCTTCTTGTTTTGGAAAACAAAAAACAATTTTAAAACTATATCCAACCATACCCTTAAGTTCATTTTTAGAAGCAATTCTTATCAACTACTTTTCAAATATGGGTGATTTTAGGAGTTTTGACTCAAAATAGTACTTTTCAATTACAAAAATATCAATCAAATACATATTTGAAAATACACATTTAATAACTCCATTATCAACAAAACACACCACATTAAGAAATTTTCAACAAAAAACAATTTAGGACAACCCAAAAATTAAAAAAAAAAAACAGTGACCTAAAAAACGGCAACCAAACAAGGTTTTATGCACTCTCTCTATGTTTGTTTCTCAAGAAAATACACATTTAATCACTATAAAAAAACACACCACATTAAGAAATTTTCAACAAAAAACAATTTAAGACAACCCAGAAATTAAAAAAAAAAAAAAAGTGACTTAAAAAAGGGCTACCAAACAAGGCCTTATGCACTCTATATTTGTTTTTCAAGAAAATACACATTTAATCACCACATTATCAACAAAACACACCGCATTAAGAAATTTTCAACAAAAAACAGTTTAGGACAACCCAGAAATTAAAAAAAAAAAAACAGTGACCTAAAAAACGGCTATCAAACAAGGCCTGATGACTTAATGCGTTTGCTTCAAAATATACATATATCAATTACATTATCAATAGAACACAACACACCAACAAATTATTATCACCACAGATTAAAATGGGAACTAAACTCAAAGATTTATCACCACATTATCAACAAAACACACCAACAAAACCTGTAATTTAAGAAAATTTTAACAAAAACAAATAAGTAAATGTAGGAGGGTTACCTTATAAAAAATATCAGAGTCATGTAAGAGAAAATATGGAACAAAAATCCCTTAATTTTCAAGCCCTAATCGATCGCCAACAAGGGAGCAGATGAAGAACAGAGGATAAAAGGAAGAAATAGGGGAGGAAGAACGGTTATCCGAAATTTTAAAACACGATAATGTCGTTGCTCAAAACAGCGACAATTGAAGTTTTAAAAATGGTTAAACCGCTATCCACACAACAAGAATCAATTCAAATATGATGAAACTGCCGTTCATGACAACGATATTTGCCATGCTGTCACCTCACATGACCCAAACACACTATTTTGGACAATAATTTGGTTTCAAACTAATTTCATTTTTTTTTTTTTTTGAAAAAGAGTATTTTAATCCAAAACTCCTCTCTCTCTCTCTCTCTATATATATATATATATATTGTTGAGAGCCAAACGGACAATTTTTTTATGGGAAAAAGGTGATCAATATGTGATCAGTGGTTATCTATTCCCCTATATATAAAAGAGTGGGTAGCCTCGATTTTCGAGCTTTTTTCGTCCATTTTTTTTTTCCCACTTTACCCATGATGTTGAACTGGATTTCCAATCTTCCCATCAAAGATTTACAAAAACGCCAGCTGAGTCACCGCGTCCGTCCTTCAGCTCTTGAACCACCTGTAAAAAACATCTTCACCTTCGCTGTTTGTTTCTCCACCATCTTGTCTTTTTGTGGACTGCCCTACTCGTCTTCGGATTTACTGCTCTGGTTTCTTCTGATAGGCTCTACGCCTCTACCTCAGCTTCTTCAGGTGAACCTTTTTCTCATTACTGTATGATGCAATTCATAAACATTCCAATGCCATGAAAAACCCTAATTACGCCATCCATCAAAACCATAACTATGTGTTTCATAACCCAGAGACGGGTCATTAAATTTGAAATTCACCGTCTCAAATCAAAATAGACCCACAATCATGAACAGTGCCACCATGAAAGAAAGTTCATAATCGTTGAAACCCTGAAGAGAAATTCCAAAGTTGGTTCCTTTCGTGTGCAATCAGTTCCATAAAACTACTCATTTCTAGAAAAAGATAGTACCCACTTTAAGTTTCAAAGCTCTAATAGTATATTTTTACTGTTGCTGGCTTAACAGCCAGTGCATCTCAGGTGTTCCTGCTGTTGAAAATGGGTTTTAGAGACTGGAAGATGGCGGTCTTGCATGGTGGTTGAATCTAAACGCTCCGCAAGAAAATTTCCTTTCCTCCCACAATTCTATCAATTGAGTTTGTCTTTTTAGAGCAAATAATTGATTCTTCATAGAAAAGAAAAAAGACCCAGAATACACCACTACCCAGGAACAAAATCAATGAAAAGGGGCCTTTCTATCTCAGAAACTCGATTCCCACCCAATTTTCATGAAACCAAGTCAAATTTTCAACTGACTTTTCTCTAGAACAAGATAAAGAAATAGAGAGAAACTGATTCCTAACCTTACAAATCCGTTACTCTGTCCGCCTCTGTATGGCACTCCCTCCACTGAGACTTCAAATAGGTGCACAAAGATTGCTCACTTCTCTCTCCTCCACCGTTCCTTTTTTCTCACTCCCTTACAAGTCTATGGTGACAGCCAAAACTTCCATTACATCCTCTCATTTTCAATAAAAATTTATTTACTTTAATTAAAATACAATTTATATTCACTTCTTTGTTATAATACTTTATGATTGCTGCACTTAACTTGTATTCTGACATCTTTTTATTTACCTTTCCAAAGTTTCTTTCACATTCTGAATTGCCACCATTTCCACTGTTGATATATCTTGTTAGCACTTTAAAATGTTTAATCTGTAAGTCTTTTTTTTCTTTGTTTCTGCAATTACTTCATTTTCTATATTAATCTATATGCATATTCCACTGTCAATTTTGATGAATGCAACTAGTTCTCATTTTATCATATGCTACTATTGTCTCTGACTTGAAATTATATATCACAATATTAATATGGTGCCAGTTTATTAGTGTTGTATATTTCTATTGAATCCACATAAATACAGGGCAACAAAATACAAGCATGCAATTAAAGCTGAATAGCCATAAGAAACATGATTTCAACAAAGCCAATACTCATTGGGACACGCTTAAAAGTAGTATCATTTCATGGTAATCACTATACAATTACAACATCATTAATTTGTTGATTCTACCATGATTAAATAACACCTATGATATTTTTCCCAGGTTTATCATTGTCGGCCAACCACTTCCTGGCAGTAGGTTCATCATCAACCTGATAGCTTAGATTCAGGCTCTACGCATTACGGTAAACTATACATGCGCACTTATCCTTTTAACCTTTCTAACCTACTCAGAAATCCTATATATCTACTTAATAAACTAATTTCTGCACAAGGATAAAACACATGCCTGTCCTCTATTATCACCTCTTCTCCTAACATTGGCTTTATTACTATTGTGGTATTTGCTTTCTACTTATTGTCTTTAATCTTTGAATGGTTTGAGCCATTCAAACGAATAACCAGGGACATGCTTTTATGCAAATGGAGCCTCAAAAACAGATTAATAGTCTGCTAAGAACATGTTTGTTGCACCTTCTCTCATCTATAGTCATGGTTCCAAAATTTTCCTATTTACAACTACAAAGCCATGTAATTGAGCACATGTTGAACTGAACAAGGACATGAAAATTACATCTTTCAGGATTGACGTTATTCTGCTATGCTACATCATGCTTTACAGTAAAAAAACCTTTCTTTTTATCATGCATTTTCATATCAGCTTCTTGTAATCAGTCCAACTCTCATGAGAAAACTTGAAGATAAATTAGCAATTAGAGAATGAGATGTCAGGTTCACGGTTCATGGCAACAAAATGTGGGAACCTAAGATCCAGATTTGCCTGTACTAGCTACTAGAATCCTATGATTACCTTTTGAGCTTGTCGGGTAAACATTTTAAGCAAAATGATCCAAATCTTGAACTCATTTTTTTTTTGCAATTTAATTTCTTAAATTCTATTGCTTTATTATATATCCAGTATCAAAATTTTGGTTATATGAACTAAAGAAGAAAATGTTAGTATGGATGAGGAGAATAGGGCAGTTTATACATTAAAGGGAAAAAAAACCTTGCAAAGTCTACATTTGGATCTTTTAGGAAACTAAGACAAGTTGAATAGTCCCCTTGTCTATTTCACAGTATTTGCAAATAAGACTTTACATTTCTTATTCCATATGGAATGGGCTTATCGGTCTGTTTAACAAAACAATTTTTCCTATGATATATAGGTGCAAAGGAAAAGACAAAACCCTCCGCCAGAAAATAATTGCGACAAAACACAAGTCGGTTTTTCATCAAGGCAATGAAGAAAATTGATCTGATCCAGTCATCGATAGAATGGAATAGATAGCAACTTCAAGTCATGAAACTGGTTTAAGTATGCCAAGGTAAATTAGCTAAAAACTTCTAATGATTTAACATATTAGCAATTGAATACTTGTTAACATATTTACCATTCCTAATTATAAACTACGAACAGGTGTCATGTTGAGGTAAACCTGTCTGTCATATCTGGATTTTTTACTGCAGGCCCTGTCAGTCAAACGCATAAAAAGATTTCATCATGTTCAAGTAAAAGAAATCATGGATCACACTTCTGAGGTCATGCATATCTACAATTCCGTTCTCCTTTAATTTTCTTTTCCTTTCTATTCAACACTTGTTAGGCATTGCCCTTCATGGTCTTCTTTGTCCATAAGTTATTGGTTTTTTGCTTTCTTCAATTTATTTGCATTATGCTCTTTTGGTAAGTGAAAATATGCCTGAAAAGAGAAAACAATGTAACAATTTTATGATAAATTTTCATTCATTTTCCTATTATAATGTCATTATTCTTTTCATCTGTTTTCTTTTTTCCTCAAGACTTGCAAAATACCGCCTTTCTGGTTCTTCTCTATTGGCTCTGATTTTCTGCATCTTTGTTTGTTTTCAGTCCTTTGTTTTGGTATGGATGCATTATATAGCGCCACATGAAAGTCAACATGTTTATCTTTGAATAATTTAGTCTCACAATTTGTTGTTTGCAAATTGAGAAAAAAAGGGCAATATTTCTCAAGTACGGCTAATGCAATTAGTTTCTCAGCATTTTCTATCTTTGCAAAATTACATGTCAAAATTTTTTCCTTCTTTTTGTTTGAAACCAAACTAAAGTTTATATGAATTTCTTATATTTAAAAAAATAGCAAAAACATATCTATGTTCCCTTTAACTAATGCCTTTTCACCTCACTCATGAGGAAAATTATGTGAGCTTTGTATTATGTCATCATTCTCCCTCAAAGGTCAACAATCTCATACACACTTGTTTCTCACAACAAGGACAGGTTCACGATATAAGAGATATCGCTAGAATATCAAATGATCATATCTTCCTTGTCACCTCAGAAGATCAAGACTAGAAGTTCACGAAAACATACTTGAGAGATTGGACATATATTTCACTTCCAATTATTGTCCCACTTGTGATCACAAGAGAACTTGTACATTTGCACATCCTATCTTAATTATTTATGTTTATATTTTTATATTTCATATTTTATTAAGAAGTAACCTCTGCTTTTGTTTTCTTTTCATTTACATTGTTTATGGTATGATTGAATCTCTATTATTATGATACTAAATCCAGATTCTCATGTCAAACTATCTTGACGAGAGTGCTATAATTTTTCCCTCATTTGGATTCATTTTATTAGAAGATCACAAGAGAATAATTCATGCATTATATTTATTTATTTTCTATGAGCAAGGATCCTTCTAAAGTTTGCAGATGATGCACTTATGATTTTTAGTTATACATGATTCTCATTTTGTGTTCAGATATATATATATATATATATATATATATATATATATATATATATATATATATATATATATATATATATCAAAATGCTTTTTGCCTTCCTGGAATCTTAGCTTGCTTGTGCCTGATATAACAGTATAAAATTTGAAGTGTAATTTTCTTTTATCTCAACACTTTTGTCTTCAAATTAATCGAAAAAGAGAACCAGTACAAAAGAAGAGTTTTGTTTGTTAGTTTTTGTTTCATTTGTTGTTTATACTTTTGGGTTTCATCTATATAATGTTACCAAAAAATGAAAAAGAAAAGGAAAGAAAACCTAATTGCTTTAAATTACAAGGTACTATATTTAATTTGTTTTTAATTGATTTCATTCTCTTATGTTGACATCAATTATTTAGATTCCCATAATTTTCTTTTTTCTTTCCCGACACTATGACCCACATGTTTGTCGTAGGAGAATTTAATGGCCCTGTTTCTATCTCTTTTGGTATGTATTTCCCAAATAAAATATTTTTTTATTGAAAAAAGAAAACAAAAATATTAAAATTAACATTTTACTCATCAAATTAACTTTATTTATTTATACTTTTCAAATCAATGTTTATTTTGAATGGAAATGGAGCTAATGTTGCTAAACATTGTATATCTATTGTACCAGCAAAGAGATACTCACTCTTCCAACCAAATTAAGATTTATAACATCCATTCTTTATATACCACTTTATTATTATTTTTTAATATATATCAATTACATTTAGAAAATGGATGCAAAAAAACCTTCCATACAACTACACTACAGACCCAGTTCTCTTTTACTTGGGACTTCTAAGACATCATCAATTGCTAAAAAAACAAATATTCCAACAAGTGTAGTAGCTCCATTGAACTTGAAAACTTAAAAAGACAACAACGCATTAAAACATGCGTGCATTAAAACTTTTCAGTAATATTTCTTGTATCACTGTTTCATTTCTATAGGCTATATGTATTTTACGTATTAAATTTGATTCTTCTAATGTAGAGAACGCTATGACTTTCTTGTGTAATATTTCTTGTATCATCCACTTCAGTTTCATTTTATAGATTATAAGATGGTATTTTAAAATTGATTCTTTAATGTAGAGAGAACGCTATGACCTAACAGATCACTCCTATATATTAAAACACATTGCATATTTGCTTTTCCTTTTTTTATGTATCAAAATACTATAGTATATTTTGTTTCTTCTTTTCTACTTTACTGTATATATTTTGGATTAATTTAGTTTTTTTTCTCAATTTAGATTACATGTTTGTTATAATATAACATTCTATAACTTAGCTGCCGTTAGGTATATGGTTGGCTACTTCTTTTTCCTGTGTATATATTCGGTTGCATTTATATATAATAAATAGTAGAAGTTCCAATTAAACACTTGTTTCTCTC
This sequence comes from Tetrastigma voinierianum, assembly GCA_016808115.1. Lineage (NCBI taxonomy): Eukaryota > Viridiplantae > Streptophyta > Magnoliopsida > Vitales > Vitaceae > Tetrastigma > Tetrastigma voinierianum. The sequence continues at coordinate 79,170 of JAEQBH010002507.1, forward strand.
TTTTAGTATGGTATGATCAAAGCCAACATTATCTTCATCATCGTTACCTCCACCTCTAGCAGCAACAAGAACATTAATTCTACTATATGGATTCTATTAGTCCATATTTTACTCACCATGTTATTCATCCCATAATCGTGTCACTCATTGTAAATCCAAGTAAGCCAACTATCAATCATAAAAGTAAATTCGTGATTCATATTCCTAGTTAGTTGAGAAAGAAAAAAGGTTCATCAATGTCTACATCAAACCTCTTTTAGAAATAGAGCCATCGGCCATGCATGTTTGCATTATGGAATCAATGTGACCACTAGCGGAGCCAGAAAAATAGGGCAATGGGGGCAAGTTTAGAATTTTTTATTTTAGTGGGGGCAATATAATAGAAAAAATAAATATTTAAATATTTTTTAACTATAACTACATTAAATTTTTAAAAATCTTGCCCCCACTGGGCATATGGTCCGCCACTAAATGTGACAGTACGATATTATCATAACTTACACATTCCATGGAACCTGATTTGTCAAAATGAGTTGTTCATGTCAAAACAACCTAGTTTGGTGTGGCTGTAATGGGGTGGTCGATCGCCACCCCTTTATCTTATTCTATCCTATAATTTCATATGTTCTTTCGCTTATACCCATCTCAACCTACGATAAGGGACCCTATTCCCATCCAAAGGATGTAATAACTTTTGCCCCTTCTCAACTCCGCTCGGAACCCATACTTAATAAGGTTTTCATATTCTTGAATCTCAAAAAATCAATGCTCAAATTTCCAACACCCAAACACTACTTCAAGCAAATGGACCTCAGAGTTGGCTTGATAGAAATAGCAAGACTCATCTTCGAACAACTATCTTCTCCATCATTATTGAGACATGATTTAATGCAAGAATATTTTGATCATGTTTTGACATAGTTGGACGCCAAGGTCTTGAACTCATCCTAGGCATGGAAGGCGGACTCGAGGCCTTTGCAATGGCGAGACTCAACCACATGGGAGACAACTCTCAAAGTTTCTAGCCCAATCAACATCACAATACCTAACCAAGTTTGTCATGGTGATTCAGATGCCATAAACCATATTCGGCAGAAATCCCACTTACATACTTAATGATCTTCGACCGCTAAGATGGTTTTCGACTTGCTTCTGGCAATTCTCGCACAAACTCCCACACTATAGCAATGTTTAGATGGTCGGCTGTTAGTAATGTCGTGCTCCCAAATCATACTCCTATATGTAGTTTGATCAACCTTACTTACCTCGTCTATCTTGGTAATCTTCTCATGAGTCCCTATTGGAGTCCTTCTATGTTTTGCTGAATTGAGTCTGAACTTTCTGACCAAGTTCTTCACATATTTCGCCTGTGAGACAAAGGTTCTTGAGTTCATCATCCTAACTATTTTCCTAAGATCATCCAGTTTTGATTGAACCATACTGTTCTTGGACACTTCCCCTTTTAGAGTAGCTATCTCTTTCTCTAAAGAATCTTTGTCTTGATTGAGTTGACGGACTTGGGCTTGAAGAGTTTCATTGTTTTTCATTGCATCAATCCAATTTTCATATTACACTGTATAGGATTGTGCTAGTTCTTCATCCAAGATTTGATCATCCTCTTCTTCGTCCATAACAAGAGTCTGAACATCCTGAGAGATTGGGACACGGAGTGAGGAAGTTCGGACTTTGTCTGAGACTCCTTCTAGAACTTCCTGTTGTTTTATCCTTATTTATGCAACTAAGGTGAGGGCAACCAGTGCTAGGGGTTAACTGGTTGGTTCCTCATCCTCTTTGTTCTCTTTTGACTCATCATCACTCCACGTAGCCAAGTAGGACTAATTCTTCCTTTCGTTGGAACACTCAATTTGAATGTGACCGTATCCTCCATAATCTCTACACTGGGTTGATTTGCTCCTTGGGTTTGGCCTTGAAGTTTCTCCTTGCATCCTACCAAACTTTGTTAGATTAAATGAACTAGAGGCAAGCTTTATTTGAAGTTTGAGTATTACCTTTCGCTCCAGGGCCGCCAAGAAGCTAGCGTCTCTTTCAATGTTCTTGGATAAGGCCACTAATCTCGAAAGTTCATCACTCTTTACTACTGCGGTTCGAATCTTCATCCTTAGTCCCACAAGTTTCTTAATTTCTTTAACTTTTTTTTTTCAGCTCTATTTCAAAAGTACGCAGAGACTTGCTCTTCTAAGTTCATATTTTTTAGGTCCTTTGCTTCTCTTACAATTGTTGCCTTGTATGCAAATCTTAAGGGCAAGGATCTTAAAGCCTTTTGACCGACTTTTTTCTTTTTAGGGAAACTTTTCACTAGAGCAAATGACTGCTAGCTATGCCTGATCTTCCATTGAAGTCGATGATAGTCTCTTTCTCACTCATCCGCAAGTTTGCGAACTTGGTAGTTATAAGTTCTAACCTTGACTCATGAACTGCATTGCTTCCTTCAAAAGCTACATGAAGGATGTCCCATGCTTCTTTGGCTTCTTTAGTGGTGGAGATTGTTTTGAATTGATTTGGATCAACTCCATAGAAGGTTGCATTCAGGACACGAAAATTTTGAGTAGACAGAGTGTCTTCTTCAGGTGTCCATTTAGCTTAAGCTTTTGAGGTGAATTTTCTACTTCTATATCAATCTTGATTTGGAAGCACTAATCATGGAACAATGAAAATCTTCATGCCTTTTCATCAATTGATTTTATGAAGGCACACATCCTTACTTTCCAGTAACCATAGTAAGTTCCATCAAGTAAGGAGGGTGACTGTGATCCTGCTTCTTTGCCAAATCCATCGATACTCATATGCAAATAGTTAGGAGTAAACACAAATCTCCTTTCAGTCAAATGGAGCTCCTCTTTGTGCAATTGATAGAGATAAGTGTGTGTTCTTAGACACGGACAGAGATAAAATGTGTTCAGTTTAGGACCTAGTGTAGTGAGTCAAAGACTCCTTGTGGAGTAGTAATGTGTACTAAGAAAATATAAGAGTATGGTAAAATAAAAGCATAAACAATATATATTCGTGGATTCGAGCTACCTCGTTGAGGGTTATGCCTAGATGTAAGGATTTTCACTGATCTGATTTAAGATTACAATTAGTCTTATATGGTACGAGACTCCCTCTCTACCCACGATCCTTCTTTAACCTAATCACTCCTAGTGGAATTCAAAATGAACTCCCTTCTTTCCCCTCTTTACAACATCACACATCCATACCCACATTACATAGATAAGATGAAGAATCTAAAACATCATCTTTCACCTAAGGTGAAAGGCTTTTAACATGTAATACCTCAATCGAGTATCTGCACACCGCACTTCTTTAGCACGTCCGGACTTCGCTTGTCTTCTTCAAGCTCTGCTCTTGAAATCCATGATGAGCAACTTCCAAAGCCTTGAATTTATAGCCTTTGTAATTCAGTCTTGGAATTCTTGATAAGAGTGGATCATTATCCTAATATGACTCCACACATTACATACATTTTTAACTTTCCTTTAAGCTATCCTAGCCGGAAGAAATAAACTTCAGCTGCCTAAGTGTCCTCTTTAGATTAGAAACGATTTGGTTTCCGATTGAATCGATAGCTTAGAACCCGGTTCTTCTTGATTTGATCTTTATCCACTTGCTAAAATCGATCCTAGGCCCGTGGTGCCTTGCTCCCAGTACCTTGGCCTCCCGAGTTCAGTGACTTGCTTTCCGTCGACTTTGTCTAGTTTGGACTTACGAGGCTACCATGTCCACTGCATTGCGGGGCTGCTTGAATCAAAATCACTTCACAGTTCTTCATCATGTCATCAAATCTTCACCGAGACTGATCTGAAGTATTAAATCTTCTTGCCAGAACATCCGATATGAAAGATATGGACAAATCCTCCAAAACCCAATGGATTTTAGAGAATCGAATTCTCTTGAAAGAGAATCTTCGTAATTTATTAGATTCAAAGATCCTTGGCATTAGCATCACAAGGAACTTTAGTGTCACAAACTATCGAAACAAAACTCAAGGTTTATGCGTAATTGGAAACATATAGGACTGTGTGATCATTAAGGTATACCTATAACAAAGAAAGGGGATTGATTAACCGGCTTCTTCGAGTCTAAATGACATTACTTCAGCAGCCCCATCTACAACAACATTCTCTTGAGGTCACCGATTGCACGATGGCTAATATAAACAGAACATTCTCTTATTGTTCAAGATGAAACCTAACAATAAAAGATATTTGAGACTATAGATAAGCAGATTACGTTAAAACAATCTTGCTTTAGTGGTTAAAATAACTAAGACAAGCTTGAAAGGCAAACATTGTGTGATCTGTTATAAGGAGGATGATCACACCAAGTGAATGCCATAATCTGAAAATGCTAGCAATGCTTTAGTAAATGCTACAAGTTTGTCCTTTTTCTAAATGTTTCAATCAATTTGAGTAGTCATTAAGCCTTGGATTTGGGATGGCGAAGCAACATACTACATTATCAAATTCCACACTTTTATCTAAAGTTAGACTTATCTACCACATGGAATTAAATTGAGTCACTCTCTTAAGTGAGGTTCTACGCCAGATCTAAATCTAGATCGAATTGGGTCCAGGGACTGAGTCCTATTCAGTAGAAATTTATTCACTATCATAGTTCTATTGCATCCAAACCCGTGACATAGTCTTTGAGAATACGGTAGGCTCCCTCTTCGCTTGTTGTACTAGATCATGCGACTTTAGCATGTGACAAAACCTCGTATTATCTAATTATGAACGACATTATCTCTTTATAGAGATTATCTCAAGAAGAACATCTGTGGGAATTAGTGTACTTAGGCACCAGACAATCCTCTTTAGAGTGGAGTCCTATTTATGTTCCAACTTCATACAAGAAATTATCTCTTAGGTGGATTTCGACCTTTAACGTATCCTCAGATCCCGGAGAAATCTTGAATCTCTTGATTTCTTCATGAGTTACCTTGGGCTTCAAGAGCGGGCGATTCAAGTCCCAAATCGATTCAGGAACGCAATCCTAACTCTCTCTGCGACACGACCTTCTTTGTGTGAAGCGCCCTAGTTAGGGTGCGAGAACTTTCATGTTTAAACTTTCAAATCTTTGTTAGACTTGAACTTTGAAGTATACATCTGCTTATGAAACACTGGGAACAAAGATAGTGTCAATTTTAAACCCAACAAAAATAAATTTGAAAACTTATTTTTTTGTAAGATTAACCATTTCCCTCACTCTCTGCATTTTAATAGTCAAAAAAACCAAGCAAATGGTTAAAGTTACGAGAATTTAATCCAAATTGAACTAAAATGTTTTATATTTTATCAAATCACCTTCTAAATAAATAGCTTTTATGAAACCCTCTTAAATGAAAACTTAAGCCAAAATTGTTTGATGACGAGAGTACCAACTAAAGTTGGTTTAACTAAATAAAAGGAAAATTAGAGTCAGGTAGGAGAATCCATAAAAAGCTTATTCTTTTGTTTTCATAATTGAAGAAAAATCATTTAAATCAAGGAATATTTAATATTAAGGCTAAAATGCTTTGTAGAAAACAAATTACTTTAGTAATATGTTTCATAATAAACTTAGTCTATAGGATTAAATTCTAAATTTATCCAGAAAGAAATATCTACATATCACAAATTGTTCCCAAATGGCACATCATACAATATAGAGATTATAAGCATTTAATGTTAGGAAAGTATAATTTTACAACATGAAAAATGGAAATAAATGAAGAAATTGAAAAAGAAAACACTAACTGAACATGGAAGAAGGAAGAAAAGAGATTGATCTACCCTGATCATCATCACCTTAACACAGGCTGCAAATATGGAGAGAGAGTTCTGGCATATTTTAGTCCTCCACCAAGCCCGCCCACCATTCTTTTTTCTGTAGTTTTAGTAGATTTTTCTACAGTGGTATGAGAATCAGTAGCAGCTTCCTCAGACTTGGACAAAATCTAACATCGAACTCCCTCAGGGGAAGGAAATGCATGAGGTCTACCATATATCTTCAGCTCTGGTAGACTCCACAAATGGAGAGTTTCGAGTCTTGAGAATACGACCAAATCTTGTTCAATTTCTGAAACTCCACCCCCTTCTCCTATCACTTCTTCTAGAGATTGACAATTTCTAACAACCAGGGACACAAGGTTTTGAGCGTGAGCAAGCCATGTCAAGCTGACGTCTTGAACATAAACTATCTCCACTTCTGAAGATTTGCAGAAGTGGTGGCTTAGGAGATTTTGATGGACATATCACATGGAGCCTTCCTTTTCTGCGATTTTCACAAACCTCAGTTCAGAACACCCAGAGATTTCAAGCATCTCTGCGTGGGGGACAGTTGGACAAAGGTTGTGCCGGTGCAGTCTTGTAAACAGCAAATCTTAGTCCTTCACCTTTGTTGGAATTGAATAATGCCCAGGTGGGCAGACTTGTTTTAAGACTAATCGAGATCTCAGTCAAATTTGTCAAACACTCTAACTCCTTGAGAAGGACTTTACAATCTCCATGGGCAACCATGGAATTGAAAATACTAAACAGCTGCAGGGATGAAAGCTTTGATATCAGTTGACGAGGAAGTACTCGAAGCAGATGCATCTCATCTAATATCAAATATCTTAGTTTTGAAAGTTTCTCGAGCTGGTTTGGTAGCTTTGCTATCTGTGTAGGACAAATTAAGATACTGCAGGCTTGCTAACCTATCAACCTCAGTTAACCAACTAATCAATTCAAAATTTTAGAACAGAGTTCAGAACTCTTATGATAGGCATGTGCCACGAGTCCACTTGGGAATGATCTTACAGGATACATCAATGTTTCAGATTGAGGAAAGATGGTGACTCTTTGGGCTCTTCCATACAATCCTGATAGTATCCTCTGTTTGCTTCCTTCCCATTTTCCACTCGATCAACTTTAAATAAGAACAACCTGTCATTCTTGTTGAATACAAAGTTCCTTCACTAAATTCCTTGCTAGCTATACATAAGGCATCAAACTGGTCAATGCATTCTACATATTTCTCTGACATGCCATAATGCAATAGACTTGCAAATCTGTAAACTTCATGTGTGACCTCTTCTGTTTCACCTTTAACTATGTCCTCATGATCAAATTCACCGAGAATCCCTCCCCAATCCAGAATTTCTACTAGCGTGATCACAGCAAAATTTCATCCAGAATAAGAGCAATAGAGGAAACATGAGTTGATCTTCTCATCACTATTGATACACAACTCAATTCCAGGGCACCAGACACGTGTTTCCTCACCTGAAGACGCTGGATTGATTACTCTTCAGGACTATTGTTCTACGCTCTGCTGGGCCATATGGGTTCTCTGTCCGGCCATTGCTTGTCCTAGTAATTTAGCCTGAGGGCAGAGGCCAAGTGCCTCCTGGGCCTTAATTTTGTGTAAGCCTCAGTATTTCTGGATGAGGAATTTAAAGTATCTTCTCCTACCTGGGATGAAAACAGAGCAAAGGCTTCCTCCTCTCCCAAGCACTCTACTTGAACCATCTTCTGAACTTCCAGCATTTGTGAGCAAAACCTGCTGAGAGCGCGTAGTTAGTACCACTTTGGACTTATTTTGATTATTTGGAAGGAATCCCACTTCCAAAGAGATGAAAGCAGCTTCCACATATCATCCAAAAGAGCAGAAATTTTCTTTGTTTTTTCAGACATTATATATTTCCACAGCCTTTTCTTAGGATCATATAGTTCCATTGTAATCAGGAACGTCCAATTTGACAGAATCATTTCCTGCACCTCCTCCATCACTATTCAGTCGACATCAACCCAAATTAATTTTATCATATTCATATTTCTTTCCAGACCCAGTTGGTTTTCATTAGAAGATGATTCCCAACCTTTAATGCCATATATCCATACTTCCCACTTCTTCATCGTCGAGCCATCTCAAACCATGTCAGAAACAAATCTACAAAAATTTGAAACTTTCGCTGACATTCGATCATCCACCGCCGGATGAGTCGAGGGACAACTACCTTGGCAAGAAATGATCTGCTCTGCTCTGTAGTTCCGCCACAGCAGCCGTCTTTTCTCTGATCAATTTCCCAAGCTTGTAGCTGGGGCGGCAGTTCGTGAGACAACAGGATCCCAGACATTTCTTCTGGATTTCTAGATCGATTTTTGCCAGTAACTGGTTAACTTCCTTTTCCATGTCTTCCACTGGAAGACAGGCATCCACTTCAGTAGTACACATCATCTTCTGAAGTTTCTCTTCTCGCTCCACCCTTACTTTCAGATCTTGATACACACGCTTGAGTTCCCCCATTGCCATCGTCAAAGAATTGATATTTTGTGGTACCCGATGACGGGAGAAAGCAGCACCGTGTGCTGCGCAATCCCCTGATCCAGCAACATCCATGGATGAAACAAGAGTTAGAGAGAGTTCAACCAGAAAAGAGATTGCAGTGGGAGAGAGATGAAGATGATGGAAACAAGCATGTACGGTATACGTTGACTATAAAACAAATTAACGATACTGTACAGGCGGCGGGCCAGCCCATAAAAGATGGGCTTTTCGTTTAGCCCACATGCCTAGCTCAGAATTGTGCTTATCATCCTCCTCATCTGGATCTTCGCCTTCCAGTTTCGTCTTCTCTCCACCGCACATTTGCTTCCATCTCTTGCCACACTCAGAGCAGAGCTTCAACTTCCATGTCCCATGAGCTCCAGTTTCCACCCCAAATCAACTCAATTTCAATCATGAATCAGCTCAGATGCACGGTATTACTGCACATTGAGACTGAGCTCACAGAGGTAAGACGATACATTTGATTTATTGGTTATTTCTGTTTCACTTTCATTAGTCTCTTCTAAAACCAAGCTTGAATTGGCTTGGCAATTTTACCTTCTTTTTTTTTGTCCTTTTTTCTTTTCATCACTTTCATTACTCACAAAATTTTTAGCCCCCAATTGAGATTTTAGCTCATAAAAACGATATGATGCCATTAGAAAGACTAAACTGATCATCATCGATATTAGCGATTGCAAACGGCACAGTATGTTTTTTTTAAAAAGAAAAATAATTTATTTATTGAGCTTGCGATAGATGGTCGATATGTCAATATATAAATTCTTAAAAATCGTAAATGATGAAACGATATCAGGGTTATCTGTAATAAATCGATATAAAACATAAATTTGATAATATAATAGCGAATATCTTTGGCTGAGTCTTGAAAATATAGATGATCATTACATTGATCCGTCTGTTTTTGTCCCATTTGAATAAATAAATAAATAAATAAGCGTCGCAACCAGGCAATAACTTAATACACATCATGCTTAGTCGTAATGAGCGATGGCCAGCATAAGCGAAAAAGCACCGTCTTTTATGGAATAGGGATAGGCCCCGAAAAAAAAAAAGTGTGTAAGGTAATTTGTACAAATGATTGAAAACCGCAACACTCTTTGTTTGTGGAATAAATGTTTTGGAAACATTTATTAACGATTCTCTAAATCACACCTTTACAATATATATATATGTTTCACATATTTTCGTAGTTTACGCGGATCGACCTTGACTTTTCATGCTTATCTTGCTTACGAGTTTACCATTTCATGGAGCATGGGGAACATAAGGACATGTTTGTTACAGTTTTTTAAGTCTATTTTTGTTCTGAAAAAATACAGAAAAACACAAAGAATATTATTAGTTAGTTTTTTTATAAGAATATTAAATTAAGAACAAAAGCAGGTGTTTAATGTTTATGGGAATTTGTCTTAAAAACACAACTTGTCGGTAGAAAGATCGCAATGAATCCTGCATATTCAATGGCTGAGATTATGATTGAAAAATTCAATAGTTTAGAAGCTAGTTGTATTAAATATCTTCAATAATGCCAACGTTTTCATGATACACATTATTTATGTACTATCTTGTTACAACTAAAGTATAGAATTAAACCAAGCCAATTTTGAGTAGGGATGTCATGTCATAAATGGGCTAGAGATAAGACCATGTTTGTCGGTGTCATAATTTTAATTTTTGTTCCTTTGTGAGCAATGGGGCATAACTAAAAAGGAAAAATAAAAGAATGGGAGGATAGAATAAATGTAAGGAGCAGAGCCCACTAGCATCAAAAAGTAAGAGCAAGAGGAATCTTACAAGAAAGTTGAAAAATTAAAGGTAAGAAAAGAAAAAAGAGAAAAATCATGAGCAGGAATCTACTACAAAAAGAGGATTGAGAAAAAATTAAGAGTAGAAGAAAAAGAAAAATCATGAGCGACAGCATTATTGACCTGCTTAAAGTTAAAGGAATAACTACCTATTTTGTTCCCACCACTGCATGGAAGAAAGTTGAGTGTGAATGGATGGAAAACTTGAAAAAAAAAAAGAATTAGCCTTTGTTTGGTTCCAGTATTATTTGATTTTTTTTTTCCATATTTTTTATTAGACAACCAAGTGTAAAAAAAAATCATTTTCCTTGTTGCTTTCCGAGAACCGAACATAATCTTAAGAAAATGAACTATACCATATGTTGTCAAGAGTAGAGAATAAAGTGTTGAAAAATGTTATATAATATGATATGATTAGTTTGGGAGAAGAAATTTCTCTAAGCTTTGATGCATGAGATCTCAAATTCTTCTTGACTAAAAATTCCCTCATGGATGAGACATTAAATGAGCAATGACTTCATATCTAAAAGAACTTTCCAATATAAAAATATTTTGATAAAATTTACTAAATAAATTTGAAAATTTTTGAAAAAAACTTTTATAATGTTTTGAAACAACATTATAAGGTTATTCAACAAAATTTTATAAGACGCATTTTCCTTAAGATATTTTGAGCAAAATAATATTTAGAGTTTGACTAAGCAACTGTGGTGTATCCTTTATACGATTTTTCTTTAACATGGTATATATATCCAAGACTCAAACAATAGTGAAATTAATTAATAATGTGTAAGCATGTTTAATATGTATATAGCAAAAATTCTCTACCATAAGAACATGGATGAGGGCCCATATATATGTAAATTAGACATTAAAGATTCAGAAACCAATCACACATCTCCTTTTAAAGCAATGGGAGAAAAGAAGAAAATAAGCAGGAGGCATCTACGAGGAAAAGTTGAAGAATAAAAAAAGGGAAAAAGAAAAAGGAAGTGTAACACGTTAATTAGTACATCAATTTTTTAAACCATTAAATTAGGGAAAAAGTAAGTTATACTTATACCCCACAAAAAAGAAAAGTGATAATTAAAGGTAATAGAAGAAAATGGGAGGATAGAAGAAAATTAGAATAAATGTATGGAGGCAGGCCACTGGCATCAAGGGAAATGAAGTATGAGGAATCTACTACAAAGAAATTAAATGTGAAAAAAGAAGAAAGAAAAAAATCATGGGTCATTATTGTCCTGCTTAAAGTTAAAGGAATGACAACATGTCTTGTTCCCATGACTGCATGGAAGAAAGTTGAGTGTGAATTGATGGAAAATTTTGGAAAAAAGAACTGGTCAATGTTTGGTTTTAAGGGAAAATGCAAGAAAAAAAAATAAGAGAGAAAAAGTAGAATGAAAAAAATATATAAAGGAAAATTTTAGACCTACTTAAAGTTAAAGGAATGACAACTGTCTTAAGAAAGTTGAGTGTGAACGGATGGAAAACTTTAGAAAAATGAATCAACCTATGTTTGGTTACAGGGAAAATGCAAGGAAAAAAATAAGAGAAAAAATATATATATAAAGAAAAAATTTAGACCTGCTTAAAGTCAAAGGATTGACAGCTTGTCTTAAGAAAGTTAAGCGTGAACGAATGGAAAACTTTAGAAAAAAGAATCATTTTTATAGTTCTGAGGAAAATCTGAGGAAAAAAAATAAGAGAGAAAAAGTCGAAGGAATGACAGCCTGTCTTAAGAAAGTTGAGTGAGAACGAATGGAAAACTTTAGAAAAAAGAATCAGCCTATGGTTACAAGAGGAAAATCTGAGAAAAACAATAAGAGAAAAGTCGAGGAAGGAATGACATTTGTCTTAAGAGAGTTGGTGTGAACTGGATGGAAAATAAAAAAAAATCAGCCTATGGTTGAGTAAAATGCAAGGAAAAAATAAGAAAAAGTAAATGAGAAATAAGTATATAAGGAGAAAATTTACCCAGACACTGTAAAGTTAAAGGAATGACAGTTGTCTTAAGAAAGTTGAGTGTGAACGAATGGAAAACTTTAGAAAAAAAAAAATAGCCTATGTTTTGTTACAGGGAAAATACAAGAAAAAATAAGAGAAAAAAATAGAACAAAAAAAATATAGAAAGGAAAATTCGAGACCTACTTAAAGTTAAAGGAATGACAACCTGTCTTAAGAAAGTTGAGTGTGAACGGATGGAAAACTTTAGAAAAAGAGAATACGGCCTATGTTTGGTTATAGGCACAAGGAAAAAAAAGCTGAAAAAGTAGAGATGAAAAATATATATAGGAAAATTTTAGACCTGCCAAAAGTTAAGGGAATATGTTGTCTTAAGTTAGAGTGTGAACGGATGGAAAACTTTAGAAAAAAAAAAATAGCCTATATTTTGTTACAGGGAAAATGCGAGGAAAAAAAATAAGAGAAAAAAATAGAACAAAAAATATATAGAAAGGAAAATTCGAGACCTACTTAAAGTTAAAGGAATGACAACCTGTCTTAAGAAAGTTGAGTGTGAACATATGGAAAACCTTAGAAAAAAGAATCAGCCTATGTTTGGTTATAAGGAAAATGCAAGGAAAAAAAAAGCTAAAAAAAGTAGAATGAAAAAAATATATATAGGAAAATTTTAGACCTACTTAAAGTTAAAAGAATGACAGCCTATCTTAAGAAAGTTGAGTGTGAACTGAGGGAAAGCTTTAGAAAAAAGAATATGTTTGGTTACAGGGAAAAGGAAGGAAAAAAAAATAAGAGAGAAAAAGTAGAAAGAAAAAATTATATATTGGAAAATTTTAGACCTGCTTAAAGTTAAAGGAATTACAACCTGTCTTGTTCCCATGACTACATGGAAGAAAGTTGAGTGTGAACGAATGGAAAATTTTAGAAAAAAAAACTAGTCTATGTTTAGTTTCGAGGAAAATGAAAGGAAAAAAATAAGAGAGAAAAAGTATAACCAAAATAATAATTTAGTTTAACTCATCAATATAATGATGAAATAATTCAAAAAATATGTAAAGTTTCTAATTTTTTATTTATATTTAATTTTTTTTTAATGTTTTTCATTAGACAACCAAATGTAAAAAAATCATTTTTCTCTATTACTTTCCGAAAACCAAACATAATCTTAAGAAAATGAACTATATCACATGTTCTCAAGAGGAGAAAATGAAGTGTTTGAAAATGCTATATAATATGATATGATTAGTAAGGGAGAAGAAATTTGATTCTACAAGGCGCTGATGTGAGATCTGAGTACCAAACGAAAAATTTTCATGGATAAGACATTAATATTAATGACTTAAATATAAAAAACGCTTTGATATAAAAATATTCACGACTAACATTTACTAAACATTTATGAAAATTTTGAAAACTTATTTATAATGTTTTTAAAAGAAAGTAACATTATATAGGTTATTCTATTTTCTCCATAGACACATATTCCTTTAAGATATTTGAGCAAATATTATTTAGAGTTTGACCCAGCAACTTGTGGTGTATCCTTCCTCTGATTTTCTTTAACATGTGGTATATGTCCAAGACTCCAACAATAATTGAAATTAATTAAATAATGTATGTGTAATTTTAATATGTATAATGTATATAGCAAAAATTCTCTACCAGAAGAACATGCATGAGGGCCCATATATATGTAAATTAGACATTAAAGATTCAGAAATCAATCACACCTCTTCTTTTAAAGCAATGGGAGAAAAAAAGAAAATAAGCAGGAACGAGGAAAAGTTGAATAAAAAGAAAAAGGAAAAAGAAAAAGAAGCGCAACCCAAAAAGAGTAATAACCCTTCTCCTCTTCTACATTTGTGGGTTTTGTGCACAAAAAACATAAATCCAAGCTTCTTCTCTTCAGTCTTCTTTGCTTAGAATTCCAACGGTTGATTAATTTTGCCATGGATTTTGTAAGCCCAGTCTTGGATATTGCCTCTCGCATCTGCAATTGTGTTGGCGATCGTGCTGATCACCTCCGGCGTCTCCCACAGAATCTCAAATCTTTGAGAACTGAAACGGAGAAACTGAATGTGTGTATAAAGACGTCAAGAAAGGGTGGAAAGTGAAAGTCTTGAGAAGAAGCGTACACATGTTGTGGATGGGTGGATCGGGAGAACAGAAGCCATGGAGAAAGAAGTGAACGAATTACTGGACAGATGTGATGAAGAAAACCAGAAAAAATGTTTCGGAACTTGTTGTCCCAGAAACTGTCGCGCCAGCTACAAGCTTGCGAAAATGGTGCGGGAGAAGATGGATGCTGTGGCTGAACTGCAGTCCGAAGGAAGTAATTTTCAGGAGGTTGCTGTCCGTTGCCCAGTCCTCATGTGATTGAAGGCCTTTGGAGAAGCCAGTAGGCCTTGATTCACTGCCTTCGTGAGGCATGGGGATTGCTCCAAGATGAACAAGTTGGGAGTATCGGAATATACGGAATGGGGGGTGTGGGGAAAACCACCCTCTTGAAGAAAATCAATAACAAGTTCCTCCAATCGAGCATTAAAGCTTTTGATTTCGTGATCTGGGTTGTCGTCTCAGGCTAACAGGCGGAAGGTCAGGAAACGATTCGGAGTAGACTGCAGATTCCTGATGACAGATGGAAGGGGCGGGAGGGACGACAAGGCTGCAGAAATATGCAGGATCTTGAAAACAAAGAAATTTGTGCTTTTGTTAGATGATATATGGGAGCCCCTTGATCTCTTGAGAGTGGGAATTCCTCCTTTGGGTGATGGAAATCAGTCCAAGATAGTGTTCACTACACGATCTGCAGATGTGTGTGGAGGTATGGCAGCTCAGAAGAGCATTAAGGTGGAGTGCTTGGAAGAGAAGGAAGCCTTATCTCTGTTCCAGGCCAAGGTAGGAGAAGATACTTTAAATTCCTCACATCCAGATATACCAAAGCGCGGAGATGGTTGCCAAAGGTGTGAGGCCTTCCTGCCTCATCGTCATAGCCCGACTACCGCTTCCGCAAAAACACCCGAAGAATGGATAAACTTGCAAAGTGAGGCTGTATCCCAAGGATGTTGCAGGTACGGAGAATGATTTGTTTTCAGTATTAGCATTTAGTTATGATAGTCTACCCGATGAAGCCACCAAATCCTGTTTCTTGTATTGCTCTTTATTCCCGGAGGATTATCAAATCCCTTCCAAACATCTTATTCAACTTTGGATCGGGGAGGGGTTTCTGGATGAATATGACGACATTCAAGAAGCAAGAAATCAAGGAGGAAAAATTATTCAAATGTTAAAGCATGCTTGTCTATTGGAGGTAGGCACAGCGCACTTCGTACTAAATGGAGAATTTTTGATGATGCATGATGTTATTCGTGATATGGCTTTATGGTTGGCTTGTGAAAAGGGGAAGAAGAAGAACAAATTTGTGGTGAAAGATGGAGTTGGATTGATAAGTGCTCAGGAAGTTCAGAAATGGAAAGACGCACAGAGGATAGCATTGTGGAATGAAACTTATATTGTAGAACCAAGGGAATCTCCACGTTTCCCTAATACAGAGACAATAATCGGACGTATGAAGAGGTTCATGTTTCCAAGTGGTTTCTTTACAAACATGTCTGTCATAAGAGTTTTGGACTTTTCCAACATTGAGCTACGTAGGTTACCAGCAGGGTGGAAACTTAGCTACCTTGCAATATCTTAATTTGTCGGGTACAAGGATAGAATACTTACCAATGGAGCTCAAGAATTTAAAAAAATTGAGATTCTTGATGTTGGATAGGTTGTCTTTAGTTGGACCACTTCCAAATCAAATGGTGTCAAGTCTTTCCTCTTTGCAATTGTTCAGCATGAAATTCTCCTTATCTCGGTTTCCGATAGATGAAATAATGTTGTTAGAGGAGTTAGAGCAGTTGGAACATATTAATGATATCTCCATCAAGCTTAAAAGCATCCAGTCCATCCAAAGATTATTCGAATCCCACAAGTTGAGAAGATCCACAACATTCCTACAATTAGAAGGCGGCTGGGGTATGAACCAATTGCAACTAGTATCCCCTTCTTGTATAAAGGAGCTCGTACTAGAAGAATGTGATGAATTGGAAGAGGTGAAAATCATCCATTTTGAAAAGCAAGTGGTCCCTTCAAAATTCCCCAATCCACCATGCTGCTTCAACCACCTTTTGAGTGTTCGTATAATTGCATGTAACAAATTGCTAAACTTGAATTGGCTTATTCATGCTCCAAAACTTCAATATCTAAGCATTGCACGCTCTGAAATCATAGAAAAAGTGATAGAAGATGAAAGGATTGAAGGTTCAGAAATTGAATCAGATTTAAGCGTGTTTTCCAGACTCATATGTCTCACTTTACGTTATCTGCCAAAGCTAGAGAGTATATATGAACATCCCTTACCTTTTCCATCTTTAAGGCAGATCTACGTGTTTGGTTGTCGAGCTTGAAACTTCCATTGATTGCATTTGCATGAGTAAATTAGAGAAAAAATCGAAGGACAACAAGAATGGTGGGATGGTTTGGAGTGGAATGACCAAACCATATACTGCTCCTCACCCCATTTTCAACCCATTAAAGCCTATAAAATGTTCAAACACCGTCAGTTCATCCTATAACAAGGTAATTACTTCTTCTTTTTATTTCTTTCTCCAATCTCTCATCTTTTAACTATTTATTGTTCAACTGATCCTTAACCTTATTTATTTATCTCCTTCTCCAAGAAACAGTCCTTGATCTCCACAAAATTCGAAAGCTACACAGCAGACAATGGCAATCTTCTCCAATTCCGTCCTTATTCATCATTAATTCAGACCACAACAGGGACTTCACCTTCGAGTTTCATCTTCTCCACCACGCATTTACCTTCATCTCTACCACATTCAGAGCAGAGCTTCGACTTCCATGGCACAAGATGAGCTCAATTTCACCGGAATCGGCTTTTATTTCAAGCATGAATCATCTTTGGCATCTACATAGCATCAACTCTTAGACTCAGCACAGTTAACACAAGAAATTCAGTCAAATTCATTACTCTCTTCTGAAACTAAGCTTCAATTGGTAATTTTCCCTTTTTCTATTATTATTATTTTTTCTTTGTGTGTGTGGTTATATAGGCAGCTTGAGATATTGGCTTTTGTTTATTTTATTGTTTTGTTTAGAAAATTAATGTAAGAAAATAAATTATAAATTTAAATAGTTTGTATTAACTCGAAACATATCATTTAAGAAAATTAATCTCTCTCCAGGTAATTTCTTCTCATTTCCTTTTCATATTGCTAGTCTTTAGCTAATGGACAAACACTGCAAATGCTACATTCTTTGTTAACAATTTCCCAAGTCTACTTATTCAATTAAACAGTGACAAACACTGCAAATTTAACAAATGATTTATAGATGAAAAGCTAAATACTTTCCTAACTCTTTTTGGCTCAATTTAGAACCCGAAAAGTACTAGAAAGGAAAAAAATACTACATCTTTGGTTACACGGTGGAAATATAAAAGAAAATCAATATAATCAATATTTTATATATTTTTAAATTTTGTTAGTCCTTACATGATAAAAAGAACCAAATAAAATGAGTTTAAATAAAACATATAGAATTAATGTATTAAGTTTAAACTTATTTTTTATTTTTTTTCCATTTTTCCTCATTTTTTTTTCCTTTGCATTTTCCGGGTTCTGGGTTCCAAATTGAGCCTACCTTTAAGCAGCTTTTTTGCCTCATAAGTTTTTGGTCTCCTGGATGAAGTGTTTTATCCTCTAAAAAACTTGCAGGAACATATATACACAAAATTGTCAGCCTCCGGTTAAGATTGTAGCTCATAAAAACGATTGGGATCTTGCGATAGAGCAGTACAGCGATCGTCCTCTTTACGAGGAATCTATGGCTTGGTTTGGGCAAAAGGGTAGACGAAAGAAAAAAAATATTAAAAATAATTTTTAACATGTTTAGTTTCAGCATGGAAAATATAAAAAAAATCAAATATAAGGAAAATTCTTTAAAATTTTACACATTTTGAAATTTCTTAGTCCTTGTATAATAAAAAGAAACAAATAAAATGAGTTTAAATAAATATATAGAATTAATTTATTATGTTTAAGCACATCTTTAATTTTCCTCTAAATTTTATTTTCTTCCATTTTCCTCCCTATTTTTTTCTTTAGTACTTTCCATGTTCCAAACTGAACCTATATGTTTACAAGCATGTTTGTTTGTGTGTTGAATATGAAACCTCTAAAATCAACATGAGGAATCTATTGTTTCATTACGACAGTAAGAGAAATGTAGGCTATTAAATAAAATTAATATCTATTGTGTTTTTTCCTTTATCCTGAAGGCTCTTTTACCCGTATGTATCCAAGCTATATATGTCATTCAGGCTTACCGGTTTTTTTTTCAAATTCTGAAACGTTTGATTATAGATTATTATAAGAATATTTAGGCCCCATTTTTTTTTCAAAGCAAAAGAAAATTTTGTATTCTCCGCATTTGCAAAACACCTGTTTTCAGAGAACACCTTTCCATGTTTCCAAAACAATTTTCACGAACACGAACCAAACTTTTGATTTTTCTTTGGTTATTTCTTTTGTTTCTTTTTACTCATTTCTTTCATTTCATAATTCCCATCTCTGATTTTCATTAGTGGAATGAATCCATGCAAGACAATCAATTACCAAGACCAACCACCAGCTTTTTTCCGCTTGAAACATCAACAATACATCAATAGAGTGCCCTAAACCAGATACTCATCTGGATCAACTTGGCAATCCAGGAAAAAACATTTGGAGAAATATGCTGCAACAAGCCCCTTATCCACCAACCCACCATCCTGTTGTACCCAACACAGGTAGAAATGGAAAAAGATGGAGATTTTAGCCTCTTTGGTTCTTGTTTTTTATTTATATTCTTGGAAAAAAGGAAAACAAGAACACGTTTGACTCCCAGTTTTTTTTTTTGTTATGAAAAACACAAAAAACAATAAATAGAGATAACACAAAAATGATGTTTTTCTGTGTTTTTTTTTAAAGATGTTTTCGAGAACAGCTTTAAGCAAGGGAACAAACAGCCCTTCGTCATCATTTCCGTTTTCCTTTTATCATGTAGTAAGTAGTGTTTATAAAACCCCATTCCAAAATTGATGAGTGAGAGATCAAACATCTAGACATATTCACATATCCCACACCCCACAAAAAAGAAAATGCTATGTACCGCATATCTTTTGAATCTTAACTACTGAACTGGAGGAAAAGGAGAACAATAACAAGAACAGCTTTTGTTCCTGTCTCTGTCACTGCAGGATTAGAGTTAACTGTCATGGGTTTAAGGAAAAGCTTCACTAAATCAACAAATCATGACGAAGACACTTTAGGATGGAAACAAAGCGGCATGTAGTATTTATATAATGAAAACTGAAAAACAGCATCCATGATGCTACAATTACAGGATCAATATCTTAAAAACCATGACGAGTTTCTAACACATAGGCCAACATCAATCATCCATTCATCACAGCAAACACAATCTGTTAATAGAAACAGTTCAGATGCACCAGAAAGGAGAACTTACACTTTATATACCCAAGTTCATTTCAAAAATGAAAACCTCACACAATTTTTTCTTTTTCTTTTTCCTGTTTATCATTAGAAGCAAGCATTCAAAAATATAAGACAATTGTGCAATACAGAGCTAACCTGAAAGGAATCAAGCACAATAAAACCTACAAAACCTCCTTGTAGGAATATTGCTGACTTCTAGGATATGCTAGAGAGCGTTTTGATAGCGTTTCAGTAGATCATAAGGCAACAGAGTGATCACTTAAAGCAGCTGGGATTGAGTTATATCCACAACCTAACAAACAAAAGCAGTTGTGGAAGAGAGAGTTAGTCATTGTTCCATGCAGATCAACTCAAAATTTTGCTAACCCCTTCAAAAGGACCATTAAAAAGATAATATAAATATGGCAAATCCTAAGGCTATGTCTTGTTCTTGGAAGCAATGGCGGAGCTAGGATTTAAGTTCAGAAGGGCACTAGGATTTAACTTCAAGAGGGGCATGCAGATGTGAAGTTGTAGCCTAGTGGTATAGGTTCCTACAATTTCAGGGGGATAACCTATGTTTTAGGTTCGACTCCACCTGCCTAAAAAGGAAAAAAATTTGGAAAAAAATAAAAAATAAAAAATTGAGTAGGTGGTTCCACCACTGCTTGGAAGTCTAATGGAAAATGTAATAGAAAGAAAATGATGAAAAATTAAAAATAGAATTAAAATCAATATTTCATTTTTACATACTACTTAAAACTCATTTTTCTAATTTAACCCTTCCATAGAAACATCAAATAATTCAATATATATATATATATATATATATATATATATATATATATATATATATATATATATATATATATATATATATATATATATATATATGTCATTACTAAGTTTATTTATATATGACTTCTTTGTATTATTTTCATAATAAAACAAAAATGAGGAAAATCATTTTCACATTTTTTCCTCGGTACTTTCAAGAATCAAACATAGAAATAGAAAACTCTAATTGGATCTTGGAAAACACTGAGGAAAAGACAAAATAAATAGGAAGGAATCTTAATTCTCTTATTTAGCTTACCACGAAATTGCAAAAGGAACATCAAATGCAATGAATAGTATTTAACTATTTTCAAATTATTCATACTTTGTTTATATATATGAAAAAATTTAGGAAGAGAATGCAAAAATATTTATTCAATCCAAATCTATTTTTCATTTTCCATCATTTTTTTTTTACCCTTCCATTTTGCCCCTCCATTTTCTTTGTCCCATATTTTCCATCAAACTTTACAAAATTGAATGAAGTTTAAAGACTAGAGCAACCACAACTTTATTCACCTGAGTTAAAAAATAATTGTACCATTATTTTAATTAATAATACATCATTTTTTTAATATTCTCAAATACATTGAAACTAAGTATAAAACATGCTCTCAAGTGTTGCATATTATTGTCCAATGTCCCAGATTTTATCATATACATGTCTTAGAAAAAAGTTCAATGTACATTATTGCCTGTTTTACCATTTGTTATTCCTTAACAATACTTGTAGCAGTTTTGATCCATTTCTCATCCCATGAATTTGTTTGTCCAAATTTCCATCCGATAACTTCCATAAAATCCACACACCTATATTTTGCAGTTCTGTAAATTTAATTGTTGGTGTTTATTAACAAGCCGTCCAACCCAGACAAATTGAGACAGACACAGAGAGAGTAGCTGGAGATAGAAATACCTGCTGACATCAATAATCTCCAACCAAAAGAATTTAATTCTCTAGTGTGTGTTGCGGTTAAGCAATCCTTGAAATGATAAGTAAAGATCCTTGTTATCTGTCCCAAATATCTCTTCTGCTTTCCTTAAAGTTTCCTGAAATGGATGACATATAAACATGGTGATTTAGTTTTCAAAGTACAACATGCTAACTGCATCAAACTAAAAATAGTTGAAGACTTCAACTGCAATTTACCTCTTGTGATTGCTTTTGACCATTTTAATTCATATGTTAGCTAGAGCGCACTGAACTGTTCATAGGACGAAACGGCTCCTGGATTACAAATTTACCAAAAGCATTTTTGTGCTAAGAAGCCCGAGTACTATTGATAAAAGTAGTAAAAATGTCGATTGGGCATATGGATCTTGCCTGGCTTGTGGAAGAACTCCGCATATCAATTAGGGGTTCGTGCTGCAAATTTAAGCACAGTAGAAGAACATCAGATCGGAAAGGAATATTAAAAATGCAAGGAAGCAACAAAAAAGCTATGTAGGAGAAAACAATGATAATAACTGGCTGAACTACAGTACTGCAAGACATGCAGTAATTCATAAAAAAAGAAAAATAAATTAAAAGTACACAAATTTGTTCCCAAAGGGACTTGAACCCGATCTCATCCCCTCCCCATGCCCACCCTAGCCCTTAACCATTGAGCTAGGCCTCCTTGGCAATTCATAAAATAATTATAATTCTCAAAGTCAAACTGAATAGTAATAACTCTTCTGAACCTGGTAGAGGACGTGCACGAGGGGGAGAGCTAGCTGCTGATGACTGCTGACTCGAGGGATACCAAGATGATAGTCCACCTTGTCCATCGTAAACGGATTTTGTGAATGTACCAGAAGTTTTAGTTGGAGATGCTACAGCAGAATAACCTCTTGGGGACCCAACTGTAGAAGTGATTTTGGTGTTCCACTTGGAGTGAACCGCCCGGTGTGATATATGGGGTCTGAAAATCTTTGCACTGCAGAAAGAAAACACCTCGAGGCTGTAGGCCAAACAATGAGCTTAGAGAATTCAATATAGACAAGAGTATAATGTGCATGAACAAAAGAAGATATAGTACCTTCATCGTAGGATTTCCTATATTTGATAAACCTCTAAGGTTGATTCACCACGCAGCCATTTGTTCCATCATCTATAATGTAGAAAATGCCAATTGACCACCAAAAACAAGCAAGAGAAAAATAAGATCCTTGTATGCAGACGAGAGATAGGTAGAAATCATCACATTATAAACAAACACAGATTCAGTGGATTGCTGAGCAAGGTTAGAAGTAACCATATCAGGATAGGCCTTAGGAATTGGTTGGTCACAGGTCCCAATATCAACAGTCTCTGTTTGCTGTCATAACAAAACATTTAATTAGTTTCTAATTAAAATCCAGTCAGAACAGAAGGCCTCTATGAACCACACAGAAATTTTACAGTGGAAGGGCAGCCAAAAAACTTTCAGAAGGAAAATGGACAAAATTTGGAAAACATGGAATCCTTACAGATGAATTATCATCACTTAGTGACTGCATCAGTTGCCTCTTGAATGTCTCCAACTAATATTAAAACATAAATACTACATGTTAGTTTTATTCCAAAGAAAATAATAGGCACTAAAAAATAAGACATGGTGTCAGCACTACAGAAAATCGATAGCAGCATACAAAAAGACTATAATAATCTTTGCAACAAAAGAAGGGAACGAAACAGGGAGATATGGAGGGTTGACAGTAACAACAAGTTGTTTAGAATAGATATACCCTCTTGGGAAGCTCAAAACCAGGCTTCAAGTACCACACCTTGTTGTTCTGGGGAAAGAAAATACGTTCTGGTCTTTTTTTTTTCTCTTTTTTTTGGATAAGTAGTTTTTTGTTCCCATTGGGATTTGAACCTGAAACCTCCCACAAATCCTCACTAACCCTTCACTACTTGAAACAGGCCTCAAAGCATGTTCTTTTTTCATAGTCCTTTGGTTGCAGTATTTGGAGTTCTGTTTTGGCTAGTGACACAGGAAAACACATCATACTGTCTATGATGACTTAGGTGAGCCACAGTTCAAGAAAGTACATGATTTGTTGGAGTATACCATCGTGGAAGAATGTGACGCATAAAAACACATCAGACTGTCTATGATGACTTACTTGAGCCACAGTTCAATGAAGTATGTGATACATTTGAGTCTAACATGGTGAAAGGCATAGTTTTAAAAGGCGCACCTTAAGCTCAAGGCACAACCACTCCCTAGTTTTTGCACCTCACCTTCCAAGACATGCGCCTTATTGAAGAGGCATGCCTAAATGAACTACAATTTCCTTTTCAAATACTTATTTTCTTGAAATTCCTTTTCCAAAAACATTAGTTACCTAAATAAGGCAAAATATTCTTTGTAGTGGAGTTGTAAGCACTTCCCATGGTGTACGGTTTAGGATTGTGTTGCTTTTGTTGCCTTAGTAAGATGAGCAGTTGTTTCTTCCTAGACACTTTTCAGTTTGGCTTAGATTTTTGTAAACCTTAAAAGAATTTCTTATGCTTCTGACACATATTCATTTTAATGCACCGACTTAATATGCTTTCAATTGTAAATGAATAAAGGAGATCCATAATGGCAAGCAAGGTTAATAATCATAAAATTACCAGATAGAACTCGTGATATAAAATTGTACAATGATGGAAAACTAAGAATTTTACATATATTGATAGAAAAACAGAAGTATATATCAAGAGGCATCTTATAAATCTAATAATATCAAAAATATATTATCCTAAAAGCAGAAAATAATCCACCACCAATTTGCTGAAATTAAAGGGGTAAAATTGTGAATTTTGTTTAATCACTTGAACATGATCCATGTATAAGTGAACTGGATACAGATTATGTCAGCCACCCAATTTGCATTGAATTTTAAGACTACGGGATGATCAGAACCCAATTTTCATTTATTTCTTCCTAGCTGCCTGGGCAGGTTTAATCAATGAGGGAGATTATTCCATTATAAGTCTTGCTATTGTGTTATCTTTTAGTTTTCTGGGTGGGTGGTAGGTATTCTGTATCTATACCTTTGTTCTCTCTTCTTGTTGAGTTCCTTGTATAAATTTAGCTTGGCCCTTGTTAATATAATGCATCTTACTCTATCAAAAAAAGATCAAAAACATGAAACGTAGTTTAGTTTGCATAAAATAACACAATAATAAACAAATCGCTAACAGAATGAGCAATTTCTTTAACAACAACCTGATTGATATGCTAAGTCTCAAATCCACAAGAAAAAAAATGAAAAGAAAAGAGTAGCTTTGGAATCACGCTCCTTAGTACCATCATCTTGTTTTTCCTTTTGCCTTCATTTATTTTTCTTGTCATTTTCCCTTCTTCAATCTCCTTTGTCCGCCAAATCAAAAATGTTAGCTGCGGATTGTAAACTACCTTCACACCACACAATCTGGCAATCAAGAGGAACCAAAAAGACTGCTTTGAACCCTTTCTCTTGATAATCTTCCCTACCTTCCATTCCTATCCATCTTAATAAATCAACAATCATCTTTCTTAATCTTAACGTGATTCCTTCCTGGTATCAAATTCACAGGCCCGAGCGCCATATCATTTCTAACTTCCACGGTTCTGTCCATGCATACTGAACAAGGCATGTTACCTGAAGTTCTTGAATCCAAATGCCTTAATTGGGGGTTGGTGAATCTAAAATTACTGAAAATTGGGTTTTTCTTTCTCTTGCACAATTTTATTAATTTATTGATAGGCTGTTGCATGTTGAGAGAACATTATGCAACAAACCTTCCATACCTCATGCTTTCTACAAATCTGCATGATTCTCCTGCTTATCAACATATTATTTTTATTACAGAAATGATCAAATGTGCTTCTTTTAGTGATGGGCAGCACTTTAAGCACCTGAGTACAAACATAAGGGTTTTGTGTAAGATTTCAATATTTGTACAAAATCATATTTCCAGTGTAGGTCCTTGCTTTAGCCCAATTTTTCTTGACACACCTTCCAACACTCATAAAACATTAATGGAGTGACAAGATGAACTCTGAAGTTTACCCTTCTAACTTCATTTCTACCTGTGACTCCCAAAGTCCTTGCAGGTTTGTGGATGTTAAAATTTATAACTTTTGAGGAGATCATACCTAATAATACATAAATATTTCAGTTTGCAGCTGCCAAAGGCCGATAAAAAGCCACTTGCATCTTGTGAATTGTGTGTACCCGTGTTTTGTAAGTGGCAACCTTATTTCTTTATGAAACAGACTGTTTACTATATCAGAAGGTAAATGGGATGATGGAGCATGAGAACTAGATTAGATATATTTCGAACTCATTAAAACACCCAATCTAAAGGACAATAAAATGGAATAACACTTTACAAAGTTCAAGGTCAGAAGCATATTTTATTACAGATATATACATACAACTACAAAGAATTATAAAAGAATTTAGCCATCGAGAAAATCAAATTTGATGACATTAAAGTAGACTATGTGAGCCTAAAATCTCATCCAGATCATTTTCAATGGAAATTTTAAGAACCTGAAAACATGCAAGATAAATAAATAATTTACAGTTATGGAAGGTCAATTCCTTTGCAGTCATCGCCAATGAGTCTCGATCCTTTGAAAGTCTTGTCTTCAATTGAAAACAATTATAAACAACAAGAAATCATCAATCATTAGAAGAAAAAGGAACAAATGCTCCACTAGGTCATTGAGAAAATATAAGGAAAGAGAGACTTTATATATTCATTTCTTATGTTTTAATAATAATAATAATAATATATATATATATATATATATATATATATATATATATATATATATATATATATATATATATATATAAAATAAAATCAGTATTTAGGGCTTAAAACAACAAAAAATTCTCTACACATCCAAGTTAAACACAACTATTTGATTCAACTTAGTTGAGCCTTTCATCTGTTGAGAAACAGAACAAAATGAATCATAAGATAATAATTTTTCTCAGTTTTCAGCAACTGAACAACAAAAAATTGAAGGAAAAGAAAATTTAAATTTTTCATTTGGGTGCTGAGAGAAATGGAGTCAGCAATTAACATATTAAATATAGATTCATACAATTTCATTGTAACGACCAAGGCAAAACCCTCCAACCAACTGACCAAACCCCCAATGATGGTTTTAAATTGGGATTTTACGTGGATTTTCCCATTTTGTAGAAAAACTAAACTAACCTAAACTATAAAAACTTAGAATTTTCATTTGTTTACTTCTCCTCGGCTTTCCCAGCAAACCAAACAGAGAGGGAGCAACAAAATAACCAGAGAAAAAGTAAGAATCTTTTCACTAGGGTCCAGCTTTTACACTCATTATGGAACTTTAACATTACAAAAAGAAAATCCTACCTCATTGAAAAACCAGCCCAATTAACTTTTAGTTGATTTCATGTTTTATTGTCCACTGGTATTGGATCAAAATAATATAAACCATAAAATTAAAAATAATAATAATATACTTCTGTCCCCTCACTTTCCAGCAACCATAGGAACACGAAATGAGGGAAAAGTGTAAAAAAGGAATGAATGAATTGTTATATTTGTCTACGGAGATATTCAGTGAATATTCGTCCAATGATTTGGGAAGCTGAGAAAAATAAATTTTCCAACAACTGAAACCAATTCAACTATTGTTTAATTGATTTAATCTTCTTTTAAATTCTTATAAAAACCCAAAAATAGCCCAAACATAAAGATTCAAGCTTCACTTTCGTTTCTTATTTTTTTCTCGCAAACCAAACAGCCTCAGATACATACATTTGGGTCGATAATCCGTCTTCAACCGCGACTCGCCTCCTGATACGCCCCTCTCAAGTTGCGATTAATTCCTCTTCTTCGAGATCGAACGCCACCCGATCCTTCTCATACATCATCTGCCGCAGCCTAGTAACCTCCGACTCCAGCTTCGATACGCGCGATGCAATCGCCATAGATGTGATCTTCCGAGCCAGATCCAGCTGATCATACGGGTCTGTCGGAATCACAGCCAATATCTGGAATCACGTTTCGTATTCCTATCCGGATAGGATTGAAGTCCGGCCCACTTCCGCCGCTGTAATTACTGCTCAGCGACATACCCGATTCGCCAAATTAAAAACCCCAAAATTTCACAATTTCTCTCAAAACCCTAACTTCTCACAGTTTCCTCCGAAAATTTGTTCAGTTCAAAAACCTCAAATTCTACTATTCTTAACTTCTTTTCCCTCTCCATAAACAAAAAAGGTTTGGTCCCCCTAAAAGAAAAGTATCTTTTCTTAAATATTTCCTGTTCTCTCACTCACTGAAATAACATGCTTGATCAAAATTTTCTATCTTTTCATCTCTCCATGTTTGCAGGATGCAAAATGAATTTGGGTTGTGAGAAGAGGAAGGAAAATTAGGTGATTTAGAATGAAAATAAAATAAAAAACTTTTCTTTCTTACTCTCTCACCGTAACAAAACGTGTTTGAATATGTCGAAAATGTTGTTAGGATTTTGAAATTTGTGGGTTTCATTTTCCTCCGGAATGTGATGCAAAAGACAGATGAGTCACATTTGTTGTTGATAAGGTTTGCACGTCTTTTCCTTTTCTTTTCTTTAGGGCTACAATTGATTCTTCAATTATTATATTTGGGAAAGTAAATAATATTTTCTTATATTTAAATATTACAAAAATAGAAATACAATGTCTTAAATAGGTAAAAAGAAAAGTATTAATGAATGTTTTTTTCCAGTGCCATTAATGAATGTTAATTGTTACCCTTCATTGGTTTTTTTTGATAATTAAGTACTTTTTTAAAAAGAAAAATAAATCTATTAATTCAAATTAACAATACATCATAAAAACATATAATCATATCATAAAAACTATATAAAGCATTTAAATAACATCCGCGCTGATAAGATAATAAAACTACTCGTAATCTATATTCGATAGTCGAGACTACACATATAATAATATTATTATAACTATAATACATATGATTATAATTATGCAAGATATTTACGACTATTGATTTTATTTATTTTCTATTATCGTATATATTTTGCTCGTCTAATCGATCAAATACAAATAAACATTACACAACGACGACGCCAAATAAAACTGTCAGACAGACGATACACCTACCGATCACATCAAAGACAATAACAACAACAACACGCGCATTTAAGCGCGATGACACTCTATATCTCACCAAGGCAACTACTAAATCACGAAAAACAATTAAACTATATGAAATAACTATTTCAGACAGGAAAATAAAACAAAATGTGTGTATTTAAACTTTAGTAAATCGAAAGCAAATGAAAATCCTAAAATGTTTCGATATCGGGAGACACTCATACGATAAAAAGCTATATATTTGAGTTAGCCACCAATAGAACAAGATTACCCAATGGTCACTAGCTCGAGTCCTTGAAGTTGACTAGAGTTTTACTTGATCATTAAATTTATAACTCGTGGAATTAATCGAGGTGTGCACAAACCGATCCAACACGCATAAAGAAAAAGATATGTTTGAGTGCCATAACCCAAATCTAAAGCCCCTGTAGGAAATTGGCCCATATGTACAACCCACAATAGCCTGGCATTCATGAGGCCCCACCTTATAACTACTTCAAGTATATACACAAAATCAAAATGTTGTGTTTCCTTCCGTCGATCCATCCCTGCTGATTTCGCGAAAGCATTTCTTCTATTCTTACACAGAACCTTCGATCATCATCATCCCTTCCTAAGCGTCGTCGTTGCCTGTTGGATCTCCCGAGTTTCAAGGTACTTCAGAATCAATATCCGCTTTCTTTACAGAAATGGACTTCAAAGTCAGTACCGAACGCTTTGGGATGCCTATGAAAATAGTGAGAAACATGATTGAATCGTGAATCCTTTCCTCCGTAGGACTGAGTCTCTGCTTTCTTTCGCTTCTTTTCTTTTTTTTTTTTTTTTTTTGAAATACTTAGCGGTCAGTTTCTTTTGGAAAGTTGGTACTCAAGTGTGGACGACAAAGGAGAGTATCTGGTATGTAAATAGAAAATGTGGTTCTTTTATTTTTCTTAACTTTAGCGCCTATATACACCGTGCATATGGAAGTTTCGAATTACTACCGTATCGAAAATTTTGTTTGATTAAGGGTCGCGAATGTTTTCTTGTATAAAATTACTTCGCTTGATATTGGCAAAATGTTGTTTTGATTTTTGTCTATCTCCTTCAAAACCAAACAAAGGCCTTGTTGCCCTCAACGCGTTTTTAAGTTTTTTATCACGTTTGTTTAATATTTTGATCTTATGATTTC
The DNA here is from genome assembly GCA_016808115.1 of Tetrastigma voinierianum. NCBI lineage: Eukaryota > Viridiplantae > Streptophyta > Magnoliopsida > Vitales > Vitaceae > Tetrastigma > Tetrastigma voinierianum. Next base: position 108,920 of record JAEQBH010002507.1, read on the forward strand.
GCTTTGGACTATGACTCAATCTAGAAATTTTAAAAAATTAATAATCGGGGAATGTGATCTTGTATGATGTATCATAATATGATTTGTCTTGAATTCTGTTATATTCCAAAGGTGAATTTTATTATGATTGTTACTCTTAATAAGAAATTGGTTGTTTTTATCCTTTCCAAATAATCCATTGCTAACATGTAGAATGTATAAAAGAAATAAACTTTATAATAATGAAAGATTCAGGAAGAAAAAAGTCTCTAAATATATATATATATATATATACATATATATATATATATATATATATATATATATATATATATATACAGTATGATAATAGTTGATAAAGAAATGAATTAGAAGATTGACAAAAATAAAATAAATGCAAAAAGCCTGCCTATTTGGCTTCAATATTGTTGTTAGAGTCTTATGCGCATTGTCTTTAGTAGCTGCCCACCACAACTAAAAGAGTTTTTAGTCAGAACCTTGTAGAGTGGTTAAACTTAGTGATTAAAGAATCCAAAGGATTCAGTGCAGGTTTGGAAAGGAATCCTCATCTGGATGATCATTTATTCATTTAAAAGTTGAGGAAGCCATAGTGTTGATGTATTCCACTTTAATAGGAGTTGGATTGCTCTAAGGAAATTAGGAAGACAACTATTTTGAAACAACATTTGTAGCTAAGTTCTATGGGGCCTGTATAGAAAGAGTGAGATTGTGGGAGAATAAGTAAGGAATTATGTCCCTTTTCACGTTGCCTTCCCTCCCTTGTATCAGAATTCTAGCCCTAGAGGCTGGGTAGCGTAGGCGGAGTTTCTCGGCCGAGGAGGAAGATAACTCTCATTTTCACGGCCCTAAATGATTGGAAGATGGAGTCAGGACAGTTCATCCTAAGAGTTCAAGAGAAGAGTGGTTTCCAGATTCGAGGATAGGTTGTTGTGGAAAGAGTATAAGGATGGAACTATTTTATTTAAATTTCATGTCTATGAAGTTTAAATATGCGCTCGCTTCCAAGAAGTATCATTCGAGCTCTTCTGCTCTTATAAAGGTGCTCTTGCTCGGGAAAGTAATCGTAGGTAAAATCTCGAGCATTGATCAGTTAAAGAGAAGTGAAAGGTCCCTTTGATAATAAATGTTTTCTTTGTCAAAGAAGAATCACTTAGTCACATTCTTATCCATTATATTTATTCTGGTGCGCCGTGGGAGCTACTCTTTCCCGTTGATAACTTGATCCTCCCGTGGTTGGTTAGCGAGACATTCCTAAGCATGGCATGTGTCCTTTCAGAGGAAAAAAAAATGCATAAAGGCTCGAACGAGCACCTCTCGCTCCCTTTCTTTGAATATTTCGAGGGAGAGGAACAATTGAAAACAATGAAACACTTTGTTTGCTCCTCGGGGTCTTGGTCTACTATGTTAGATCGTTGTTGATTCCCTCTAAACTTTCAATTAACTTTTGATTGGTCGGGATCCATTTAAGGGTTCTGAATAAATTCCCTTTGGCCCTCTATATTTGTTTCTGGGCCTTCGTGTGTTTGTTGTAAATAACCCCCGAGTGTTTTAGTCGCCTTTTCGCTTCTCTCTCTCTCTCTCTCTTGCTCGCTTACCAATCCAAAAAAGTGTGCCTATGCAATTACTAAATGTTGATTTGTGACCTCGACTTTGGTTTCCTGAACTATGTCCCGACCCTAAGGCACACGCCGCAGACTCTATGAATAAAGGAATAGAGTCTAACATGCAGAGGTGAGGTCATGGCATCAGATTTCTTACAAATTATACATCTACTTTGAATACTTATTGCCTCTATTCCCTTAACTTTTCAGACCCTCCAAAATTCTATAACAAGCCTTTCTCCCTCCTGCCACGGCTTTTTCCCACAAGGGCTCTGCTTCCTTTTCCATATAATTAAAACCCCTCTAAATTTACATAGTTACAAGAGTCTTTACATTTCTCTCATGTACCTATGTCACTGATAAATTTGAGCTGATTAAATAATTTTTCAATGTTCATGAGTTTTAAAAGTACTGGTTCGCCCTATGACACTCCAAGTGCACAGTCATACAAGCAAGAAAACTGAACAAGTCTGTATCATTCCACAGAGTCACAAGCATCAGAGATCAACTACCCCCAACTATTGAAATTCTAGCGCTATTCGATCAAAAAAGGGATAGTGAAAGCTCATCAGATAAGAATACTCCTGGGGACTGTAACTAATGGTCGAACCAAAGCAAAACAAAAAGAAAACGACCAAAATAAGAGAATAAAATTTTATCGACTAAATCGGGCTCGTGATAAACGAAAAGCTATCAAAGAAACATGCTGAAACTAATTCCTACAAGAAAATACATTGCTCTATTTTTATCACGGATTCGATTCAGTTCAAGATCGCTTAACCTCGTAAATTGATTTCTCCAGCCCATCGGCCAGCCCTCGTTTCCTCAAGTCAAGATCGAACCAAATATATCAGATTTCGATCTTCTTGCAAAGATCTCCGGAAAGATTTTTCCTTCTCAATACTTCACACACATTTCTTGATGACTCGTAGATCTTTCGCTTCCTCTCAGACTTTTGCAAAATTTCTACCACTCAATCGTGGCTCATCCCCTCCGTATCTACTGCCCTTCCCTTGCCCTCGATTAGACTTTAAGCTAACACTTGGTTTGAGCTCCTTTAGATCGAGGTGAACTCTCCGATCATTTATATTTTTAAATACCCTCCACCCCAATTATGGTTTCGAACGTAGGGATTTATCAAAATGAATTTTCGTAGCTCAAGCAATATCAATGGTGGCCTAAAGATACCCATAAGCGAACAAGTTCTCAACTCGTGAATCTCCAACTCGTGGTCACGCAAAGGGCATCCCGGAAATCGTAGAGCAAGTGATACACTCCCCTCAACTGTATTCAGACTACCACTGGGAACTTATCGATTCAAAAACGACACTAAGTAAGTAAATCCCCAACCCAAATAATTTTCCGTATTTTTTGAAAAGACTCAGAATCTAATCAGATTCAAATCCAGCAGAGCCGTGTTCCAATTATCGCATAATTAAAGAAATGAGCACCGATCACGTGACATCCATCGTAATCGCAGAATGAAACCCAGAAGCAAATGAATTCCGTAAATTGGCTCTTAGATTTCATAAATTTTCAGGCAGTAATTTTAAGATGAAAATAACATAAATAAAAATCCAACTCAAATGTTTCTGTACAGTTCGTAGAATCAAATCCAGAAAAGAATTTAAGAAGAAAAAAAATAAAAAAAACTAAAATAAAGAAAATAAAATTCTACACTAAACTATACACTGAGTTCCTCTTCGTTCCCCTTTTTCTGGGTCGTGAAGACGGAAGCTACTTTACTATTCTAATACTGTCTATTTATAACTGTCAAAAGAAATTGAGCCAAATCCCCAAAAAAAAACTCCATGTGGAATTCTCAAAAGAAAAGCCCAAATCACTGTCTCAGTCACGACTGGCGATGTCGCGACTGATCTCTTAGTCTACCCTCATTCAAGCCATGACCTTGTTCTTTCAGTTGCGACCAGGTTTCCTTGCAGTAGCTTCGATTTGTGGTCGCGACATCAACTTGTGGTCGCGAATCTCGCTTGCCCCCGCCGTTTAAAGGATCGATGTCGCGACCATAGTCCCATGTCGCCAATTCCTCGCGGTTCTTCCCTTCTATCAGATTCCAAGTCATGACTCGCTTCTTTAAGTTGGGCGACCTCCTTTTCGTTGTCACCACTTTGGGCTCGGAGTCGACTTTTTCCTCGTTGAATCGCATGTCGCTACCTCGCGAAGCCGTAATTACATTTCCGCTGGCCGTCTCAACTCGGGGTCGTGACTTTCTTTGTCCGTCGCGACCCCCCGCTTTGAGCTGGCCTTCAAATGTTCCTCAACTTTGCTGCGATCTTTCACAATCGGGTCGCGACTACTGGAGGTCCCTCGCCTTTGAACTCCAGCCGTGACCCCAATTCTCGCTGCAAACCGCTTTCTCATTCTCATCATCGCTTTAGGTCGCGACCTTTACAGGATGTCGCAACCCTCACTCCGCTAGTTCCTTTTGTCAAGTAGTTGTCCCATTCTTGCTTAAACTTAGTTGCGACCGATTTCCGATGCTTATCAGGTTTTTCGTGTCGCGACCTCATTGATCGGGTCGCGGACTTCCTTTGAGATTCTCGATAATTTAAGTGGTCAGAATCTCTCATTCATTGCAAGGGACTCTCTTCGTTGGTTGGTTTCAAGTCACGACCCCAATATTAGGTCGCGACATGGAACTATACTGCTCAAGAAGCTTTAGGTCACGACTCGTTGATCGGGTCGCGACCTCCTTTGGGTCCCAACAACGGTCATTGCAACTCATTATCCCCGACCGACTCTCGTCACCTCACTGTGCTCCCGTCATACCTTGATAAGAGGTCGCACCCTCGATCTCCAACTCTTATACAAACTCAAACCCTCCTCGTTGCGGACCCCCATCTCGCCATGTCGCGGACTAAAATATACGGTCGCACCTAAAATAATGTTTTTATCAGCTAATTCAGTTGCAACCTCATTTCTACAATGACTCGCGCAGTTTCATCAACAGATATCCATCGTCGCGACCGCATTGACGTCGCGACCCCGCTCGCTCAATAATTTCTTGTCTCTCAAACTTACATTTTCTGGTCGCAACCTCCTTCACCGGTCTTGGTGATGCCGTGATTCGGAAATAATCGGGCCAAAAGAGCTCCTCGTCGCGACTTTCTTTCTAGTTGCGAATTTCTGCTCGCCAAAGCAAATTTTCCCGCTTTGTCGATTTCGCTTCGTCATTTTCCTCGCAAATTAAATTTGAGTAAATTTTCCGTGATTCTCGCATATGAATCAATTATCTTGTAATATATTCGTAAAATGGATTAAAATCAAAATGGAGGCCTTTAGGACTCCACGCCTACATAACCGGTGTTTTTCTTTATTTCTCAGATTTCTTTATCATGTCACCGATCATAACAAGTGGCATAAGGGCTCAAGTATAATCCTTCCGAAATTACAAAACAAACACCCCTATTAGTTGCAAACCGCAACGTTTATTCCCTTTATTATCATTGATTCCTTTTCCCCGCCATTTTTCTCGGGTCAAGCAACAAAGGGGCTCTGAGACTTGAAATCCATGGTTTCATAACCCTCTCGGCCTCCGTACTGCGACAACACTGGGCTAGTTGCAAATATCGGGCTAGCGGAGAAGAGAAAGACAATGTCGTTGCTGATGTTGACGAGCTCGGAGGACATACAGGGATTTGTACAATGTATCGTCCCTCACCTGCAAGAACTTCTTAAAACTCTCAGTAAAGTATGCATGCTTCCCTTTTCCTCTTCATTTCTATTCACTGGGCACCCAAACACTTGTTTTGCTAATGCCTTTATAAAAACATCGTGCAAATATATTATGCTTCTTTTGGATTACAATTGAAAGTGATTATTTAAACTGATCACTGTGTTTGGAATCCTCTCAGACGCACGCTGCGCTTCATCCATTCCTTGTGTTGTTTTTAGTCACTAGGGCTTCTTTTGTGTGTGTGTTAGTGGGGGTTGTTTCCTGAATTCTATAGTGTTCTAAGCCTTTGAGTTTCGGCTGAGAAATGGCAGGAAAACATGGGAACTATAGGGATTGTAATTTTTTTCCCATGAAAATCAAGGGAATTCATAGTAATATAACCTTTATAGTTTGATTTTTCCAAGTTTAATGTAAGATTTTGTTTTCTAGGATCCTGTAGAATGACAAACATGGTATATGAAATTTTCTCATCGCTAAATGGAGTATTGTTTGTAGTTTCGATTAGTTTAATAAAATTTTCATCATTATGTTTCGCTATGAAATGGAGGATAAGAAAATGAAAATTTTATAAAATAATTTGCCTTTTTCTTTTATGTTTGTTTTTGATTTAGAAAGAAGAAACTCTTAAACTTGACGCTGAGCATTAAATACAAAAGGTGTCATGTTCTGATCTTTTCTACACCACCACTGATAAAAAAAACAACTTTGGTTTTGAGTTCGAAATGCTGAATAATTATAATAAATATTATAGATGGAAATGCATCAGAAAATATTTCATTTGTTCTATTTTTAGAACATAAATATTACCGCTATTTATCGATAAAAAAATATTACCATTTATGCCTATTTGTCAATCAGGTATCAGAGAAAGAAACGGTATCAATGATCAAGAAAACATGAAATTCATCGCTTGTGCCATATTTGTATGTAGTCGTTTCTATGTGTCAATTGGGCAAGTGTTATGCTTACCTACTCTATTTTCTTCGCCATGGTGGTTCACCTTTTAGTACAAGATAAATTGGGAGGCTTCTCATAACTTAGTTTCAGGACAATGCAGGATCAAATATTACAATGGTCAGTTTCGTTTGGCCACTCTGGCTCAAAAGGGATTTTACCGCATGCACTGCGACCCAACCGGAACAGGGATCGGTGGTGATTCTATCTTACAAGTAAGAAACTTTGCATAGACTGGATGACAGATGAATATCACAATTTCTCACAGAGGAATTTGTACCCTCGAAATATACCCTGCCAGCTCGACTTTGTTTTGTGTATATTAAAAGCTAAATGGAATTTTTCTAAAATAAAACTATAAATCCTAAATTAATACGAGAGGAAAGGGTAAAGTGGCATCACTACTTGAGAACCCAAAAGTAATAAAGCCAAAAAAGATATATGCCAAACTAGGAATTTAGGAATAAGTTATTATGGTGCAAAATAGGGAAAGAAATGGGGGGATCAAGATGCAAATGAAAAGTTAAAACCAAAATGAGTTTTCGACTAAGCTAAACATGGTCTTAACAAACATGGATAAGAGCAAAATTTGGTCTCTCATTTTTGGAGAGACCAAACCGTAGAGAGAGAGAGAGGAGAGGAAAAGAGAGAAGAAGAGGAAGAGGAAGAGAAGAAGAAGAGAAGAAGAGGAAGAAGGAGGAGTCAAGCAAAAAGGTATGGAACTATGACCTTTAGTATGGAACTAACCTTGGATCATATGGAATTTGTATGATTATTATCTTGCCCAAACCTAGGGTTTTGCTAGGGTTTCATCCTAACCCAAAATTATGGAGAGTGAAGGAAGAAACCTATATTACAAATTAATACATTGCGGGAATCCTCCTCTTTAAAGCATTCATGGTTAATTGAGAGTAATTGAGTTAGGGTTTAGAACAAACCCTAACTAATCATCATGTTTGATTTGAGTATGGGTTGTGACCCATATTAGAATGGTTTTTGAAATAATTCATGATAGGTTTTTGAAATAAGATAATTATTGAAAGAGGAATTGAGTAGAGAAAAGAGGTTACAAGAGAGATATGAAATGGTGTTGAAGTGTATATGGAGTATAGAGTTGGTTTGGGGTAGAAAGTGCATGAAAAATGGGAGAAAATACACATTTTGGGCATTGGTGATACACATGTACCGAGGAAAGATTCCTCGAACACGTACTCTACATACGTTAGGTTCCTCGTCATTTAGCCAACATGTACCGTACATGTTAGGTGTACCGTGGTACACCCGATGCTCGTTCCCACTTCGATCGGGCCGATTTCGGGCCATAACTCGCTTCATTTCTTATCCGATTTGAGTGATTCAAGTGGTCAATTAAAATGATTTATGAGAATCCAAACATGTTAAATAGAATCTTCAAATTCTGATTCTAAGTGGTCTAAAAATTCACTCAAAGTGGGGCCATGTACAAGCCAAATTCTGGTTTCAGCTTTTGAACATAGATTAGCCTGGCTCGCTTAGGACGTGAACTCGAGTTTCTAAGTGGTTCAATTGGGTGATTTCAGTTGGAGTAAGAACCCTGAAGACCTTAAATTTTTAAAAAGAAAGAGCATACAAAGATATAGTTTCAAATAGGAAGTTAAGACACCGGAAAAATAAGTAATACAAACTGTCCCTAGTAAAATTGGTAAAATGACTAGTTGGCATGAAATGCCATAACCATTTGATGATCCGATTGACTGATTCCACCCTAAGCAAAATGCATTCATGTATGAATAAGAATATATGAAAGAGGTGCTACTTCAGACATCATAATTTCATAAGTATATGAAGTGCCATATGTAATAGCATGAAACAATAAAACATGTAAAAACGTAATATCGTGATATATGCCTAGTTTAAACATGAATACGATATGAATATAGGATTATATGATAGATATACCTAAATGAATAGATAGAACATGCTAAGAACACATAATAGGAAGGCATAAATGATAAGAACAATAACGATAAGCAAAAGATGACAAAGCATAGGAATGAGAACATTTGCATAAATGATAGGTACATATAAAAGAATCTAAAGAAGTTCTCACACGATATGAATATGTAAAGTATAAGAATAAATAGCTAAATCATGATAGAAATGTATAAATGATATAAAAAGATATGACTATATGTAATATATAGATATATGAGAACCGTAATATGAAACTACAGATATGAGAACTAATACAGAGTAAAGTAATGATAGTATATATGCATAAGAATTACGATAATAATAGCTTATTCATGCTTATGAGATATGTACGTAAAAATGCAATAAAGCCGACCGGGCCCCCGCTTTAGAACCCCAGCAGGCGGGATGCTGGGGGAGCAGCATGCCTATAGGGAAGATACGCTTGCCGCAAAGATATCTATAGACGTATACCGAGGCCCTCGTTTCACGATGACATAGATCCCGTCTGATCGTGTGGCCCCCGCAAGAAGTCACCACACACAGACAGAGATCACCGTCTCAGATAGTGATAAGTATCTTTCTGCATGACAAGATATGGCATGTCATCGTTTCAGAGACAAAGGATGATAATTTTCTGGGTATTAACAGATAGAAATCACTGTCTCGTACAGTGATAGTACCTTCGGGTACACCCAGTTATTTCCTGAATCCACTTCTAAGGTATTTGCAAACATGAATATAAAAGAAAAAGGAAAAGTATATACAAAGGAAATGTATATGAAAAGTATATAATATGATATGATATGAGAAGCATAGCCTTGCTATGCGATGAAGAAATCCTCTGAGGCAGTTACAAAGAACAAGAAGTACACTATAACGATATGAAAGTAAGTATATAAACCTGAAAGTACAAAAAGGTATCTGATAGTACAGTATGAAAGTGAAGAATTACAATAAATCATAGAGCGAAAGATGAAAAAGACATAGACTAGAGACATGCTATGTAGCTTTGACAAAAGAATAGGAACATTGAAAAGACATATAACAAGCGTGAAAGATGGAACACATGACAAGTAGGAATATGTAAAGGTACTAAAATAGGAATCTGAGAAAAAGTATAGATAAAGAGGATATACCAAGACATAGAACATGTAATAGAAAAGATTGACATCTGATAGGAATATAAGATGATAAAGGAATTAAAGTTATAGAAATATGTTTAGATATATATAATGCATATGTATATAAACATGACAGTTGTCATTAATTGGTTGTCCATGCTTATGTTCCCACTAAGCGGGAAGAAAGCAGCACGGTGTTCAATCCGTGTGATGCAGAGAAGAAGAGCAGATGCAGTCGATCCACATCGTCGGCCGGCGAGAATTGACACATCAATAGGGGTCCATTGGAAGATTTTTGGTATAATGTATAAGTCTTTTTGTTTCTTTTTGCAAACAATGTAGATGTTGAACATTATTAAATATGTACATGTATAAGTAATTGTATAAGTAATGGGACTCCATATATGTGTATAGATTGTGATGGTGTACTCAGGTGGTAGTTCTTTTGTATATGCTGAATGATTTTTTGTTATTCTGAAATTGTTTGTACACAGGAGATACAGGTACGGCTCACGAGAAAAACGAGGTCAATGAGAGTCCCCATTATATAAAATATAGATAGTATCGTACTTGGGACTTGATTCGAATCATGTCGGGTCGGCGGGATCGGCGTGACAAATTTGCTTAGTGTAATCTTTCGCATTGAATCGCCATTTCATGCGCCCGGTTGCTCCAATTTCATCCCCGATATTAATTTGGTTCTAGGCAGCGATGTACTTCACTCAATCTATATCGAGAGAAAAGCATCATATTGTTTCTATCTTTGGTTTTTGTTTTCCTGTTTTCTTGCTTCAATTTTAGTTATTTTTATGAGTAAATTTAGTTTCTGCACAATCTTAATTGCTCATGTGTTATTTTTCAGATTTCTATGGAAATCCAAGCTCTCCCTTGTTTTAATTTGTTTATAAATTTGCTTTGCTCGATCAAAAAAAAATGGAATCAAGCTCGCTTTCGGTGTGAGATCCAATACGGATTTAAAGCATTCAAAAATAGGAACTCTTGCCATGGCAGCTGGTGCGGGAAGAATCTTAATGCTTCTCAAGTATAATTATTTTATACTTCTTGTTAAATGCTCTCACATCATAAGTAAAAATTCCAAGTTATGTTAATAACTAATGTAGCGCTTTTTGTTTTTAGTTTTATTTCACGGCTGTGTGATGATCTAGACTACGGATGGAAAGCATGCGTAAGTCTTCTCATCCATCATTTTTGTTGTTGAATGAAATCGACAAAGATATTTCTTATATCAAGCCCTTGTCTGATGAGATCCTTGCAACATTTGTTACTCATCTAATTTACATCTTGGATTTCAAGAGACTACGTTTGTCAATTAATTTGGGATTAAAGGTTGAATGATGACCTGTCTCATACGTGTGGTATAGTATCGCTTCCCTAAATATCCAAAGGGCCTCTTATCCTTTTTTTTCCTTCTCTTGTTTGCCTTTTTCTAAAAAATTTCGTCTTCCATAGAAGAAACTTTATGATTTACCATCGTTTTGAAGGCTATAAGCAGTTCTGGCTTTATGGCAAGCGAGTTTCTTCTTTATGAATGATTCTCTTACTTCCTGGGAAGATTTACTAGTTTGAAAAGTCCATATGGTTATACATTTTAATACCATTGTTTGTTGTGCCTTAGTATAGATTTGAAGGTGCTTTTAAATGTACTCTCAATTTCAATGCGGTAAATAGGTATTTATTATAAAGGAAAAAAAAAGAAAAATAAATCTAGATGATGGTGTGGAGAGTTTCTAGTTTGTTGATCGATTGTCTCAAGGATTTTTTATTCATAACAGCAGGTGTCGGGCCAGCTTGCATGCGCGTGGCCCAATCATGAATACTAAAGTTAATGGTTTAGGTAAACCTCCGTACTAGGGGCTAAGGCAGTAACCATTGAGGAGCAAGCTCAAGGTTGGACCAGTGAGCTACCCTTAAGGTTGATTGTCTCGGAATTATAGTTATTACTTATGTTACTATCATTTGATATAGTTATCATTAATTCTATTATTATTACTCTTACTATCAATATCCTCTTACTATTATTTTTTTATCATTATTATCTTAGATAATTGGATCTTCTACATGAAATTAAGATGATCTTACTCTGCTTAGCATTGTAGAATGTGAGTATTAACTTTTCTAGTACTCTCCTTTGCAAGCGTGATTGACATTTTGCAGCAAAATGAGATTATTTGTGGCAAGCATGGGGAAATTGAGGGGGGAGTGGTTTCTCTGAGGAAGTGGGGGTAGCCATGATGTTGGGGTTTGGAAGGCTATAAGAAATTTGTGGGAGCTAGTTTCTTATCAGATTTTCTTTTGTGGTGAGCAATGATAGGAATAAATTTTGCAAAAACAAATTCATTGAGATGCTTATCAAAAAAAAAAAAAAAACATTGTCTTGAATCTTAACAACTAAACTGGAGGAGGAAAGGAGAACAATATCAAGAAAAGCTTTTGTTCCTGTCTATGTCACTGCATGAATAAGGAAAACCATGTCATGGGTTTGAGTTTAAGCCCCATAATACTAAGGAAAAGCTTCACTAAGTCGAAAAAAAATCATGAAGAAGACATATTAGGATGTGAACAAAGCAGCACACAGTATTAATATAATGGCAGAAAAAAAAGCATCATGATGCTCTGAATCCTGAGATCGATAAACCATGATTTCTAACACAGGCAGCAATATCGATCATCCATTCATCCCATAACCAACCTGTCTGTCCATAAAAGCAGTTCGGATCTGCACGGAGAGAAAGAGAACTTAGACTTTATATGCAAATTCATTTCAAGAAATGAAAACCTCCTAAATTTTTCCTTTTTTTCATTAGAAGCAACTAGCGACATTGAAAAATATGGAAGCAATCGTCTATCTGAGGTAACATGAAAGGAATCGAGCCTGATAAAACCTAAAACCCCCTTGTAGGATTATGACTTCTAGGATATGCTCTGAGTGCATTTGATAAGCGTTTGATGGGTCATATGGGCCGCAGTGATCACTTAGCGTTGGGATTGAGTTATGTCCCTGACACAAAAAACAAAGCGGTTGTAATAGAGTTAGTGTAATACACCAAAATTATATAATAATAGTTTTATTACATGTTTAGGGTATAATAAAAGTCAAATTTGTATTTTTCGAAAAATTAAGTGCTAAGTGTCAAAAGGGGTAAAATGGTAATTTGACAAATTAAGGACTCAAGGGACATAAGTTAAGAAGATTATATGTTAAAGTAGATTATTGATAAGATGATTTGCAAAGGAAATAATGAAGAATGACTAAAATGAAATAAAGCGAACTTGGTAAACTCCTTAAGACAGCATTGTTTTTCTAGGATTGGGAATTCCCTCATTTTTGGCTTAAGGAGAAGTGGGTGCATCTGAGTTGAGGAAGAAGAAGCCAATTTTGGTTTGATTATCTCCTTTGTCTTGGGTTCTCTTTGCTAAAGTGAGAAAGAAGGAAGAAAAGAAGATAAAGGGAAGCTTGGTTCAAGTCTTTCAAGATCAAGGTTAGGAAATTATCCTAACTCCCTCTTTGTCTATGTTTGGTTGGAGACCTCATTAATTCTCAGATATTTTGGTTGGTTGAGTTAGTTTTAGTTGGTTTGAGTTGTTTTGTTTTGTATTTGAGTTTGTCGGTGAAATCTGGAAAAAATGCCCATTGCATTTCCTACTCGACATCTCTTTGTATAGGCGAAAGCTTTGCCTAGGGAAGAAACTTCACCTAAGCCGAACTTTGAAACCTACTAAAATTACCCGGTTCTTCCTCTCCCACCTCGATGAAGGCCACTTCGCTGAAACAGGCCTGAAGCCTGTTATGGTTTTTCTTCTTACATTAATTCTAGAAAACACCAAATTAAATTAATGTAGGATCATAACAAGTGAATGAAAGGTCATTTTCATTATACAGGATTATATGTAAAATGTTTTGAAGGCAAGACACAGACTTTGCAGGCGGACTTGTTTTCTGCCCCTTATTTGCTGTGTGGCCATCGAATACAAGAATGTAAGTAAGAATAATATAACAAGCTCTTAAACACATATAATTGTATAATTGCCTAAGACCGAATAGTGAATGAATAGACACTCTTTGTTAAGTGATTCGACACTCTCTGTTTAGTACTACAACAATGTAGTAAATTGTCCCACTAGGACTTCGAACCCAGACCCCTCATCATATGGCTGTATGTTTAAACATTGAACAACTCTGCCTCTGTATTTAGGAATGATGGGTAAGAGTATTTGTGTTATTAAAAAACCTTCTTATAAATCGGTAACATAGTTCACGACCATGATAAAACATTCATAGGCTCTATTTGGAACCCAAAGTATTAGAAAATTTTTTAAAAAAATACTAAGAAAAATATGAAGAAATATAAAAAGAAAATCAAATATAATTATATATATATATATATATATATATATATATATATATATATATATATATATATATATATATATATATATATATATAGTACGATGCTAACTATGATTTTATGATCTAGAGCTTACATGACAAAAACCCACTAAAATCAACATTATTTTGAGGGGAAGATTAGATTGGGAAATTTTGGGAAATTTTATTTTTGCTTAAAACTCGGATATTATTGTTAAACACTCCCTCACGTGCAAATGGGAATAAATACTTTTGATCGATTTTTCAAATTTCAAACTTATAAATTTGAGTTTAATGTAAAATATCATGCCTTTAATAATTATACATTATATAATGATTAAATGGTTTTTACCCATTGGATGTGTCGTGATTGCATTTCCCGTGTCACCCCACTTTATCCCAAAACTTAGCTCACTTATATCCTTAGATTAAAAAGGTCACAAATGGGCAGGGCCGGGTTAAAACTTTTTAAACACCTCATACGTATTAGAGTTTCTAATTTAATTGTGACTTTTTTTAATATGATAGGCATGGGTGAGGTACGAGAGTAATTGCCAGGGTATCTTAAGACTAAAAAGAAGTTCCCATTATATAATGATTTATCAGTTTTTACCCGTTTGATATTTCGCTGATTACTTTTCTGAGTTTTTGTACACAACAAAACAGAAATTCAGACTTCTTCATGCAATCCATCGCCTGTCTCATTACTTTGATTAATTTCTTCTTTGCTTTGAATTCCAATTCTTGATTAGCTTTGCCATGGCAATCTTCTCCAATTCACGTGCATCGAATCGTTCTTATCGTCGTCCTCCTCATTCATCGTTAATTCAAACTAAACTGGACCTTCGCCTTCCAATTTCATCTTCTCCATCGCACATTTTCTTCCATCTCTGCCACACCCAGAGCAGAGCTTCAACTTCCACGTCACTTGAGCTCCAATTTCCACCGAGTATTTGCCCTAATTTCAAGCATGAATCAGCTCACGGAGGTAAGACAAGAAATTTAATCAATTTCATTGCTTCTGTTTCACTTTCATGGCTCTCTTTCTGAAGCCAATCTCAAATTGGAAATTTCCCTTTTTTTTTTCTTTGCCCTTTTTCCTTTTTCTTTGATATCATTTTGCTTGAATTTTGGTTGATGAATGCTAGTTTGTTGAAAATTGATGGAAGAAAGGAAGATGAATTTGGATTTTAAATAATGTGAGAAACCTCATCTACTAAAAATGAAAAATGGAGGAAAATCACAAAAAGATATTCGGGAATCCTAAATAATCTCACGTGATAGTAGCCAAATTATTTTATTTATGGATGTGAGGAACTTGATTGCTCTAATCATTTCATTATAATTTTCTTAATGTCTTCACAGGAATTCTCCACAAACCCTAATGAGTCGCTCTCATAGCCTACATTTTGGTTTCATTGACACATTGGAACACACCAGAGTTGACAAACTCTCCTTCCTTGAACTCTCATAGTCTAAATTTTAGTGTAAAAGCTACAACATCAACACATGGAGGTAGGGGTTCAAAAACCCTTTCAAAAGTTAACTCTCATAGTTTTCACCATTGTTCCATCAAGCTATCATTTAATTGGAAATTGGAAATTTTGTTAGAATTTAAACTTAACTGAATGTTAAACCGTGTACCGGCAGTGCTCCATTAGTAAATTGTTTTTGAATCAGACTTAACGGAAGAAATAGCATTCTGAAAAAGTCATAGTTGGTAGTTGCTATATTTATCAAGCAAAGTATTCTTGATCATCTGCTATTTCTGAAGGATCCCGACTCGGATTAACCTCATGAACCCGAGGGGACCTCCCGACACTCCAATGGATATAGAAACTTTTCTCAAAACTATCGAATAAATCCGTGGAGCGAAGCCATTCTGTTCCTTTTACATATCTTTAGAAAATAATGCGGGCGAAGTGAGTAAAAATTTTTTTCTTTTCTTTTTTCAAACACTTAGATTTTTAGAAAAATCGACGGAGTTTATACGTTTTCGGATTTCCCAAATTTACAAATACACATAAGCATTTAAAAACACTTCTAATCTTTCAATTTTCAACTTCATTTTAGGACTGCTCCTAATCCATAACTCAATCAACACAATATATACCATATACATTTATTCCTTTCAATCATCAAAACATTCAAAACTTCTTCAATTCCATGCACGGTTTTATAAAAGATTAGACTGGCCCAGGACTTAAGCCGACCACCTAAGTAGTTCCTTTTCAAAAATATATCCATATTATGCATATACACTGACAAACTATTTGACATATAAAATATGCAAACTATTTATACAATGCAGTTCACATCGTCGTCTCCTCGATGGCTTGACTCCTTTGTGCGGAGGGTACTCTCTGGCCTTTGTCTTGGGTCCTGAAAATGTTTTTGGAAACATATGGAAAAGAATGAGCTAAAAGAGCCCAGTGAGTGTACATTGTCATTAAGATAACATTTCCAGTATATATCAAAATAATACATACTTATACAATTAAAATCAATTTATGCCTTAAACATTTATGCCTTAAACTTTCTTTCTTTCTGATAATAAATACTTATACATTAAAATCCATTTATGCCTCAAACTTTCTTTCTTTCTTTCTTTCTTTCTTTCTTTCTTTCTTTCTTTACGTGGAACCGGGGAATAAACTGGGTTTTAAGATGCGACGGTGAGAGACAGTCACATTCGATCCATAACCACTGCAGCTGGAGGAAACTCACGCTGCATGAGGTTCGATCATAGCACCTTATACGTGTAAGGATATTACTCTAGACACCTAATTCCCTCCCTCGGTTAATGACTTTATAGCTTACCACTCTGTCCTTCACACGCTTAAGGTACCTCGTAGATATCGGTCTACTTGATCCATATGGGAGTTAGGGTAACTCATCAGTAAAACATTTATCAAAATACATTTATAAATCCATGTAAATCCTTTGCTTTATGTGAAAACTCATATATATATATGCAAATATACATATACTAACTTTAAACATTTTAAACTTTCATAATACCTTAACATATGCATACAAATATAATTTGAAGTAGAAATATATAACTGATGCAAGATAAAACATTTCCATATGCATAACATTTACATAAACATTTCCATTAAACTTTCAATTTAACATTAAAACCATTCACTTTTAAAAACTCAATTTTCAAAATATCATTTTCACTCACAGTTCACCGCTCAATCCAAGCACTTCGGAAGTAGTTCGTTCACATCAGATAGTCCTTTCACACCTTTTTCAGAAAACCACAACTATACATTAATCATAACTTCCATTTTTAATCCACCATACACATTCCATTTAAATCCAAATGAACAAATTGCCCTTAAGCACAAAAAAAAAACCCATTCATTTGTGACCTTTTTTCCAACAATACTCTATAGACTTTATGACTCAAAAATTATTCAAACGGTCTTCCAAAATTTATAAACTCAGATCAGTCTTTATATATCCAATGACATCTCTTTAAATTTTCAATTTAAATTCCCTTCTCTAAAGCCCTCAACCACATAACCACGAGTTATTTGTGTTTACATCTAGATGGCGAAGCAGTCTGGCATGGCTCTTTGACAAATTTATGGGCACTTTGGGATTACAATTTGCTTGAACTTCCTTCAGATAAATTTTTTCCTTAGAAGTCTATTTTAACCAAAACTTGAATCACTCCGTCGGATCAGAAATGAGCAAGTTATGGTCAAAATACAAGAATTGGTCGAAGCAGAGAAAACGGGGCATTTCTGTGCAGAAATTCTTTACTTGAGAAAATGGCGAATGTGTTTACTCTTACTTTTTTCACTCATACTCAATCTGATGCCTTATACCCATTTCAACATATCACACACAATTCCACATCAAATCCCTAACAATTCCCTCACTTTCTTTTTCAAAACCTAACTTCAAATCCATTTCCTTCTCAATTGATATCAAAATCGGCACCATTCAAACCTTAAATACCACCAATTTAACATCCATACCCAGAAAATTCAAGACATTAGACATGAAAAACATCAAACCCTAACTTTCCACCATTTAAAACTTGCATTCTTGGTTTATTTGGAAACCACTCTCGCACTCTACTTGTAGAGCGCTTGGAAGCTTGAAGGAGAAAGAAAAAATCACATCCCACCTTGCTCACCATTTTTCTTCCCTTTCTCTCTTCTTTCCCTCTCTTTTCTCTCCTTTCTCCTTTTCCTTTCTCTCATACATTGAACCCTAGCCTTTGAAGACCAAATGAATGTTTGACTTTTGTTTTTCTCATTTTATTATTTTAACATTTCCTTTAATTTGCAAAATCATACTCGTCTTTCAATTTTGCAATTGTAACTTATGAAAATTTGTATTGTGGCCCATCTAACTTGATTATGATTTCCATATCCTTTTGCTTAATGACTAATATACCCTTATGCTCATACCATAAATTATCATTTCCTATCATTTCCTATTTTAGTCTCCAAAATACTACTATGTGACATTTAGTGCTCTTATACACCCCTACGTTATCATGTCTTTGTACACTCTCTCAGACGAAGTGTTACAAAATCTTACCTCCCTTCTTAGGAACATTTAGATCCTCGAAATGAATAAACTAAACTCGAAAAGAAGGAAAGGAAAATACACTCATTTGGAAAATAATTGAGGGTAATGGCGTCGCATCGAGCCTACGGCTCCCCGAGTAGCTGCCTCGCTCTCATGATTCCTCATTGTGCTGACTAATGGAATCATTTACTCCTCAACACCTTTTCCTTGCAATCTACAATCTTGCCGCGGGTATCTCTTCATAAGTCAGTTTCTCTTTTAAGCTGCAGTTTGTTCTCTCAATACATGTGAAGGATGCAGGATATATTTCCTCGGCAGCCGATACATGGAATGTATCATGAATCCTTGATAACTCTGAGGAGTAACTTCCAGCTTATAAATACTAGCCCCACCTTGCTCATAATCTCATAAGGTCCAATATACCTTGGGGTAAGTTTGCCTCGTTCCCCGAATCCCACGACACACCTTTCCCGGTGAAATCTTGAAAAAACTTGGTCACCTATCTCGAATTGCGATCTCTCTGACGGTTGTCGCATAACTTTTCCTGCTCAGTCTACGTCACGATTTCAATTTATCCTTATAACTTTGATCTTATCACAAGTCGCCCAGACCGATTCCAGACCTCTTAATTTCCTTTACGCCTACCTCATCCCAGCGGGCGGGAGTTAAACATTTAGTCCATATAGGAGGCCTCATAAGGGTCATTACGATGCGGCTTTGATAATTGTCATTGTATGCGAACTCCGTCGAGGGGGTTAGATGGGGTGTCGGCTCCTCTAAACTCCATAGCATGCCTAAGCATATCCTGCAAAGTACGTATGATATACCAGTTAGTAAATCCAGTACGTGGATGAAAAGCCCCGTCTTGAATGCGAGTTTAGTGCAGATGCAGCAAACTAGGCAACCCAGTGAGAGTAAACACGGAATCTGCAATGCGAAACTATCAAGTGGAACCCCATGAAGTCTCACTATCACCTACATACAATTGGGCCAACTTTTCTAAGAGATCTTCAGCATTGGCGGTAGAAAATGAGCGGACTTCATTAATCGATCAACTATAACCCATGTGTATCCATGTTGCCTCTGCGAGTCGTGAAGACATCACAAAATCCATAGTAATATTTTCCCATTCCCATCGCCCGGAATAGGGAAGTATTGTATCTTCCCATAAAGCCTGATGCTCTGCCTTCACTGGCAGCCGGGTTAGGCACTGGAAGCAGAGGCTTCATGATTTCTTTCCTTCATCGTTCACTGATAATGTTCTTTCAAAGTCTGTACATCTTGGTACTACTGGATGCATAACATCTATGAGATAGATAATGCTTCTTCCATAATCTTCTATCTTTAGCTCACCATACTGCGGCACACATTCTCTGTCCTTTCACTATCATGCCATCATCTCTAATTTGAAACTCCACAGTTCTTCCTTTTCTATCTCTTCCTTAAAGCAATCATTTGTGGATCTTGCATTTATACTGCTAGTCGATTCCAGCCCAGAAGGAGTCTACCATGAAACGTGGTCAATAAGGTTCTGAATTCTCAACTTCCAATATCACCCCTAAAGCTCTCGGGTCTACCGGTAGTGGAAGATGGCACAGTCATGCGAGACAAAGTACTCTCTGGTCAAACACTCGAGGCATCGACTACGACATTAGCTTTTCTGGATGGTACTACGATAAATACAGGTAGTAGTCCTTAATCAACTAGAGCCGTCTTCTTTGCATAGGTTTAACTCTTTTTGGGTGAAAATATATTTAAGACTTTGTGATGAAAGATCCTACAGGAACACCGTAAAAGTAATGTCTATATTTTAGTGCAAACACGGCTGCTTTCTTGGCTCCCAAGTCGTGTGTGGGAATTCTCCTCATGCTTCTTTAGGTATGCAGTATATACAATCACCATCATTTGCATCCGCGAACCAAGGCCTTGCTTGGAAGCATCACTATAAACCTGAATCCATCTTTCCCATTGGTAGCTAAAGCGGGAGTGAAGTTAATCTATCTTTCAACTCCCTCAAAACTCACGTTGACAGGCATCTACTTGATCATACTTAACATCTTTTCTTGTCGGCTTAGTCGGTGGGAGTACGCTATCACGAAGGAGAACCACTCCAACAAACTTCTGTAATATCTGCTATACGAGGAAAACTCCTTATCTACCGCCTTTCGTAGGAGTTTCCCGGTCGATATAGCCGACCTTGTGGATCCGCTGAGATCCCCTCTGCGAAACTATGTGTCTAAAAGGCGACATCGAGCAAGAAAGCAGACACTTGCGAGTTTAGCATATAGTAGATGTTCCGTGATGTTTGTAGAATTATCCTCGAGAGTGCTCTTGTATTCTTCTCCTTTGTCTGAATGGTCATTATATAGGTAATAAACACGATAACAAAGTGATCTAAATATAAGTAGAGAAAATCTGTTCATGAGATCCATAAAGCGGGTGGGGCATTCGTAAGTCAAATAGCATGACTAAAAACTCAAAATGCGATGCAGTGTTAAGATGTTGTCTTGGGAACATCCTCATCATGAAGTCTCAACTTATCGATTCACTTCAATTAATCAAGGCTCATAACAACATCTTTGCAAGCCTTACATCAAGCCATTAGCATCCTTAAAGTGAAAAACCCATAATGCCCTTCACCTTAGTAAAAATTACATTTATATCTTAATCAATTCTTCTTCTTAAAACATTAATTCTAACACATTCCATTAGGCGTAATCACTTCCAATTGATTAAAATCAATGGAAACTCAACTTTCCATACTTCTCCTAAGGTGGTCAAATCTGCATGTCACACATTCATAATTATTTCTTAATTTCTTCCATTTTTCTTTCAACAATTTATATTTGATAATTAAATCCCGATGTCATTGATTTACTTAAACTAAATCAAACGTGCATTTCAATTAAACCCTTTCTTGGCACAACCACTCTCATCTCATTTTCTATTCAACTTTTAATTCCATTAATTCCTTGAAGCATTTCAAGTAATGTCATTAAATCAATTAAAAGCAATCAAACAACATCACTTTCATTAGCATCGAGTTGACCTAAATTGTGATCATATAATCTCATTCTTTCTTTTCAATTTCTTAGCAAAATCAACCTAGAATCATGTCAATTTAATAGCTAAAGCCTTAATATAACGATTGAAGGTTTAGATAAATAATCCATAAAACCCTAATTGCTACTGGAACCTCCACGAACCCATGTTGACCCGCTCAGTTTACGTCATTGGCGAAATGCGTAGCTGGGATTTCAAACTGTGCTCCTTTCATCCTAGCGCGGCTTCTACTTGCACAGCGTGCGTGTGTGAAATTTGTCGATGCTCACGTGGTCCACGAATCTACGGATAAGACCTCTGACGGTCGCGACTGGGGAGGTTGGGTGGCGGAAGGAGGAATCGCGACATGGGATGGCGTCGCGACGGCTGCTGAACTTAGGAATTAGCGACATCATTTGAGTCCGCGACACGGCTTGTCGATTAGGGAGGAAAGGATGTCGTGACATCCTTTGGAGGTCGCGACATAGGAATGAGAATTTTCGGTCTGGTCTGTTGTTTTGTGCCTTTGCTGAATCTTATTTGGATATTGTTCATGGATCTTTTTATTCATGAGCAACATTCCACGAGGAGTAAAAAAAAAAAAAAAAAAAAAAAAAAAAAAGTCTGAATTTTTGAAATTTTCTTGTGGGTGATTCAATATAAGATATTTATATCGTATTTATTATAAATGTAATTACGTGGTATGTGAAAAATTTTATTTTTCCGGTGTGTGAATAGTGTCTCGGGGCTGTGTTTGAGCCTTAGAGATACTGCATTGAAATTAATGTTGCATGTTTTTTTTTTTACTATTGCGTAATTTGTGTTTCAAAATTGCGTGAAAGGTCATATACACGGTGTGATGTATATGGGAATTATGATTCTTTGCGATTAGTCTTGCCAAGAATGCTATATGCATGGTTTAATGCATTATAGGAAATGGGTGAATACTAAGGTTAAGAATTCTGACCTTAGGGATTTGGATAAGGAAACGAATAAGAAAGTTTTGAATTTTATTATGAGTGGTTGGCAATTAGTAAGCAAGAGAAAATGACGGGTTGGTTCATGGTTGTAAGTGTGATGATGGCAGTGCATTGCTAGTTGGTGAGTGAGAGATTTAATGACTCTTGTTGCCATTTGACATGCCGTGGTGGCAAGTGGGGCGAGGGCGCGAGGTGAATCCCTTGGAGTCTTGGTCGGGCACCACTTGGCATCGACCCATCCACCGGTATTACCGGCGGGCCTTTGCGAGGCGGTAGGTCATCGCGGCGGTGCTGGTGCCAGTGACATGGCGGTGGTCGGGGAGGTGAGTAACCTCAGGAGGTTCGGGTCACATCATCCTCCAACATTCTCGGGAGGAGATCCAGATGGTAGCGAGACCATTGGTTTTATACGGATGGAGAACATATTGGAGGCTATGGAAGTCACCCTCGTCTGCCGGGATTCGGTTAGGTGCATTCGGTAGAGGTGAGCTTGGTATGGTGGAGATGGGCGAGGGCTGGGAATATAGGTATGACATGGCGTTTGGTGTTCATGAGTAAAGTAATTTCCGGCTGAGACATGCTAGAGCTCAATTCCCAAGGCTGAAGCGGAGGCGATGTCGATGATGGATTATGTGGCTAGATTCACGGAGTTAGCGGATCGACCCGGCGACTATGTGGCCCACCGGACATGGCGGTCGGGGGTTGAGAATGGTGAAGTTGTCATTCGGGGTAGAGTTAATGAGTCTCAGCCTACGGGATGTAAGTTATGGTTGGGACAGCCACGACCATAGAGATAGATCTCGGCGGATAGCGAAGCGGACTTTTCCGTTGAATCGTCTCATGAAATTTAGCTACCCGCGTCGAATTTAGTTGAATTAGGGTGGTCGGGATTTCACGTTTTTCGAGGTGTGGGGTGTCGAATGACACATGGCAAGATAAGGGGATGCCATTTGGCACCACAAGTGTGTGACACTTGGCATCAGGCGAGTAGTGGCTCCCGCAAATTAAGTAGTGTGTGAGATTGAATCCCATGGCTCACATGAAGACCGTGTAATTGGATGATGTCATAAAGAGAGATTTATGAAATAAGAAAATTATGGGAAAAGGGCCACAATTTGGTTTGAGGAAGGAGAGGAGGAGAAATTCCTCCCATTTTGGCTAGGATGAGGGACTTCTCCAAAAAGGTGAGAAAGGACCAAGGAGAAAAGAAGAAGGAGAAAATGAGGAGAAAATGAGAGGAGAAAGGAGAAAAAGAAAGGCAAAAGTAAAGCAAAAGGAAAGAATTCGTGGAGAGGAAGATCTGATAGCGAACATGGAGAAATCCTGGGAGAACGTCTTCCTTCTCTCTAGATTTGTAGGCGATCAGGCTTAGTCGGATTCTTTTGAGACAAGAGGAAGTGTTACGGGAGAGGGACAGCGCGTGGACTCGGTTTTTGGGAGTTCTTCCAACTTCCAAGAGGTAGGATATTTTCCTACTTGGTTTACTTTTAACTTCAAAGGCTTTATAATGGTAGGGAGTTGCTTATGGGAGGCCATGAGAGGCCATGTATATTAGTTCAAGCTTTGGAATTAATGGGTATGGATTCATGACAGGTTGCATGGGTACAATGTAAGAGTTAGGGTTTTAATTCGCTGAAAGTTTCTAGGTATCATGGTTTGATGTGATGATAAGGATTGGGCAAAATGGTTCGTGTTTGCTAAGGGGCGTGAGGTACCACGTTGAGTGGTCCCCAAGTTTGTGACCTATTGTGTGTTATTGCTTGAATAACATGTTAAGTGTGTGAAAATGGGATATTGATGTGCTTGTTGATGTATTAATATGTTTTGCATGGAGTATATTATAGGTATAAATTATAATTTTCCATGGTTTGTAAATGTTTCATGTAGTGCTCATTCATGTGCCTTGAAGGAAAATGCAGTGCAGCGTATTGCATTTCTGTCTGGGTCACGTAGCGTCGGTGGTGTGGGTGCGGGAGTAAGGTTTATTCATCGAGTTGGTGAATGGAGTCGTGAGCTCGGGAAAAATGGGGAATGATAAGGTAGAGATTCACGGTATGTAAATGATCAAAATGATAAATTACATGTTTTGGGGCGGAGCAAGTTAGGTGAATCCCCCGAGGTGAAAGTCCCACATATTATTCACGGTTAGACATGAATCCCGGTGATGTAAGTTCGTGAAAATGTTGAAAAAGGCGTGCGGCGTCCTACGGTGTAAACCCGGAAATCCGTGGCCCACAAAATAAAGGAAAAGAATCAAAATCAGTTTTTGATAATAAATTGGAGGGTTTTCCAATGATTTAGTCAGGGTGTGTGACTGGTTTTATTTCACATTTGGCATTCGGGTGTGAGGGGAGTGGAGTTGGGACTCGGTGTGAGCATGAGGGGTTGCATCTCATGCATGATATGAACATTTCATATGAAAATAATTGTATGAAATGTGATTGATTGTTTATATATCTTAATTTGCGTATGCGTTTAGGTGGGGAGTAACCGCGTAGGAGAATTTTCTCTTGGGCTTTGCTCACCGTCGTGGGACCACTGAAGTCTGGGGGACTATCGGCGGGGGCGATGCCTTGATGAGGTACTTTTTGAAGAAAGTAGGAAATGTGGCTTTAAGAAAATATTTTGTAATATGTATAAATCTTTTGTAGAACAAACATGAAAACTATGAGAATATAGTTGGCATATTTATTTTGAGTATTGGTTCGTGGGCCCAAGAGGCTATTTTTACTCAGGTATACGTCTCGTGATACGAGATGTATAGATTTTCCGCAGGTTGACGGGTAGTCAACGGACACCCCGGGATTTGGGGCGTCACAACAACAAACCTCTTCAAGCCATGATATAGACCTTTTTGGTTTTTCCATTTTATCTTTTATCATTAGATTCAACTTTTCAAGCAATGATACATGACTAACTTCTCTTGATACATGACTTGTGGCATTTCTTGGAATAAGGACCTCATATCCTACAATTGATTGTGCACGATTATGTATAAGATCATGCATTTTATATGTTAATCTATCATTGAATCGTCTTCTTCAAATTTTTTTTTTTTCAACAATCATCTTGACACTTGATTCCTCGAAATATCGATCTCCCATGTCCTCTAGTACTCATCCCATTTGAACGTAGGAACATTATCATTTCCGTGTTGAAGTAATGCCAGTTTCATTAAATGAATAGACTCCCCATTTGGACAAGTCGTTTTACATTATTAATATTCCTCTAAGGTGTTGATGATGAGGTGGGACTCTTCTACACATGCCTACAATTTCTTTTCCAACTTTATGATCTTTCACTCACACTATTCTCTATCCTCAGATGTAATCTTTGAAATTAAAGTCCAGGACTCCTTTTTGCCTAGACCTTCCAACTCAAAAGATCTAGTATTATTTCCTATAAATGAAGCCTCGGTATTTCGGGTGGTAGTACTAATGCCTCAGGAGCTCTCCTGGTGGTGGGTCGGCCTCGACGACGCATTTTCTGTGAACTCAAAAATTTCATATGTCATGTAATGCATATATGATTTTAAATCAAATAAATAATTTATGCAATTTTAAAATAAAACATTAAAACAATCATATGAACATAAATTTTCAAATCTTTATAACATTTTTCAAAGCAGTGGCTCGACCTACGTTGAAGGATCAGGCAGTTAACCTCATGAACGGGGACCTCCAGGCCTCCAGTGGATATAGAAACTTTTTCTGAAACTGTAAATAAAATCCACGGAGCGAACCCCTTTACAATCCTTTACATATCTTTAGAAAATAATGCGGAAGCGAAGTGGTAAAATTTTTTCTTTTCTTTTTTCAAATACTTAGATTTTTTTCGAGAAAAATGGCTGAGTTTCCTACATTTTGAGGACTTTCCCAAATTTACAAATACACACATAAGCATTTAAAAACACTTCTAATCTTTCAGAACAGCTTCACCGTTTTAGGACTCCTAGTCCCAACTCCAATCAACACAATATATATACCATATACATTTATTCCTTTCAATCATCAAAACATTCAAAACTTCTTCAATTCCATGCACGGTTTATAAAAGGTGGGCTTGAATGGGACTTAAGTAGACCACCTAAATAGTTCTTTTCAAAATATATCCATATATGCATATATACATGACAAACTATTTGACATATAAAATATGCAAGCTATTTATACAATGCGAGTTCATGCGTCGTCTCCTCGATGGCTCGACTCCTTTGTGCGGGGAGGGTACTCTGGCCTTTTTGTCTTGGGTTCACTGAAATGTTTTTTGAAACATATGGAAAGAATGGCTAAAGAGCCCGGTGAGTGTACATTGTCATTAAGATAACATTTCCGAGTATATATCAAAATAATACATACTTATCTGATTAAAATCAATTTATGCCTTAAACATTTATGCCTTAAACTTTCTTTCTTTACGATAATAAATGCTTATACATTAAAATCCATTTATGCCTTAAACATTTTATACTCAAACTTTCTTTCTTTCTTCTTTCTTTCTTTACGATGGAACCGGGGGAATAAACACAGAAACGGTTCCAGGGTGCGACGGTGAGGGACGATCACATTCAGTCATAACCACTCTGTGCGGAGAAACTCATGCTTTGCATAGGGTTCGATCCTTAACGCACCTTATCACGTGTGAGATACTCTAGACACTAATTCCCTCCTCGATTAGTAACACATAAGCTTTCTGCTCTGAATCCTTACAGCTTAAGGTACCTCGACGATGTCGGTCATAACAGTCATATAGGGTTAGGAGTGGCAGTGATGGCTCATTTATCAATACGTTTATAAATCCATGTAAATCCTTTACTTTATCATGAAAACTCATATATATATATATGCAAATACCATATGCATTCTTTAAACATTTTTAAACTTTCATAATACCTTAACATATGCATACAAATATAATTTAGTAGAAATATATTGATGCAAGATAAAACATTTCCATGCCTTAACATTTGCAAACATTTCCATTAAACTTTCAATTTAACATTAAAACCATTCACTTTAAAAACTCAATTTTGAAATATCGTTTTAAGCTCATGATTCATGGCTGATACCGCTTGCTTCAGAGTGTCAATTCCCGTTTCGAATCCGATATCCCGTCCGATAGTCCTTTTCACCTTTTCAAGAAACCACAACTATACATTAATCATACTTCCATTTTAATCCAATTATACACATTCATTTAACCAATGAAAAATTACCCTTACACAAAACCCATTCATTTTGGCCAACCTTTTTCCAACAATACTCTATATAGACTTTATGACTCAAAATTATTCAAAATGGTCTTCAAAATTTATGAAACTCTCCAGATCAGTCCTTTATATATCCAATGACATCTCCTTTAAATTTCAATTTAAAATTCCTTCTCTAAAGCCTCACATAACACAAGTTATTGTGTTTACATTCAGATGGGCGCGTATCGGGGACCGCAGACATACCCACTTTGACAAATTTTATGGGCACTTTGGGATTACAATTTGCTCGAACTTCCTTCAGATAAATTTTTTCTGTAGTCTATTTTAACCAGAAACTGAGAAACTACTCAAATCGGATCGAACGAAGGTGCTATATTCAAAACATAAAATTGGTCGAAATAAAACAGTGGCATTTCCTCGTACCGGCATCACGCCTTCTGTAAACTGCACGTTGCTTCTCTTCCACTTTTTTTTTCACTCTTAAACACTCCAATCTGATGCCTTATAACTCCATTTCAACATATCACACACCCCTATCAAATCCTAACAATTCCTCACTTTTTCAAAAACCTAATCCTAATCCATTTCCTTTCTCAATTGATAAGCATGCCATCAAAATCAAAGACCATTAAACCTTAAATACCACCAATTTAACATCCATACCAGAAAATTCAAGATTAGACATGAAAACATCAAACCCTAACTTTCCACCATTAAACTATTTGCCTCCTTGCTCTTTCGTGGCCTCTCTCCCTCATACCACTCAGAGGAAAGACTCAAAGCTCTCAAGGAGAAGGTAGAAAAAAATCACATCTCCCACCTTCTCAATTGATATCAAAATCAGCACCATTAAAACCTAAATACCACCAATTCTAACATCCATACTTAAAATTCAAGACATTATTTATGAAAAACATCAAACCCTAACTTTCCCACCATTAAAAACTTACTGTTTCCTTTGCTTTCCTTCTTGGCCCTCTCCCTCCCTCGCTACCACTCTCATTAGGTAGAAAGCACTTGAAAGCTCAAGAAGGAGAAGAAAAAAAATCACATCTCCCACCTGTCTGTCTATTTCCCTTTCTCTTCTTCCTCTTTCTCCTCCTTTTCCTTCCTTTCTCTCTACTACGTGAACCCTAGCCTTTTGAAGACCAAATGAATGTTTGACTTTTGTTTTTCTCTTTATTATTTTAACATTTCCTTTAATTTGCAAATAATCCCTCATCTTTTTTCAATTTTGCAATTGTAACTTATGAAATTTGTATTAGGCCCATCTTCAAACTTGATTATGATTTCCATATCCTTTTCGTTTAATGACTATTATACCCTTATGCTCATGCTACTCATAAATTATCATTTCCTATCATTTCTATCATTTTAGTCTCCAAAATAAATACTACTATGTGACATTGAAACAAAAAAAAAAAAAAAAAAAAAAAAAAGCATACACCCCCTACAAGATTGCAAAATCGTACACCCCTCGACGGGTGTTAATTCTCCGATCTTTGATCGATTTAAGCTCTTTTTTGTGTGATCTCCTAGAAAGAACTGATGGATTTCGTGACCCCGGTCATGGATGTGGCCACTTGCTTATGGAGCTACACTTCCAAGCACTCTTCCTACATCATTGATCTGGAAGAAAATCTATACTCTTTGAGGAAAGAAATGGAGGAACTAAAGAATGTTGGTGAAGATGTCAAGAGAAGGCCTGAGATGCGCAGAAACACCGCATGAAGAGGAGAAATGAAGTCAATGGTCATCTAATAGTTTAGAAGTCCCGAGAAAGAAGTAAACCGTGATCCCGAAAAGGTGATCAAGAAATCCAGCGTAAGAAGCTCTAAGGAATCGTACTAACAACCGTTGGTCCACATGATCGGGAAGATGGTATGGGAAAGTCCCATCCGTCAGCCGAAGAAATGTGAGGACCCTTTTGATGTCGTGAGCGTATGGATTTCGCTCTTCTACTCCTCGCGGGATGAGAAGCCTCGTGGGAGAAGACTATCGCTTAGATTTGATGTTCGTATGGAAATGGTCGCGATGAAAAAGTGGGAATCATCTGATTGTATGGAATGGGAGGTGTAGAAAACTACCCTCCTAAAAAAAGATCAATAATGAGTTCGAAACAAAGCTCGGATTTGATATACCGATTCAAGGTTGTCAGGAGAAACTCAAATAATATAGCTGTCTTCGTGAACTCATCCTCAACAAAACTCGAGGTTCCTCCGCAATGGAAAAATAGAAGAAAATATGAGAAAAGTCGTAAAATATTCAACATCTTGAAAACAAAAAGTTTGTCCTACTTCTAGATCAGATATGGGAGCCGCTTGATCTCACCGAACTCGGGGTTCCCATCCCAAATTCGCATAGTGAAGACAACTCGGCCCAAATTGATATTTACAACTAGATCTGGAAGATGTGTACATGTTATGAAGCTCATGTCAAAGTAGAGAGTGTTTGGCACCGATGAAGCCCCCACCTTTGTTCGATGAAGGTGGGGGAAGATACTTTTAATTCATCCGCAGATACTAACACTCATGCTGTAAATCGTGGAAAGAGTGCAAAGGTTCAAGATTACTTTGTCACCATCGCCGAGCAATGGTCGACAAGAAGACTCCCAGAGATGCGGGATAGAGCAAAGACAAGTATTAAAGACTTATCCATCAACCTTTCGTGTACAGAGGATCACGTGTTTGCCATTCTAGCTTTCAATTATGATTGCTCATTCAACGACACTATCAAATCCCCGCTTATATCAGGCTATGTTCCCATCTCGATTATGAAATTCTCGAGGATAAACTTATAGAACTTCGACGGAGGATTATTGATTGCCTCTTATTACATCCAAAGAGCACTAACGAACTGCTGATATGATATTATTATCGAAGCTTGAAGGTAGCATGTTTGCTGTGCTGAGAGTCTAATCCGAAAAATGTGTTAAGATGCATGATATGATCCATGACATGGCTTTGTATGGGTTAACTTCAAACCGAGGAAAAAAGAAGAAAGTCGATGAAAGAATGACAGGATACTGGAATCTCGGATTTTTGCACGGAAGGAGGCATGATGATCGTTATGGATATTGATAGATATCATTGTTTGATCGTATACAAATTACCAAAGTGCCATCTTTCCGGCTGAGACTTTGTTTTCGTAAGAAGCTCCATGGATGAAATTCCAACTCGGGTTCTGTATAGAAAATGCTGCCTTTGTTCGTGTTCTTAACTTGTCATATAATTATCGCCTGAATGCCATGTGTGTTCACGCTTAGTTAACTTGGAGTATCTTAATATGTCATTCACAAGCATAAAGCTTGGAGTATTGGAGGATTGAAAAAATTAAGGTGTTTGACACTAAATTCTCAAAGACATCAATCAAACATTGATATCTGGTCTTTCATCTGCACTGTTCGAACATGCATGGCAGCAGCCCACCACCAACGCCGAAGCCGTTCTTTGATCGACATTCGTGAAAAATAATATTCTCTATGGTGGTAAAAGGCTTTATCGGAGGAATCGAGAGCTTGAATAGATAAAATGAAATCTCCATCATTCTACCTAGTGATATCTCGCTAAAGAAAGAAAGCTACCACCTTCTCGTTCATTATATTAAAATAAAGCCACATCTCTAAAGCCGCAACAACATGATCCTCATTGGAACTACCACCTTCAGGTTCAAACAATGCATCCGGAGACGCTTTAGATAAGCAGCTGCAAACGTATCTCAAAGACGCGCGGAAAATTAATGCAGCCAAAGACAAAGCGGCGCCTGCTGATCCATACCAATATAATAGTATGTCCTTCCAAAGTTCCCATGCTTCCATCAAGTACACATTATTTCGCTTCCAAATCGCTTCACTGACACGGTTTATTTATGCTCCATGTCTTCAATCACACCGTCGCTTAGAATCAATGGAGGAACTGACTGGGAGTGATCGCTGAGTCGAAGAGAATTCTCGGGTTATTCGAGACCTCACGACTTTACGCTTGGAGAATTCGCCAAAGCCGAAGAGAACTGCAGAATCGTATTGCCTTTTCCTTCACCGAAAATGACGACGTAAGTATTCCTCGTGGAAAATCGAGGAAGATCCCGCTGATTTAATAATCGGAAAGAACAGCTCGGGCAGAAGATCCAAGCGTAACAAACCGCGGGAAGGGCCGCAGCGGGAAGGACGAAGCCATATTGCTGCAGATTCGACCATTTTCTTCATGCCTTCGTATATGGATATGTATCGTCTTAGATATGGTTATCACAAGGAGATGATACCTAAGATCTCTCTCCGTGCAATTCTCATTTCTTTCATATTGCTAGTTTTTAAATTAATGGAACCAACATCGCAAATGTCGTGATTCTTTGTTAACAAATTCCCAAGTCTACCTTTTTTTTTTTTTTTAAAGGAAAAATAATATTATTAGATTTAAACTTGTAACAGTTCGATAGATCCAAGATACAAACAGCTACAAACCATACAGGATGAAACAATTTCAAGTTAAAAGCATAATAAATCGATATAAAGCCTATAAATTTGATAATATAGTGATTAGAATATTTACGATTTAAATTCTTCAGCATACCGATAATAATAATTTGATATCTTTAATTGATCAAATCTGCTTTGTTTGTTTAAATTGCCTTCACACAAATAAAACACTACAACAAGACGGCGACGAATTAGCACTATGTCGATTGTCGACAACAACCAAACGCCGTAATAAAACAAAGACAAACCAAAGTTCCACAAGCACGACGATAAATACGTAAAAACAAATAAAACCTAAATCTTCACAAGGCCTTTATTCAATTAAATGTTGACAACACGCAAATTTAACAAAATGATTTACGATGAAAAGCAAAATATTTTCCTAGCTCTTTTTAAGTAGCTTTTTTACCTTGGAAGTTTTTTGTCTTCTTTCCTCAAAACTTGCATGAACATATATATATACACAAAATTGTCAGCCCCCAGTTGAGATTGTAGCTCATAAAAACGATTGGGATGCCAGTAGAAAGACTAAACTGATCATCCTCTATATTGGCAATTACTAATTATCTTCAAACCTGACGCAGGCCAGGTTTCGCGTTTGTTCAAAGATTGGTGATGGACGTTGAATGGCCTGCATGGAGCCCTGAAGTACTCATGAAAAGAAAAAAAATACTACATAGAAAAAATTATTTTCTCACGTTTTGATTTGATCACCATGAAAATATAAAACATCATTTATAATGAAAATTCCTTAAAATTTACATATTTTTAAATTTCGCATTTATATCAGAGATAAACAAATGAGTTAATAAAACATATAAAATTAATTTATTAAGCTTCAAACCTATTTTTATTTTCCTTTCTATTTTTTCTTACATTCTTCCTACTTCCAAACATAAGATGTTTATAGGGCAATGTTGCTTGTGTTGCATGTAATCCCAGGTGTTGTGATTCATGCCAATGATGATGAAGTCGGAGTAAAAAAAAAAAAACACACACACACACACACACACAAATTTTACATGGTTCGATAGTGTGTCTATATTCACGGGAACAACGACTCAAACTTTTCACTATCACCAAAATAGGGTTATATAGGAGGGTGTTTATAATAACCTTGGATATGATCAAATTATAAAAATATCCTTATACCTTAATTATACCGTATTGTACCGTAACCCCTTCAACAAAAAAAGGTTATGCATTGATGACAATTGCCTTCACAATGCCTCAACAACCTCGAAAATCAACATGCAGATGAATCTATTGTTTCATTACGACTGTAAGAGAAATGTAGGCTATTAAATTCGATGCTTCTCTGATATTGCGAGATTGTATAATGGTTTATGTTTCAGCCAAAATTCTGCCATGGTTATCTGTTTTGTGTTTTCACTCTTTATCCTAGTTTTACCCGTATGCATCCAAGCTATGTCATTATTAAGGCTGACGGAAAGAAAACAAATTATTTCCCTCAAATATCAATTGATTACCATATCTTATGGAGCATAATAAAAGGCAGGAATTGATTAGCATATTTTTTTCAATATCTGAAACGTTTGAATATATATTTTTATGAGAATATTTAAGCCCCGTTTTAATCATTAAAGTAGTGAGAAAAAGGGGAAAATATGAAAATACTGGGGAAAGTAAACATAATGACATGACATTTTAAGAAATCTTCCACTGCAAGTGGAAAAATGTGGTACAAAAGCAAAAAGGGTAAGAGAAAAGAAACTGGGTTGTTTCCTTCCTATTTTCAACAACAATTTTTGTGTTGCCCATCAAAAAAAAAAAAAACAAAACAAAAGAACAGCTTGTGTGTAATGGAAACACCAAAAACTGCTTGGTAAAAATTTGAGTTTTGTATCGAAGTAATCCATGCATAAATAAAATCCGAACTCAAGATCTACTTTCAAAAATATAACCAAACTAGTACGTTTGGAAACAGGTGGCAAAGGCCGGCGTTGACAATGCCGGGTTTTAAAAAATTTTCAATGGCCTAAGATTCCAAACTACGTTTTGTTTTTTAAAATTTTCAATTGTCTATGACTCCCAACGCCGAACATTTCAAAGTCCAATGGACGGCACTCCCAACGCCGGCTCGATTTTTAAAATTCCAATGGTCAAGACTTCCCAAACACCTATTTCCCCGATTTTTAAAACCCGACGCCCTTCCCCTTCCTTCTTTTCTCCCCTCTTCCCGCATTTCCTTTCTCTCCACTTTCCTTTATTTTCTCCCTTCCCTGCCTTTCTTCTCCACTGCATCCCACATCCATTCTCCACCACACCCCACTCCTGCGACGCAAGGGGCCCCATCGGCACAACCATTGAACAACCCTTACGAGGTTCGCATCGGGCCCCATTTTCCCGCGATTTTGGGAGTTAGGGTTTCATTTAGATTTGATTTAGGATATGGTTTTGCTTTCGCTTTTGGGTCTACAGTGGATTAGATTGATGGGCCTTTGATTCCACATGAGAACTACAAGAAACTGCCGCATCTCACACCGTATCGATACTCCGAGTCGATTTATTTTGCATTCTAAGGTCTTCTTGATTTGCTTAAAATCAATTATGTGATCATGCTATGTTTGAATTTTTGGTGATCAGCTCTATGTGGTTTGAGAAATGAAGTTTAAGTTTGTTGGCCCCATTTATTATACTAATACTATTAACCTATATATATTATTTGATCTTATATGATTTTAACTATTTATATCATGAATTTGAATCAATAATATCATTTTTTTCTTTTTAAAAAAAAACAACTCTCCATCCGAACATGATCAAATAAATTCCCCCCATTTATTCTAAAAGCTCAGTAGTTTTCTACAATTTAAGTTTCTCAAGAAAATATCTTTAATATATTTCATACAAAATAAAACTATTTAGAAGAACAGTATTCGATCAAATAAATATTATTTATTCTTAAAAATACATATACAGCCCGTCTGCCTAAATCACAAATCCAAATCTGAAACCAAAAATAAAAAATAAAAGAAAAAAATCTATCCAACCAGGAAAAGGAAAATGGGCATTAGTTTTAAAAAGCTCGGAATTTTGAAGCTTCATGTGGAGATTTATCAGTAGTTTTTAGAATATATAATAAATGGGCCATCTTACTGTTGAAACAAGTTTAAGTTCTAGAAATGAAGTTTATCGTTACAGGGGTCCAGGATGGATTAGAGGTGTTCCTGATTTACGTGGTCCTAATACATCAATAGAATTACGTTGGTAGAGTAGAGTTACCTTATCATCCCTCTCGGCTGGCAGCATGTTCTTGAACTTGTCTTTGCTCTCACATTCTGACCCATTTTTTGACTCGCTAAATTAGGGACCCAATCGGCGCTATCAGACGATATCGAGCCACGGCTAAGTGCTTGTGAGAATCAGATTTCTCAAGTGTAGCCCCGCATACAGCCGCATCGCCCGATTTTTCATTAAATCATGAGTCCCGGAAAGGGGGCACGATTGGGGCCATTTATTTTATAAACAAAGTATCAAGGATAAACATATCTCATACTATTTAATTTTGTTTACTTCATTTGAAACAGGTCAGTTATGTCTGTTTCCTCTATTCCCGTAATGTGTTACTACAATGGACATATAAAGAGACCGATATGTGAAATATGATGGAAACAAAGCTTCCATTGTGCTCTTTAAAATAATGGTTGATCAGACGCTTGCAGAACAATCAAGATATCATTTTTGCAAGCACACATATTGACAAACTAAGTTCAACTTAGTCCTCAAGTGTAAGTATCCTCTAAAATGGAAATAGGTTCCAAGATATTATGGAATGACAGATTCGCGGCACCTAATGTCGAACATTATAACACAACCGTCATCGAGGAAATTGAATTGTTTGTTTGGCACGTTAGGAATACAATCGGCCAAGAGAATTGATCTAATGGCGCTGCAAATTGAGAATTTGGCGTAAATTGACCATGGTCAGGCCCCGGTAAATGTCCGGGCATTGTGATACAAGAGCATATGGAGATGATGATGGTCAGGCGGTGAAGAAGGTAATGATGAATTCGTGAAGATGAGATGAATATGACGATGACTTGCTACGTCCGCCGATGGACATGTATCACTCATTCCGCACTACAACCTGTGCTTCGAGAACGAGTTTGTAGGGTTATTCGGCTCCTCACGCATTACATTGTGATGTATCGGTCATTGCAAATGATGATGAGGGATCCAACCTGAGGTCACTTTATTCGGCAGATCACTTACCACTCAACACCTTGTTTTGAACACGCTGGAAAAACATGTGATATTTGGTCAAGTTGGTTTGACCCAATGGTGCAAGAGAGACAACCGGGCTATGCGACGGACTCAGAGGTCGGGCAAGTTTTTAATTTAAACCAATCAAGTAAGAGGCCGCAAAGATTTACTCAATTAAAGACACCAGGAGTTTGCTACAACATCAAAGTAGGTTGCCTCCCTCAAAAAAATCGCTTCTCGCCTTAAGATGTAAGAAGGTCGAAGAATGTCAATGCGCCACGGAAGTCTGCCATGGTTGTGAAAGAAACTAGCTTATCGGTGGGATCAAAAAATATAAAAGGGCCGCAGATACTCTGCGGTAAACTGCGGTTCGAACCGACCATCATCAACTGACTCAAAGTTGGTTGCTACTCGCTATTAGCTGTGCAATAATTAAGGCACAATTTACGTTATCCCCTGCTGCTATTCAAGCAATCGTTATGGAGAAATGGGGGATACGGGAAATTTCCTCATAAAAAGCCTCACGGGAAGCATAAGGCATTTAGACACTTATTCGTGATTTTCCTACTATATACGTATCTCCCACGTTTGTTCGCCAAAGAAATAATCCTCGGATGTGTTGTCATTCGAAAACCACCTCTCATAAGCAGCCAAACAATGAGACATTCCGGCCGTGCTCGCATTCAAGCCATCTATTGGAAGTGGTATCTGCAAATTGTCGTCCCCAGATTTAGCATTGATGGTACACATTTGTACGGGAAGTATAAAGGGACATTGTTGATTGCTAGTGGGATGTGATGGAAATAATCAATCGTTCTATCGCATTTGCATGTTAGGGTACAGAATATTGATAGGTCAGATGGTTCTGGCATGCATCGTAAATAGAGTAACACAAACTGGACGGAATATGTGTTATATCCGATGTGACATCCGTGCATTAAGGGCGCCTATGAGCGATCCTCATCTTCTTGGGATGCACCATATGCCTATCAACACAGATCTCAGACGCTGGGCCATCTCAAGCAATTTTATGACCCGCTTCAAAGATAAACTGTTGAAGAATTTGGTATGCGAGTACCAAGGTGCAACAACACCAATGCGAAGATGAATAAAGTATGGGTGGCTACAATCGGGAGAATTAATCCTCAAGCACTACAATGGTTGTGAGGGCATCCCTTCCGCATGGCACTTTTCACATGATGGAGGTCAAGATATTGGGATAATGACAACCAATACAGAGGTATTTAACAAGGTTCTTAAAGGGGCTCGCAGCCTACCAATCGCAGGCATTAGTTCGCTGATATTTTCCCGCCTAATGTGCCTACTTTGTTGCAAGAAGGGAACAAGGTGCCGCTAGATTGGCATCCGGCGAGCAACTTCACTCCATATGTCGATGCTCGGGACTGTGGTCGCAGATTAAGGCTGGTCATGAAATTGTTCTTTACGATCACTTACAAGGCGCATTTCACGTAAAGCTCAGAGTGGTCGTGATTCATCACTAACTTATGACAAGAAATGCACATGTAAGACATCGATATATGGATTTCCATGTAGCCATATCATCGCAGAACATGTCACAAGATCGATGTGTTGATTTTCTGCTATTTGTTCAAGGCTACTACACTACGCAAATTATTATGACACTCGGGCAAGTTTGTTTCATCCCCATATTCAATGAAGACGAGTGGCCTTTACGAGCGGTCCAACGATCATAGCTCTCGAGTCAATGAAACGGCAAGCTGGCCGGCCCTAAATCAACATCGCCAGATAATGAAATGGACATTAGGGAGGGCAAAACCAAGATAAAATGTGGGTCAGGCAAACAATAAAAATCGCACCTGGGCGTCTTGTAAGAGTAGAAATCAACTTTAGTTATGGATGTGAAGTAAGGCAATTAGTTGTTTGTTTGTAAATGAGACCTATCATTTTTTTTTTTGTTCTGTATAAGACTTATGTACTAGCGTTTATTTCTTGTAAACGAGGCCCCGATTATTTTGTAGTTGTCTTATATTAGACTTATTCTATTGCATCAAACATTCTTATCAGACAAGGTTTATTGTAAATTGTCACGTAATTAATGACAACCATACTTGACAATTATAGTCGATTTGTTATATCTTATAGACACGGCTAGCTCGTGGGGATTCATGATGCGGATCCTGTCAGATACATCCTGCCTCGTATCAAAATACGCACACCGATCACACTCCTTAGTAGATACGCAGCGCACGTAATTTGTTAATTGGGGCAATTTACTATTAGTAGTTGTAACATGTAATTTATACATAACCACTTTTAAATTTGATGTTTCGTTTGCAACTACAAGAGATTCGCCTCAGATGCCAGGACGAGATCTTCATGTCTATGTGGAGGATGGATATTCGATACGCCCATACGTGATTAGGTATGGATTACTAAGATATACCGTCAGCTACATCAGCGATCGACACTTATCACCTCACTCGCTGAGAGATGGCGACCGAGACACACACACACATCCATGTGCCAAGAGGAGATGACGATTACCTTACGTGATCGCGCCGCGCCATCCTCCTCGCCTTCATTCCATGGCCCGACACAAACATCGTACATGTGCCTTACGCGGCAAATATTGCGGCGCTGAGCGCCTGGGGCGTCATCCCACCCGCCGATGCTATCAGCGCGAGCCACATATTCCTTACGCGGTTATGTTTGCGCTATCCACCCCGCCACCACATGCGCATGATGTCACATTAGAGCCGCCAGCGCGTGGGTTCATCTTAATAATATCGATCCTTCTGTTTCTGCGCACAAGAAGCGGTGTGATGGTTCCCATGTGCTACTCCACCGCCATCGCGAGATTCGGTTTCACGCGACATATAAATGGGTGGTGCGCATTTCAGTACATACATACCGCGAGTTATGCCGAGCCAGCTTGGATCGTAGCCGTGGTATTGGCGGTTGTATTACACTCATACAGGTATGTAATAACTGGGAATGTGTGTTGTTGTGTATGGATGAGAATTGGGATGGTTATGGCACTATTACTCATAATTCGACTTATTGAGGTAATTGAGACTTGTTACCTGTGATATTTTACACATGTTGTATTTTTGCACTCTCCTCGCAGCTGTAAAGGAGACTCTCGCCTGATTCGTTAATTGATGTGGGTCCCGTAAAGGGAAATGATTTATACTCTTTTCCTCACGCAATATAAAAATCCCATTATTTTTACTCCACTTTCATTGTTCTCAGATTCAATTTGTCATTTAGGAGAGAGATCGCACGCTTCACGACCACTCGGGCAACCCCACGCGCCGATCTAGCACCACCACCCGCTCATGCCTCGTATGATGCGTGCATGTCGATGTCAGATGGCGACCCACCGAGGTCGCCCATGATGGATTACCAGACATCCTTCTACCGAGCCAGAGGCGCCTAGCACTTCCACTCTGGGGTGTAGGTGGGAGTACCTTTCACACTCCAAAAGAGACGTCAAGCTCGATCCCGCCTTCGATCTGACGCTGATCCAACCTAAGTCCGGCGCCGATACTATATCTATACTATATATTATACTTCTACATCAGACCGGACTCTCATCGACCAAGGTTTTTCTCGTGAGTCGCACTGAGACCTATTTGTGCACAAACAATTTCAAAAGAATAACAAAAATCATTTGTACATATAATACAAAGAACTACCACCTGGAGTGGTGTCCATCATCACAATCTATACACATATACGTAGTCCATCTACTTATATACACGTATTAAATTTCATTACAAAACGATCATAAGCAAAGCAGCAGGCCGGGTGGAGCACCTATCTCGAGTCGGCCCGCCATGGCCGATATGGAATGTCCCGTCTTCTATCCTTCTTGTCTTCGCCGCTCCTACACCTGATTGAACACCCGTGCTAAGCTTTACGCTTATAACATAAGCAATGGACAACCACCACTACGACTGTCACAAAGCCTTATACATACGATTATATATATCTAAACATTTTTCTATAACGTAATTCCTTATCATCCGATATTCCTATTACGTCAATCTTTTCTATTACATGTCTATGTCTTTAGCATCTCCTTTATTTATACTTTTCGTATTCTATTCGAGTACTTTTTACATATTCTATACTTATCCTGCAGGTTCATCTTTCACGCTTGTTATATGTGTTTTCAATGTTCCTATTCTTTTGTCAGTTACATATAGCATGTCTTTAGTCTATGTCTTTTCATCTTTCTGGCTCTAGGATTTATTGCATTCTTTCACTTCTACTTTGTATCATTGTATACTTTCCTATTATAGGTGTTTATCTTCAGACTTTTCATATCCCCGTTATCCCACAGACTATTCCTATACTTCATATACATTTGTCCGTTTCTTATTCTATCTATCCTATACTCAGGCTTTTGTATACTTTTATTACTTTTCTCAGGTTCATATACTCTATTTTCATATCAATTTATAATTACTACTTGTTCTCAGAATTGTTCAGATTTATCGCAGAGATAAAGAAGTATATGCTTCTCATATCAGTCATATCTTCTATACATATACTTCTTGGTTTCATGTCTACAAATACCTTGCTACACATGGGAACCGCTGCACCGAAGGTACTACACACCGCATTTGGTGCGATGGATTCGCCCGTTAATACACCAAGGTATCATCATCGGCATGGCAGATGGGCGCGGACCTATGTCATATGCTACTTCCAGATTCGAAGGTACTATCACCGTACAGGCAAATGATCTCTCGTCTATTGCAAGGACTCTCGCGGGCCACCCGATCCAAACGGATCTATATCACTCCACCCAACCGGGCCTCTGCATTATCCTGCCTATGAATATGTCAAGAAGAATCGATCTTTCCTATAGGCATACGCCTATCTATCCTCTACCAGTCCTAGCGTGACAATCAACTTTATTACATTCAGACATATCTCATGCTACGAATAACTATTGTTATCATATTTGCTTACTTATTATACTATATCGCTACTTTATCTCTAGTTCTCATATCCGTAGTTTCATATTACTTCTGCCTTTACATATCTCTATATTACATATAGTCATATCTTTTCTATCATTAGTTCTTTGTCTATCATATATCAACATGAACATCTATGCACTCTTGTATTCGTATATCTATATATAGTTTTCTATATTCATATCTCTTTATATCATTTACGATTCCCGTCATGTCTTCATCTATTCATATACTTTCTATATTTCATCATGTATGTTTTAATTTATTCATATATTCATATCGTATACGCTTATATCTTATACTTTTCCATATTACTTACTTTGTCATGTCTTTACTATGCCTATCATTCATGCACATGTACTTATTCTTATGCTTTGTCATCTTTTACTTATGTCTATCGTTCTTAGCATTTACGCATTTCTATCATGTGTTCCTAGCATGTTCCATCTTATTCATTTCGGTATAACTATCATATATTCATATCATATTCATGTTTTATAAACATATCTATACATATTGCATTTTCTATATTTTTCTTGTTTC
The DNA here is from genome assembly GCA_016808115.1 of Tetrastigma voinierianum. NCBI lineage: Eukaryota > Viridiplantae > Streptophyta > Magnoliopsida > Vitales > Vitaceae > Tetrastigma > Tetrastigma voinierianum. Next base: position 150,641 of record JAEQBH010002507.1, read on the forward strand.
ATGGCTATTACATATAACACTTCATATACTTATGAAGTATGATGTCTTATGATCACACCTCATTCATATATTCTCATTCCTTTATGAATCTAGCTACTTAGAATTGAATCAATCCAATCGGATCATCCAAACTAAAGTTATGGCATTTCATGCCAACTGTCATTTTGTACCGATTTTTCTATGACAGTTTGTATTACTCATTTTCCGGGGTCTTAACTTTATATTTTGACACTATGTCCTTATACTCATTTAAAGCCAAGGTGCTAAGGGTTCTATTCCAACTTGAATCACCCAACGGGAGAGCACCTAATCTCCGTTACGTCCAAAACAACCCGGACTTCTATGTTCAACACTCAAAACCAGAGTTTGGTTTGCATGATGGTCCCAATTTCGAGGATTTGGGGCCACTTAGAGTCATAATTTGACGATATCTATTTCTATATGGATGGTTTTCCTTGAAGTCTATTTTAATTTGCTAATTAACTCAAATCGATAAGAAAATGAGGTTTGCTGCCAAAATACAAAACTCGGGTCAAAACTTTAATTTAGAACAGTAAGGTACCCTGCATACGGTGTGACTCAGAACGGCACATGTTCGGTTCTGGAAGGGTGTACCGGTACATGTTCAAGTTGTACCGGTACATGTGACCCGAAAATGCCCAGAATGTGTATTTTTGTTCCATATTTCCATATTTTGCTACCCAAATCAACCCTATACTCCATAAACACCTCAAAGCCATTCCAAATTCATCCTATAATAATTTTGCATTTAATCTTCTTTCAATACTTCTCTTATTTCAAAAATCCTTCATGAATTACTTCCCTGAGACCTAATAAGTGGGTTATGATCTATACATAACCCTTAATATCAACCCTAACTCATTACTTTTCTGCCATCAACTATGAATCCAACCTCAGCTGAGGATTTCTATGTGCTGGTCTATTCAAGGTTTACCAAGATTACTTTTAAGAATTCTGTGGTTAGAAGAAATCCTAACAAAACCCTAGGTTTTCGGGGGAACCAACTAATAACCATGCAATATGGGAAAAACAATTCAAGCTAAAGTTTCATGTAGTTCCACATGCCTACCGATTCTCTGGCTTCTCTCTTCCTTCTTTCTCTTCTTCTCTTCTTCTTCTTCTTCTTCTTCTTCCTCCTCCTCTTCCTCTTCTTCTCTCTTTCCTCTCTCCTTCTTCTCTCTCCCCTCTCTCTCTTCTCACTGCCTCGGGTCTCCCACCAAATGAGACCAATTTTTTGGTCTTAAGTCCATGTTTGTTAAGGCTGTTTGGCCAAGTAAATAAAACCTGGGCTTAACTTTCTTTATTTGCACTTAAGCCCTTCCATTCATTCCAATTTCAATTCCATCTTTTCTCTATTTCCATAATGGCATATAACTTATCGATTTATGTCATTTGGTATAACTTATTGATTTATGCCATTATTTGTCCTCATGATAAAAGACCACTTTACTCCTTGTCTCTAATATTAATTCCGGTCTGCTTCTTTATTTTCCGAAAATTCATATTTAGCTTTTAATATACCCTAAACAAGTCCCAAAACTGCTAGGGTATATTTCGAGGTGTTACACATAACCCATCGGGTGTGCTCCTCCTATACCGAGATCAGCTAGATGCACAGACTCCTGATCAGGTAATGTTTATGTAAAACTTTATGGTTCTATATTAATTATATTCATATTCTCAGAAAATTTATCGATACATAAACTGCTCACATGCGTAGGTCTCATGGCACCCATACGTGGAGAGAGCGTTACTCGACCGCCTCCCATATATCCGCTACCGATCAGAGATCATCCGCTGACGATGTCACCGCTCATATGTTTCGCTGAGATCAGCTGGAAGTGGCATCGGCCCGTAGAGAGTCCCGCGGCGCTTGGGATGCAATGTATTGGCTCTCCAACCTTGCTCTTACGAGCAACAGCTTGCATGCGCGGGATGCACGTGGATCACACTGGCCGATTGGCGACTTTTCATGGCATCATACATAGCATTACGGAGACGCTGATGGCCAGATCACTACTCACCCCCTGCTATGGCTACCGGGTTTGATGGACTTCATGATTCCTACATGCGCGGGTATCACAGATCACACTCAACATTTTATGACACCACGACGCATGTGGATGATGAGGTTCCATACCACAAATTTCAGAGTATGGATCTTTGGTAAGTTACAACATGTGTTTCTAAAATATTTTACCTAATTTTAATTGGCTAGATTATGTAATTATAATTTTTTCTTGGTTCACACAGTAGATCCCGCCATGGTCGACATAGCCATTCGTCCCGCTCGCCATACCCCCGGGTGCTTCTATGTGACATACATCATATTGCCCGCGACGGTTACACCAGACGGCGGAAGACCATCGCACGCCGGCACACCCAAGAGGCTTCTCACATCACATGAGCCATTTATTGCACTGCTCACACCATCGCTATTGGCAGCCCGTTCGAGGTAGAAGGAGAGGGAGAGGGAGAGGGGAGTTGACGCGAGGTCAGAGCGCTCAAGATGCATGGCTGCGCCATCGCCCGTATAGCGAGCGTCGTGTACACCGAAATTACGCCACTGATAATTCTCCTATACTTACCACTCACCCGAGTCGCTTATACCCCACACACCTGGGCATACACACATCACCTTCCATACCCACTCATACCAATATGATCACCTTCCCCTACCCGCAGACAATACACACATCACCTTCCATACTCCCACGTACTTCATACTGTTTGTGATCACCTTAATCTGGTCGACGCAGCGCTCCATAAGATTGGGACATCCCACTGTCAGCCACACCATTTAACACTACATCTCATACATCGCGACCTACGTGATGATACCATCGCTGAATCTTTACCCGAAAATGCAGAAATTTCCGTAGCGACCCTCGTGACTGACGCGGTACATCGACTACACCCATCTATCGTACACTGGCCCATCAAGACCCTCATTCCATCGCCCCTAGCCCCTCCACCAAATTTCTCCTCGCCTCCTTCTCAACTCCACAAGACCCTATCGTCAAACATAGATCATGATTTTTAGGCGCCCGCCCCAAGAGAATATATAAAGCACATTTCTACAAAGTGGGACACATTGATACATATTATTTTTATATATGATATTCTGATAAAATGTTTTAATATATTTAAATGTTTTCGTGTATGCATGATTTGGTACATACCTGTCTTTGCATGTCTTTAGGTACATACATGTCTAATAATACTCCTCGATTTTATCATAGTTCCAAAATAATACACTCATTATTTTCTAATGATAATCATTTTTTTATAAACACATGTAAATACATAAAAATAATAAATTATATTTTTATTTAATATGGATTATTTTTCAATATAATACATAATACAAGGTTAATTTTATAAACCTTGAGAAAGTTTTTAAAAGCATTTGATGAGTAAAAGTATGGACAAAGTTTCAAATCATTGCTAAACGAATCGTCAATTAATACGATCAACTTAATCAATTCAAACTGCGAATGAGGTCTGAGCTATTAGGAACTTTAATTTAGACGTTGAATTCGCTTAACTTGGGTTGATTATTTTTAATGTAAATCAAAATTGGGCTGCAAGATTTTCATTGTCTTCACATGTTTTTATAGTTAAATCAACATGTTTTTATTTTTTACTTTTCATTGTTTTCTACTTTCGTTCAAATTTTTTTTAAAATCAAGCCGGGCGTTGGGAGTGCCGCATTTACTGGAATTTTATAAAAATCGAAAACCTGGCGCTGGGAGGGCTTGGCCACTGGACTTTGAAATCGTAAACCGCGCTGGGAGTGCCACCGAAATTTTAAAAACAAAACCGGGCCACACGCCTACCATTGAAAATTTGAAACCCTACGCTGTCAACGCCACTTACATCCGCTTCCAAACGCACTGGGCCGCTTATATTCAAAGTGTGTGACGGAAGTTCGGATTTTTATTTGTCAATGGATTACTTCCGTACAAAACTCCATTTTTTGCATCCTCCGTGTGTTTTCAAATGTATGTTTTTAAACCCTCGTTTCCGAGAACATCAAACTTTAGATTTTCCATGCTACTAAACCCCTACATTTAAAACAGATATTTTTGAAATCAATCATGCGTTTTTTTGAAATCAATTCTCCCTTTATTAAAAATTACCGATTTTAAAAGCAAAGTTCTCATAAATACTAACTACTTGCTTAGATTTTAATCAACGACACGATTTTATCATGCCAGATGCTAATATGATAAAAATGCATTAGATTAGATATTATTTTGATTTTCAAACTATTTTAATAATTTAAAAAAAAATTTATATTAGTTTGAGACAAAACCGGTTTCGTGCCAGACTGACGAAGTCTTTTAACATGCCGGCCAAACGGTGGCCTAAACATTGACAACCTGCTGTGAAAGGACAAGTTTGTGTGATTTTTTTTGTCTTACCCTTTATCCCTTCCATTTCATCTTTCCAGGGTTCTTAAATTTGGAAGGTGAACTGCCGATTATAATAAAATGGTCCGACCATTGCTTACTCAGAAAGGGACCAGTCACCAGCCTTGTCTACTTTTTAAAACATTAAAAAACCATTTTTATTTGCAATTTAAGCACCAATAGCTTACTTATTATTTATTTAACTTTAAAATGTTTTTACGAGAAAATATAAGTTCAAATTAAATGTAAAATGAGTGCAACCCTGATTTTTCTTTATCTACTATACAAGCAATATAAATTTGAACGAGAGTAAATAATTTAATAAATTATATTTTACTTTTTATACTTATATCTTAAAAAAAAATCTTTTTTATTTTTATTTTTAACTTCTCTGAGACTAAAAAGTTTTGATTTAAAGGATGTGTTCTTTTTTTTTTTAAAGTGAATTTTGATGACGTTTTTAACCGGAACTGTGGCCGAGCCACGCTCTCGATTCGGGCCTATCTGCTGCTGACTCTGGGACGTATACTTCGCGAAAAAAACAAAGAACAAAAGACGGCGAGCCGCCCGTCGCCTATCCACGCCTGCTTGGTTTTTTCCCAGCAGCATCAACCGCTGCGGAATTTAAGTTTCCTACAGACCGTTTCAGATACCTTCACCACGCACTTGGGGTGATTTATAACGAATCGCATCATGATAACTTTCCTAGTTCACTTACGACACGTATCAATATATTTATTGAGATGATACTGTATTCCTCCCATCGTGGCGAGAGATTTTCTTTCCTTATCGAACCGCTTAATAAGGGATAATCGATAATAATAATTATAAAACATCCTACTTTCCGATTAAGCGAGAGATAGTGTTTTCCTTCACGATTTCGCTACCGCCTTTAGCGGGCGTAGTCGCATCCTCAAGCCGGTCCAGATTTCGTGTGATACTATTGGCATTTAACGTCAGACTTCCGCCGCTTTAATCCCGCATTGGGCTTCAAGGTCCCGCCTACACGCCTATTATTTCAAACCCCATCACCGCCCAACCTTGACTAGGACCAAAGTTAGCGATGCAGTTGCCATTACAACGCTTGTGATTAGACGCGACCACGTGCATATCTTCAAAGTGGCTTGATTAATTTTATCGCTTTATTGTCTTGCCACTCTGAAAGCACTGCTTTGGGGCTGCTTATGCGCCTTCGAATCGTATACGGCTTCCAGTAATTGCTGCTGGGCCTCGACCGAGCCATGCAAATGGGCTATTCTCGTCTCCCAAAGGTTTATGCCTTTGAACCGAAATATTTCACTCTCAACCGAAATGCAAGACTCTTTTCAAACCTGAAATGCAAGGTCCTCTTGAACCTGAGCTACATGGCACCTCAAACTCCGTGCTGCCACGGCCCGCTACTTAGCTCGAGCAACAGGCTCAGACCGAGCTACTCAGCCCGAGCCATACATGGCTCGTGACCTTCCGGGCCTTCAGCTATTCGCTTTTAAGCAATTGCTTTGAAAACTGAATGCAGCCAGTCTTGCTTACTGGGCCTCCACACACTTTGGCCATTCGTCACTGAGCTACCTAAGCTCGGCCTGGCAAGACCTTTCTCGGAGCAAGAGGTTATGCAATCGAGCTATTACCAGTCTCGCAACGAGGCCTCCTCGACCTATTACCCGCAAACCGAGCTTCCGGGCTCGCTAAGGCCTTCGCTGAGTTGTTAAGCCCCACGAACCGAGCCTGGTCGCCCCGAGCGCTAAGGCCTTCGAAATGTTAAGCTCTACAACAGGCCGCTGAGCTCCTAGCACTAAGGCCTTCTGAAGAAGAACTCGCAAATCGGAAATGCCACTAGTTCTAGGTGAGTTTCGAGGCCTTTCAGCCATGCTCGCAAACTCGAAATTGGCGATCCCGGCCGGCTTCCCGAAATTGCTAAGCCATGTAACCGAGCCGCCCTGGCGCTAAGGCCTCACCAGTGCTTTGCAACCGAAAGCACGTACTTCCTAGCGCTCGAGGCCTTCATAAGTTGTTGCTCTACAAACTCGGAGCTACTCGGGCTCTGCAATAAGCACCCGATTTGTTAAGCTCGCAAACTCAGCCTATCGGCTTTCTCAGGCCTGGCATCTTCCCCAGACATAAGCTCGCAAACTAAGCTTACAGTTTCGCGCCGATACTTCCCTGCCGAGCCGCAGCTTCGCAAACCGAAAGGTTTGGCTTCGCGCTAAGGCCTTTCCTTCAGCTATTAAGCTCAGAACCGAAAGCCGCTGGGCTCGGGGCCTTCGAAATGTTAAGCTTCCGCAAACTCGAGCTACCGGGCTCCCGGTGCCGAGGCCTTCCCAGCCGCGCTTCGTGAACCGAAATATTAAGACGTACAACATAACTTTTCCCGGAGATGGCTTTGCAACCAGCTTACGCTTTAGCGCTGAGTTTTCTCACAGAAAGCCAGAACTGAAGGCCAAGTAAGCTTGGCGCAGGCTTCGAAGTGGAAAGCCAGAATTGAAGACAGGGGTTTGGCGCTGTCTTCCTTGAAGCTTGCTATGTAAACTGAAGGCTGGCTTGGCGTTTAAGGCTTTTCCCTGAAGTTGCAGAAAGTGATAAATCGGAATGATTAGGCCTGGCGCCGGAGGTTTTCCCCGAAATTGCTGGTAAGCTCGCAACCGAGCTACCGGGCTCCCTGGCTCCCCGGGCGCCGAGGCCTTCCTGCCTCGCGCTTCCTACAAATTAAGATACTGGGCTCCTGGGTGTTGAGACCTTCCTGATATCCATGGAGTTCCATTCTTATACGACGAGGTGATTTACGGGCCCTGCTCCTTTGAACGCTTTGATCCTGCAGATTCTAAACTTTGTCGAAGAGGCGCAAAGACCAACCGTGAACTGGGATTCAGCTTTGTCGCACTGCAGTATCCATGTAGACCGGAGTTCGACCCTTTATCGTTTCCTTCATATGGTCAGCTCTCGCCGGATGTCCTCGACCTTTGCTCCCATGACCGCCTCCTTTGGTTTCCTCGCGATCAAGGATGTGGTGATGGGTCACCGCTTATGTTTTCCCTTCCTACGCTTCCTATCATGCGATTCTCCTCTAAGGTTTGTAAGGATCACGCCCCTAACTTAGCTAGTTTCCCTTCTCCATCCGCTTCGAGCAGTCGGCGCTAAGCATTACTCTTCGTGAGGGGTTTGGCCGGTACCCTGCCGTGCCTCGGGCGTTGCATTCGCTCGGGTGAGTCGCTCCAACTCTCGCCACAGACGCTGGTTTGCGAGGTGCGGCAAAGCGCTCCATCTCGTTAATCCCGTATCGCCTATATAGTTTCGTACCTCCTCGCCGAGGTCGCCATTCACGCCGCCTTACCGGTCTCAGATTCTTCGGGATCGCATGGCCCTCGCTTTATGTTCGTGGATACCATCACATCGATCACTTATTTGTAGCGTTAACGCTCCCACAGACACACAACCGACGAGACATGCTTTTTTCAACTCCGAATCGGGCCGGAGCGTGCTTCGATTGGCCGGGCCGTCCTGGCTGACTGATGCCCACCCCCTACGAAACAAGAAACAAAAAGATCGCGGGCTCGCCTGCTTCTCCGATGCCCAAGTCAATTTTTCTGCGTTATAAGCATCAACCACTTAAGTGAACGGCTTCAGCAAGGCCTGCTTATGCATCTTCACTGAAGGGTCTCAAAGATTATAATCGACGATCACGATAACTTTCCAGCTGGATGACTTATTACTGCACAATATCTTTCCTCGTCGATACGATACGTATTCCTCCCATCGCCGGTAGTATTTTTCTTTCTTTATCAGAAACTACATTAAGGATAATTGATTTGCAATACTGGGAAATATCCTACTTTCCTTACTTCTCTACAAGATTGAAATATTGCTTTCTATAATACTGATTCTCGCTACCGCCTTTAAAAGGGCTTAGGTCCTCGGGTCATATCTGGGGATACCTATTGTATGCCTAACGTCAGCATTTCAGTTCAAAGCACTTAAAATCCAATTCAAAACTAAGAAAATCTAATTTGATTACAAAGTTGTTAATTTCTAACCATAAATTTATCTTCTGTGGATCTCGGATGACAAAACGGATTTCACCGCTTAATCGCCTCGCGAAATCTGGGCCAAGACATAAAAATTTCGTCACGACTCGGCATACCGTAAATTTACACATTTTCGGCGATCGCGCTTCGCGCTATCAGAACGCAGACATTTTCGATGGCACACACAATGAACAGAAGTCATATAACACGACTCATGCGCCATAAGCATTTAGTAGAATTACTTAAAACTGACTACCGGAATAATACTGATCGTCAAACTGCAAAGAATGGACATAATGGTCATTAATTGAATTTTTAATGGCACTAAAAGACAAAAAGGAATAGTACCCATCTCTTACAAATTGAAACCAAGAGCAAAACGAGGGGGGAAAACCAGTAAAAGAGAGCGCCGAAAATTCACATGTAAGGCTTTTTGCAGGCGTTCGACTTCTCTGGGGATTACGACAACCACCACTCCGTAGCCTTCTGACGCATGAGAACCCGTCTATGCGAGAGGCTTCGGTTAAGATTCATAGATGGCGAGCTAGACAACCTCGGCGCAGGCCCCCTACGCTTTATTCCCGCAAGATTTTACAACGTTGGAATGAACGAGTCAAGAAAAGAAGTCAGACGGCCCCAAACCTTTGACCGACCTGACATGAATTTTGGAACTAAATGTTTAGTCTGAACGGAGTACGGCTGGGGTGTGTTTTAATTCACAAAGCCAGACAACCACGATTGATCAACTGGCGCCTGGAATCACGGAAAATGCGTTCACAATGAACCGATGAACATAGATTTTTATCAGCAATCGAGGGTTCTTACTCTGTGGCCTCAAACAAAGGTTCTAAAATATTTTTTCGCGTAAAATACGCTATTGACGGTTGATTTAAATTTAAATCGTCATACATCATTAAATTTTTCAAGCCGGGAACTTAATCTCATACGTGATTAAATGGCATCATACCACGACACATCATACTGACCGATCGTTCAGAACATACGCACGCTTATATATTTCATACGCTAATTGTAACGCATTTAATTTCGTATACATTCCATATGCGACCAATACCCAGACGATAAAGAAACGAGCCGCATTTAATGTATTTGCAGAAATACCGATAATGCCTAAAAATATTAATTATCTAAAGAGAATTAAATTAAAAATGACCGTCTGAGACACTAAATCAGATTCATATCTGAGCATAGAATTCATTAAAACAAATAATATATCAATCGCCTGGCACGCCCCAATCGATATATATACACCTGATATTATCCACCAACAAAAAACAATACCCTCATTTATACCAGCGAATATGGTATATCATTTAACTCGATCCGAGTCAGTCATGCATTCGCAAAGACTACGATCATTAACGACGCTTATTTTCGTGAAGATCAGACCATTTAAAGGGAGAAAGAAATTACTTAGTATTTATTCCACCATCGAAAGAATACCACCCCTGTCGGCGATATTATTTTACGTATGCATTGCGAATGCTGAGTGCACAAATGGCCCTAGTGATTGAGGATTTTAAGAAAATGGTCATGGCTTATTGATTTATATATACACGATTAAACGCCTAATTTTAATATACGTGATCAGAGGGCATAGTCAAACATTTAATCCTCGAGAACGCCATTCTGAGATATAACATTCATGGGCCAGATGACATGAAGATCGCTTCGCGCCCAAGCGGGTCAGATACTCATGCGACGGACATATCTGGAGCATATCATGACCGTTTATTCTTGCGCGACAGGTTAGATTCTGGGCAGAGCCCCCAGATAGCGAGACTCGCCGATTTTCATAGAACGTCAGAAACACCCTATTATCGAAGATTCTCTGGCCGACGGCATCAACTGACCGTGGCCAGGCGCTCACGCGCCCGCTTTTAATCTCGATATTCGACTTCACGTCCTAAGCCTACGCGTCTATTATTTCAAACCCCATCAAATTTAAAAGAGGTATTTGCAACTGTTAAAAACATGAAAACATTTTTAATAATTAAAAGTAAAAGTGAAAGTATATATATTTCCTTTAAACATTTTGATTCACTAGCTTTAAATATTATATTTTATAAAATATCATTCAAGTATGTCCTTTCGGCCTTAGCTGGCTCCCCAGTGTGTAGGCAGTATGTTACACTATATTTAATGTCTGTCTTATTCAATAATGTTAAATAGTATTATTTTTCTGCCTGCATTCAATTTAGGAGTGCATCATTTTTTTCCAATCTCTTACCTATCAAATATTTCCCTAGAAAATTATATTATGAGTAACTTTCTATTCAAACGATTATTAATGCATTTAATAGAAAGTGATTTTATAAAACATGAATTTCTTTTAATAGAAATTTTTAGGCAACCATTTATTAAGCACTTTTCTATAAACATAAAAGTGATTTTATTACTTTTCTTTCATGAATTTCTAAGCAATCTGTTTTTAATCAAAACTACTTTAATTCTATATCTTTAAAATAAAGGGCTTTTTTTTTGCAAGGAACAAAGCAAAATGGACTTTTGAGTATTAACATCTATTTCAAAATATTATATTTATAAAAATATTAATCCAACAAAGTCTGTGAACTGTAAATTGTACATTCATTCAAAGCTTTTGTCATCACTAATGTCAGTGGGTCCATGATGTCTTTCTAATTTCTCTTTTTCTTCAGCGAGGAAGTTCTCGAGTTTTGGATTAAAATACTATTTTAAAAAAAAAATTATAAAAAAAGTTTTGAATTAAAATTATTGTCCAAAATAATACGTTTGAGCTATGTCGATGATAATATGATAACTACCGCTATCCTGAATAATGGCTTTACCATTTTTTTTGAAAATCATTACCGTTGTTATGAATAATGACTTCATCATTTTTTTTAAATTTAATCACATGCCTCAATAATGGCTTCATCAGCAGATAAAAATTTCACTACTACGCCTTAAACAATAAAGATTATCGCAGACAAAATAAAATTTTTAAGAAATCTATGAAATTATAAATATAAAATCCTTAATTTATGTTTGATATCTAAAATATTTGAAAATAACAATTTATTTAAAAATTGTTATTATTTTTACATCAAATATACATTTTTTTAAAAATTATTGAAACGAGAATATTTACTATTTGTGAGTACCATGGGCTCTGATACCCACGGGCTGCCCAAACCTCCACCAACAGTTCCCAGACTCCACCCCATGCGCACTACCACATCCATGGCTCAATACTAAACCTATAAATAAGTCTTTGACAGTCTAATCATCTTCATTTACAAGCCCGGCCCAAACATACTTCCCCAAGCTTAAGTGAGCTGCGCCCAAAACATACTTCCCACAAGTAAGATATAACGCCCAAGACAATTTCCTCATATTACCATCTTTAAGGAGCGCACGCCGACCCTCTTTCTTCAAATTTTTGAACAAATAACCACACTAGCGAGTTACACACGTAACCACCTCGACGGTCAAGCCAAACGCATCACGGGGTTATAAGATACCAAATTTAGGGGTTATCTAAAGCCGCAGCTTTGTTATCTAGCAAGAACAAACAACACGCAAACAGAAAGCTGTCACCCTTCCTTCCTTTCTTCACAACCTGCCTACTCCCACGCTTAAAAACTGACAACCACCCTCCTCCATACAAAAAGAATATATGCTGACACCATGTAAAGTGAAGACATCTCGACTTGAAAACAGACGAATTCTTTCACTCTCCAGATTCCCTTATCTCAGACTTAAAAGATCTGAAAAATATTTCGGCCGCACCACCTCCGCTTTATCTGTTTGCCACATACGCCAGTAAGCTGATGCCTCACAATTCAAATGACTTGTAAAATCTGGCAGACTACTAACGGCTACCGTTCGCGGATCGATCAGGTCAAAAGCTCACCTGCGATTCAGAAGCGCTTGGTTGCATCCGCTTTCAAGTGATCACCTATCCTCTGAAGCTTTGGTAGTTCCCGATCAACCCACCGGACCGTCGAACTTTATCATCATGAACATCAATCCAGTGAATTAGTCCCTCGAAGATCAGTTCCTTCGCTGGCGCCAGGATATGAAAGCGAAGCAGGAGGAACAGACCAAACAGATGGCCGAACTGCAAAGCCATACCGACCATCTATAACAAGAAAACGACCTTTTGTATAGCAATTCTCTCCCTTTATTAAAAATCAACATTTTAAAGCTATGTTTATACCATTAATTACTTCGCTTAGATTTTTTAAAAAGTCAAAGAAAAGCTCATAATCAACGGCTACTGGGCTGATAATGCATATGCCAATATGGTAAAGATACACTAGATTATGCCAGTCGTTCGTGCCCGCATGACAGTCATTTAACGAGCCAAGCTATGGGCCAAAACGGTGGCTCGACCCATTGGACAACTCTACAGAAATGACAAGTTTGTGTGATTTTTTTTGTCTTACCTTTTATCCCTTCCATTTGGTCCTTAAATTTGTAAGGTGAATCAAAGTCAGTGTTATGTAATAAAAATGGTCCCACCATTGCTTACTGATGAAAGGACCAGTCACCAGCCTAATCATTTTTTTGAAACATTAAAAAAAATCTTTATTTTTTATTTTTTGCAATTCTACTTACTGGCAGCTTACTTATTATTTATTTAATTTTTAAAATATTTTTAATGAGAAAATATAAGTTCAAATTAAATGTAAATGAGTGCAACCCTGAATTTTCTTTTATCTACTATACAAGCAATATAAATTTTGGAACGAGGAAAATGATTTAATAAATATATTTTATTTAACTTTTTATACTTATATCTTTAAAAAAATCTTTTTATTTTTATTTTTAACTTCTCTGAGAGACTAAAATGTTTTATTTAAAGGGCGCTTTTTTTTTTTTGTTTGAAAGTGAATTTAAAGGAGGTATCTTGCAACTGTTAGAAACATGAAAACATTTTTAATAATTACATGTAAAAGTGAAAGTATATATATTTCCTTTAAATATTTGATACTAATTAGTTTATAATATTATATTTTATAAAATATCATTGAAGTATGTCCCTCAGCCTTAGCTGGCTCCCCCAGTGTGTAAGTTGGGCCGCTATTAATTTTTTTTCTGTCGGCATTCAATTCTAGTGGAGACCATCATTTTTTTCCAATCTCATGTCTAACAAATATTTCCCTAAAAGATTATATTATGAGTAACTTTCTATTCAAACGATTATTAATGCATTTAGTTGTTTAATAAAAGTTTTTTTAGGAGAACCACTTACTAAGCCCTTTTCTATATAACATAAAAGTTATTTTATTACCTTTTCTTTTCATGAATTTCTAAGCACCTGTTTTTCATCAAAAACTACTTTTGATTCTATATCTTTAAAATAAAGGGGCTTTTTTTTTTTTATTAGAACAGAAAAATGGACTTTTGAGTATTAACATCTCTTTCAAAATATTATATTTATAAAAATATTAATCCAACAAAGTCTGTGAATCCGTAAATTGCACATTCATTCAATGCTTTTGTCATCACTAATGTCAGTGGGCTGTCCGCTTTTTGCATGTCTTTCTAATTTCTTTTTATTCATGTAGGAATTTCTTGAGTTTTGATTAAAATATTATTTTTTAAAAATATATATATATATATATAAATAGTTTTGAATTAAAATTATTGTCCAAAATAATACGTTTGATCTATGTCGATGATAATATGATAAATGCCGTTATCCTGAACAATGACTTTACTATTTTTTTGAAAGTCATTATCGCTGTTATGATCAACGACTTCATCATTTTTTTAAATTTCAATTGTTGTTGTCTTGAACAGCGGCTTCATCGTGTATAAAATTTTCAATTACCACTTTATTAAACGAGCATTATCGTGTATTAGAAATAAAAATGGCAAATCTATATGAAATTATAAATATAAAACTCAATTTACGCTTGATATCTAAAATATTTAAAATAACAATTTATTTAAAATTGTTATTATTATTTTCATCAACATATTTTAAAATTATTTAAACGAGACATTTACTATTTCATGCGGCACTACTGCCTCGATAATTCCACGTGCTTTGGCTCCGCATCCTCTAATTAATAAATTCACACGCACTCCACCCCATGTTAATTCGCCGTCGCTCCACTCCGCTCAATATCAAACCCATAGCGGCTAAGTCTACGAGCTCAATCATCTTACGATAAGCCATGCCCAAACATACTCCCAATGGTGGGAAAGCTGTGCTCCAACATACTTCCCCAAAATGGTTTAAGATATAATGTCTCGTAAGACAATCTTTCCCCGGGTCGGCTACCATCTTTATTATAGCTACCGACCTCTCGCTGAACAAATAACTACCCACGAAATACACACGCAACCACCTCGATGGCTGGGCCAAACGCATCATGGAGCGTAAGATGAGATAATTCGTTATCTGAAAAGCCAGCAGTTTACCATCTAGCCAAGAATGCGTCATAACACGCAAACAGTTCGTCACATTCCTCTTTCGCTTCTGGCTGAATTATCTACTTTCCATTTAAAAAATGGATAAACGACCCTCCATAGTTAAGAGGAGGTGACACCATGTAAGATAAGACATTCTCGACCTAAACAAACGAATTCTTTCATTCCAGACTCCTAACTGATGCAGATTTGCGCGACGCAGAGCCAGCACCACCTCCGTTTTCTTGTTTGTTTTGCGCGCATACGGAAGTCGGATGATCCGACAATCCACCCCACTGTGTAAAATCTCAGGAGACTACACCGGCACGACCAGAACGATCACAAAAAGTTCTCACCAACAGGGAGCTCATGGCACACAGATTCGCCAAGCGATCGCCATCCTCCGCGCCTCTAGCTCCCGATCAACCCATCTGACCGCTTCGACTTTATCATCATGACCAAGAATCCAAATAGAAATCAGCCCTCAAGACGCCTCTTCACCGGCACCAGGATAAGGCGGAGACACAAGCGGAGGTTGAATGGCGCTGCATGCACTACCGGAAACAAGAGAACCGTGCCGGCTCATCCGTGAGTGCAGAAAACGACCTTTTTTGGACAGCCATATCTTCCCTTCTTTATTAAAAATCAGTTTGTTTTTAAGTTAAAGTCAGTCATTAATTACGACTTTAGATTTTTTTTTAAAAAGTCAAAGTCCTAAAGTCATAGTCAACGACTACGACTTTGATAATGTATATACCAATATGATAAAGATACACTAAATTAGACGTTATTTTGATTTTCAAACTATTTTCATAAATTTTTTTTTTAAATTTGTAACAAAACAGTGGTTCGTGCCCGCCTTATAGTCATTTAACGAGCCAAGCTATGGGCCAAAACGGTGGCTTGGCCCATTGGACAACTCTACAAAAATGACAAGTTTGTGTGATTTTTTTTTGTCTTACCTTTTATCCCTTCCATTTGGAAGGTGAATCGTTAAGTTATAATAAATGGTCCCCACCATTTCTTACTGATGAGCGGACCAGTCACCAGCCTGGTCTACTTTTTGAAACATTAAAAATCTTATTTTATTTTTGCAATTCTGCTTACTGACAGCTTACTTATTATTTATTTAATTTTTAAAATGTTTTTAATGAGAAAATATAAGTTCAGATTAAATGTAAATGAGTGCAACCCTGATTTTTCTTTTATCTACTATGCAAGTAATAAAAATTTTGAATGAGTAAATGATTTCAATGTAAATTATATTTTATTTAACTTTTATACTTATATCTTTTAAAAAAAAATTCTTTTATTTTTATTTCTTAACATCTCTGAGACTAAAATGTTTTTATTTAAAGGGTGCTTTTTTTTTTTTTTGAAAGTGAATTTAAAGGAGGTATCTTGCAACCGTTAGAAACATGAAAACATTTTTAATAATTACAAGTAAAAGTGAAAGTATATATATTTCCTTTAAATATTTGATACTAATTAGTTTAGAATATTATATTTTATAAAATATCATTCAAGTATGTCCTTCAGCCTTAGCTGACTCCCCCAGTGTGTAGGTTGTGCATGTTACAATCATTTAATGTATGTCTTATTCAATAATATTGGGCCAGTATTCTTTTTTCTGCCTGCATTCAATTCTAGTGGAGTCCATCATTTTTTCCCAATCTCTTACCTATCAAATATTTCCCTAAAAAATTATATTATGAGAACTTTATATTCAAACGATTATTAATCCATTTAGTTGAAATTCTTTTAATAGAAATTTTTTTAGGAGAACCACTTACTAAGCACTTTTCTATAAAACATAAAAGTGATTTTATTACCTTTTGTTTTCATGAATTTCTAAGCACCTGCTTTTCATCAAAAACTACTTTTAATTATATATCTTTAAAATAAAGGAGCTTTTTTTTTTTATAAGAATAGAAAATGGACTTTGTTATTACCATCTTATTTCAAAAAATATTATATTTATAAAAATATTAATCCAACAAAGTCTGTAGACTATAAATTGCAAGACATTCATTCAATGCTTTTGTCATCACTAATGTCGTGGGTCCATGATGTCTTTCCATAATTTTTCAGCGAGGAACTTGTCTCCATCAACCAATGCATTTTTTCCTTAAATATCTTTCAATTTAGTCATCTACCTCTACCTATCTCGTACATTTAGACAATAATGCCTAATAAATGTAAGAAATCGAGGCTAACTCAAAATAAAGAAGACTGGCTCTAAATCAGCCAATTAAAAAAAAATTTAATTTAATTTATCTAAATCCGCTCAACAAGCTGTTTTACAAATTTAAGAGTTTATAAAGTCATGAAAAAGTCAATTTCAATAAATTGGAGAATGTTGTAAATAAGGTGAATGAGTGAATGACCACATTCACCTAGGTTTAAGTTAATGAACTTTTATAAATCTCATTTAATATCTCAATTTACTTATTTTTAATGGAGGCAATTTAGAAGCCTATATAAGGCCTTCCTAATGCCTTGTAAAATCATCCCCATAACAAATCAAAAGTTCTTCATTCTCTCTCTCTCTCTCTCTCTCTTTCCTCTTTAGTTTGTCTCTATTTCATATACAAGAGAAAAATATATTTATCTTGAGTTTGCATTTTATTATATTTTCACAACACGTTATTAGCACGAGTTTGCTCTGAGGGTAATTTCCTAACCTTAGCTTAAAGTTATTTTAATTTTGCATATCTATAAAGATATTTGGCTGATTGTGAAACCAAAATCTATACTTATAATAAACCAATTCTAATATTATTTACAGACTAAAGCCTGTCGACAATATCAAATCTCACAAACCACTTGCAAGACTCTGACACACCGAGCACTATCTACTTTAATTCGATATCGTTATGACATCTGATGTTATCGTAATCTTTCTTGAAGCCACATCAAAGGTTAAAATCAAGATCTCTCGTATGATCACGCATGTCACGATTGACACCACTTCCATAAACGAGTCGAACACGTCACAAGAAAGGACTCCCTCACTCTATAGAGTCATGTAGATATTAATTACCCAAAAAATCAGAATGACAACCTGTCTACTACAAAAGATACAACAAGTGTGAGCTGGAGTGAACCTACTAAAGAAAGAAATTAAAGCTAAAAGCAAGAAGAGAAAAATCACAATATGATTATTATCGACCGCTTAAAAGCTAAAGGAACGACATGAACTGCCTGCTCCACGATCGTATGCAAGAAAAGCCGAGCGAACCGGACAAAAATTTTCGAAAAAAGAATCCATTTACGTTTGATTGCTGGAAAGGAAGTAGAATGAAACAAAATAATTTAGTTTAACTCATCAATATAATGAGGGATTGAAATAATTCAAAAATATTTTCATCGTGTCACTTTATTGGCTTATGCCTCAAAGTTTCCTATCGGTGATATAAAAACAAAATCTACGAAAAGCTCCTATACTTAAAAAGCAAACTTTTGCTCAAATTTAAACGCAAAGTTGATTTTAATACTAAGTTTCCCCTTTTTTTTAGAAACTGGAGTTTGTGATTATAAAGAATACAACATAAGCTTCACGCCTCGGAAGATCGACATCATATCTCATAACATACATGAAGGAAAAATACTCAATGGATTAATGGACAATACGGGCATACTAAGCACGGGTCGCTTCATTTATTTGTGATTTCACATTCACTAATTCACCATACTAATCTTGTACCCTTTTTTTAAAAAGAAAAAGAAAAAGAAAAATAATTTTTTTATTCAACTTACGATAGATAGATCAATATATCAAATATATAAATTGTATTAAAAACCATAAATGATAAAACAATACGTGTGTTAATATCATAATAACTCCAGAGTAAAGCTCATAAATCCGATAATATAATAATCCGTAATATTTTAATTCAATTCTTCAACATATGTATCTACCATGCGACCACCGAATCCGCTTGTCTCGTATGAATCTCATACATAAATAAAACGCCGCAACAAAACAAATTAAAACACCACATCCTAACTACCAACGACAAAGTTAATAAGACAACGACAAAACAAAAAACAAAGAAAACCTAAATCTTGCATAACAAAGAGATAGACTCCGAAAAAGAAAAAGATGCGTGGTACTCTGCCAAAATGACCGAAAAACACTTCTCTTTTGTTCGCGAATAAATGTTTTCTAAACATTTGTATTCATTCCTTAATCACCTTCTTCCAAAGATATATCTGCTTCACTCTTTTTCCATCGCTTTCCCACAAAGGTATCCAACCTTCCACTTACATAACTATGCCTCTTCTCCGTTTTTCTCACATTCCATGGAACATGGAACATAAGGGCACGCTGCGGAGATTTAAAAAAAATGCGAAACCATCACACAAACAGAACATTCATATCAGTCATCAAGAATCAAAATACAGATTTTAAGGGTTTACTTGAATCCATAACAAAATATCGGTATATTCGAATTCGAAGTCCTAAACTTTGCGATATCCCAGATTCGAATCAGCCTGAGGCTCATGATCTTTGGGGATCTAAACCGACCTGGCGCTGACATCTCCGCATCTACACTAGTTTATGTCTAATATTTCTCCTCCGATTACCAGAATCGAAGAAAGAAAAACTTGGCACATCCTGCACTACGCACTCATTTATAACTAATCATATTCACGAACAACATTTATTTGCTCGTAATTTCATTTTAACCCATCATAAAATAGAAATTATGCTTGTCTCTACATATTGATGCCTCTACTTTATAATATATTAATTAAGGCCCCAAACTTAAATTAATCACTTAATTAGCTCTTAATCTTATTTGATAGCCTATAATTCACATTTATTTAATATATCATCCCATATATTCGATTTTACTCAACAATCTCCCACTCAAGTATATATGTAACTCTTATAAACGTGAATTATACTTTACGAGCTCATGAGTTAAGCACAAAACTATATACATTAACAATTCTCATCCATTAACCACACCAATATGAACTCAGCGATCAATGCTACATATTTCAGAATTCAGAATCTATCAATGATCACATATATCAATGTAACTAATGACAAAGATCAAGTGTAGATGTGTAGCATGGAAATTTCATGCAATGATCCTCAACATGCCTATTTCCAACTGTCCTCCTAAACCTTATAGTGAGATCAAACCATACAAAATCAAAGTGGATGAAAACTCGAGTACTCATCGCAAGAAATAACCTTAAATCCATAATATCCATAACAAAAGGGCACTCCAAAAAGCATCTAAAATACAAACTCCCACTCAACGACATCCCGAAGAGAAACCACACCCATATGAGCAAAGGTGCTTATGAAAAAGACCTCGGGTGGTAATCCCTACTGGATCCGCAATCATGGAGTTTGTCCCAATGTGCTCTATGCATATGCTCACTCAACCCTTTCTTCGACAATTATAATTCGATGTCTATAAATTTTGACTCTGGGTTTAACTCCTCGTTGTCGTTCAATATGCGTACCGGCCGATTTATTGTCACAAAATAACTTAAGTGGTCTTTCAATGCCATCCAAGGCACACGCAGCTGCGGACAAAATTTCGCAACCATATTCCACATGATCGATGCCTCATAACAAGCTACAAACTCGGGCCATGTGTGGAAGAAGCTATAATAGATTGTTTAACACTCTTCAAGATATAAGACTCTCCAAAGAAGTAAGCAGATATACCAAGTGCATTTCATGCTATCTCGCCATCCAAAGAAATCGGTAGTCAAGATCCAATGATCTCTAACCGACGAACTTCGAGCAAGTGAGAATGTAGTATTTTGTTCTCTCAGAGGTACCATGACACGCCAGTCGCTATCCAACGATCCTTTCTTTCCAGATTGCTTAAATATCCGCCCAACATGCCAACAATGTACGCACATCCGGATGCATATTATTGGAGCATACATCGTGACTTCCTATTGCCGACGCACAAGGAATCGCTGCATCTCCCGACCGCACCATTCGGGACATTGATCGAGATCGCACTGGTTCCCTTTAGCCACAGGCGCTACACTACCAATCATGCATAAACCTTTTAAGAATTTTCAATATAGCCCTCTTTGCGGATAAAACCAAGTATTCCCGAGATCGATCCCTGTATTCGTGACGCCCCAAATCGGGTCCGTTGACTACTACCACCTACGGAATACTTCAGCATCGCTCAAAGGTCCCGACATCTCTCACGTAACCCAAGTGTAGTCTCCTTTCAGACGGAGCTCTACCCAAGAACAAACTCCGTCTCCAAATAAATTCAATATAATATATAAATATTTAGCAAAAAAACGACCACTGGGGCCCATAAACAACATCATAAACATACCAACTATATACCATAGTTACAAGAGTTCAAATTTTACTCTTATACAACATATATTAAAATTCTAGAATTCTAATACATGTAATACATCATAAAACCAAAGCCACAACCCGACTTTCTTCTAAAGCGACCTCAATGATGAGCCGTCTCCTCCTGCGCTTCCTGTACCTGAAATAATATAATTCCCTTGACAGGGTGAGCTAATGCAAAGTAGTAGAATCACCCTAAATGGGTTACTCTCCACCTAAGTGCATATGCACACCTGGTCGAAAAACACACATTCAAGTAAATGCGTGATCCACTTGATCGTCTACACGATCAACTCCATACCCCGAGTCCTCACCGACTTCACACTCGCCAAGCCACGCATAAGAAACATTATTTCAAAACAAAGGTATTTGCTTTAATCAGGACAACCTCTCCCAATTAAATAGCGGATCGACCTAACAGTTCTATTTAGCTGACAACCCCTCCATACGATATCAATTCAGTTCGACCGACGATTGATATTTTATATGTGGATTCACTCCTCCGATATTATAATAGACACACTCCGATAATTACTATTATTAGTCAACCCTCCGAAACCACTCTCTCAATAAACCACCTCATGCACTCACTCCTATCGTTCTAGGGTTCCCTAGTGCATATGGAATGCATGATGTCAATTCCAACACAATTTATATAACACATGCAAATATATCATCATGCATATATTTATTTATATAATTCAAATCACATAAACATGTTATGCAATTTCATAATCCATTACACCAAAAATTAGCTCACGTGGGCTAATCAACAACCACGAGCACCGACGGAATTACCAACCAAACACATTATTTCACAAAATTAATTCGTGTCACTATTCACGTGAACAATAAAACCTTCAAGTTACCGCTGCTCTCACGCCTATCATTCAATCATCGGGCTCACTTTAACCCGAATTTCAGCTGCCATTTCCAAATTTCATATTATCATAAATACATGAGATTTAATGTATAAATCTCATAAACCAACAGCCTTCCACACTGGCCCATATACACAATCCATGGACTGTCCAAATGGCTAAAAAAAATTTAATAATTCGCCATCCCAAGTTTTGGGGGACCACCAAACCACACCATAACCTCAATCAACTTACATCATAAATACACTTAAACAAAGCCAGAAACTCCGCAGTGATTTAAACCCTCACTGGGCGAAATGAACAAACTTAAACCGAGCTCAAACAGGCCTACCGCTGGGCAGAGCGACTTTGCTTTCTTTACCCGAAGAATTCACTTCATCCGATCGCTTCTGATCTAGAGAGAAGCGTGTTCTCTCTCTAAAAAGAAAATCACCAAAAATGCCATCGCTTCTCCCCTCCTTCTTTTCACGTTTTTGGCTTCTTTAATAAAGGTATAGACGACACTATTACGCTTGCCTTATTATCATTTAAAACAAATTATAATGTCATCTATGTCCCTTAAGCTTGATTTTCTACACATTCTAAGACTATCTCACTATTATTTCCTACCGTTTCTTACTCACGCAACATGTGTCATGTAAGATATGTTATAAGTGACTTCACAAGATCATGCACATACTATTTCCATCTAAGACTAAACTCGACGCCCGAAACTCAGAATTCCGACTATTCTGACTAATGAAATTCAACGTGGTAGCTGAGATTCCATGGTAGACGATTCCAACGATTTAAACTGCTTCATCATTTGAGATCCACGTATCAAATTTTTGATTTTTGACCGAAATTACTTATTTTACTCCTTTTTCCAAAATTGAATTTTCTCTGCAGCTTATAACTGTGATACCTAACACAAAAGAAGGATCACCAAGATCTTTCATCTCAAATTTATTTGATAGAAATCTCGTTTCATGCAACATGCCTATATCGTTAGTGGCAAGGCCATGTCACAATATGCGTCCAAGTAAATATGCTTACTCCTAATCGAATTTATGGTATATATAGTCATCAACCATATTCATCTCAAAACCGTGACTTTAAATGATAACTTGATGAAACTTGTAATACCATCAGACGAGAAGCTCGTTTAAGCCCATAGATAGATTTCTTTAACTTGGTAAACCATCCTCTTTGTATCTCCGACACAAAAAATTTTGTTATTGCACCATATAGATTGTTTCATCACACGTCACCATTGAGAAATGTCGTCTTAACATCCATCCTACGGCTCAAGGTCAAAGTACACTGGCCAAGTGCCATTATTGTCCTAAAAGAGTCTTTCGATTAAACTGGTGAGAAGTCTCTTTATAATCGATGCCTTTGTGTATAACCTTCAAAGGATGACGATTTATCTCTCCATCGCCACCTTTCGAATCCCTCGTTTAAATATCCATTTGCAACCAATGGGTTTCTTACACCTTCGCACAATGGACAAGATCCCAAACGCCATCGTCCTTCATGGACTTGATCTCTTCATTCATGGCATCAATCCAATTCGATTTAGAACTTTCCGTGGTCGTTTTGGGGTTGATCGATCATCTTCCACCGCATCAACGTCGTAAACTCATGTTCAAGAAATTAAGTAACAATTATCCGGCAATGCACTTCCTTTCTCTAAGGATCTCCCACGCGAGGTTCGAGAGGTAGAGTTTGTTCTTCTCGGGAACGGAGGTTCTCGGATATTGTTTTGATTTAGACTGCCAACAATGTCGTGCAGGAGCCCCGATCAATGTCAATGATGCCTATGGGAATATCAACATATTCCTTCTTCAAAAGCAAAATCCTATCCTTATCTCCCCATCAAACTCAACATCCTCAAAGAATCGAGCATTTCTAATTCCCAAAAATTGATTTAGTAGTAGGATCATAGAATTTGTAACCCTGATCTTTCGTAGTATCCAATAAAAATAAAGAATTCAACTGCTTCGAATCCAATTTCTTTTCATGTGGCCTCAGAAGGGCCGCTTCAACCTGGACATCCCCAAATGTGCTTTGTGACTAGGCTTCTCATACCAAAGTTCATAAGTGGGTTTTAGCAAAGCTGTTTTCTAGCTGCGCTTTGTTAAGGGATATATGTCAGCCTTTAATGCTTCACCCTGCAGTGATATTGGCAAGTTAGGAATGACTAATCATACTTCTACCATGCTCTCGGTTATAGGCTCTGCTTTCACTTTCAAAGAATGCACCATGCTTAGAGAACCCGGCATGGTGTATCAGGGGACGATACCGCACTCCTCTAGAATTCGGGCAAATAGTCCCAACATTGTTCACCGAACTGGCCATACTCTCTTCCATAGTATTCACCACCACTAGCCAGATCCGAATGCTTTTAATCCTTTTATCGGTTGATTTTCAACTTCAACTTTGAATGATTTGAATTTCCAGCTAGATCGAGAGACTTTTCTGCTTAATGAGATAAAGTAGCCATAACGTGAAAAGTCATCTATAATGTGATAAAATATTGCTCGCCATTCTATGAAACCGTAGGAAATGACCCACAACATTCAGATGTATCAAGCCAGAAGATATCCAGAGTCTGCTGCACCAAATCTCCTTGTGTTTGTTTGTTTTCCCTTATGCAATGAAAATTTCTGCACCAGCAAATCAAGGGAATCTAGAATCCCATCCGACACAAGCCTTTAATTCCTCTCTGAGATGCGACCAATCCTCTTATGCTATAATGATGAGGAATTCTCATCTATAATTTTCTTTAATACTGGGAGTGCTTAATTGTAAGGTTTCATGATATGGCAATCAGATTAAACATATAACTGATTCTACATAAGATGTACAAAGAACTGTAACCAACCAAATTTGAATTTAAAGACTAAATTTATATTTCAAACAACAAACAAGTATAACCAAATTTGTCCAATATGGAAATAGAAACAAAATTTCGTCGAAAGACTAAGACAACATATGTCTCATTCAACCAAATAAGTACCGATTTTAATAATAACCTAAATGTCCCAATCTGCCTCAACTTCACCTTCTTACTCATCGCCTACAAAGATGTATCTTCACCATCATTTGTGGCTTTCTGTGAACTCGTGCAACCCCGCATGGACACACTAATGAAAAGTATCAAACTTAATCTATCCACCATGTGTTTAGGCATCAAGTCAAATTAACTCTCGTGAATAAACTAGATTAAGAAGTGTACCTTTCTTTGCACGCCAAGCATGATAGTTGGTACATTGCTTCTTCTTATGTCTCGCAGCTCCACAGAAGAAACAACCATCAACCTTTTTTTCTTTATGTTGTTTCTTTTGATATGGAACCTCTACAGCTTCTTTATCCTTCTTTCTTTTCTTCCCTTTATCCTTAGAAGTACCAGCCAAATGAGCACTTTTTATCTTTTCGCTTCAACCTTTCTTCCTCTTCTTCCACACACGTGAGATGAGCCCATTAAGAGACCAAGTCTCCTTTCGCAACTTGTAGCTCACCTTAAATTGACCGAATTGTGTAAGAGATATCAAAACCAAACGACAAGCAAATCCTCAAAGAGATCAAGTTTATAATACTCTTAACTTTGACGAATGAGACATTTATAATAATATATAATGTTCCCATACCTTTATATCTCATTGAAGTGAGATTTTCCAAAGTATGCATTTTAGACTTTTCATTGTGTAAATCTATTCTTAATTTCTTCTAGGAACTCTTTGTTGTCTTTATCGTTTCGATGTTGTGCCCCTGAATGTACAGAATGGCCTTCTTAATAATCATCAAACACATAAGTTTGACTTTCTCCCACCTTTCAATATCCCTCTTTTATAAGAGGGACTTTCCAATGATGGGGTGCGGGAGAAAGGAAGCCATGCTGTGAGTGCGGATCAGTGGCTTGCAGGGAACTGTGTGGGGTTCCTGTGCCATGTCTTGAAGCATTGCCATTTAGTATAGGGAATAGGGTAGTGCTATTAGTAGTAATGTTAGAAGCAAAACTAGTAGCTGAATCAAAGAGCAATAAACAAGTAAAACAAACTCACATAAGATGCAAAACTGAAAAATAAATTCAAATAAAAGGCAAGCCACAATCTCAAGATATCGGGCGCTCTATTAATATTTTATGCTTTGGATAATGTTAACTTGTGAGTGATATCTTGGTGTAGTAATCAAATCTTGATAATAAGAACATATCGAATAATAAATCTTCCTTGGGCCAATTTATTATTCATATGTAAAACAAATAATTATCACGTTTATTACCAGGTGTACATACAATTTTAAATAATATTTCCTTTGACCCAGTGTATTCACATAAATAACGAACACATAATCTTGTTATATTTTGAAATAAAATTAGTCGCACAAAGTGGTCACTTTGGTGACATATTGTGTTAATTAACTTATCTCAAAATATATATATAAACACCTATATTTGAATGTAAATGTTCGTAAATACACTATAACGATAACATATTTATATTTAAATCACCAACTAAAACAGCCAGTTGGCCTTGACTTTTATTTATTTATTTATTTTAATCATGTACCTCTTTAGAATTTGTCTTGGTATTCTCCTCTTCAGGAGAACAATGGCCCCAGACAATAAGTCTACCTACGCCGGGCGTATTTCATGTACCACTTCATGGGTACCAATGCTCATTTGTGTTCTCCTCTTCCGGGGTGGAACATCCTTTGAACCAATAGGTCTTCCACGCTTCAAGCATATTTCATGTACCACTTCAGGGCTACCAATGCTCATTTGCTAATTGTCCTTCAGGGACATGAATCCATGCTTTAATTGTCCTTCGAGGAGACAATCCAGGGTTAAGAGCATTTCTACGAGTGGGATCGAGAAAAAAAAAGAATCGGGTTGGAACATGCTACGGTCGGGATCTAGGAAAAAATAATAAATATTTCGACCCTAGAATAAAAAAATCATTTTCTAACATATTCTCAACAATTCAACATGGAAACCGCTCACGTGCCAAATGTGAGATTTTCAAAAAAAATGTGAAAACCATCGCATAACAGAACATTCATATTGAGATGTCAAGAATCGAAAATCTGAGGATTTGAGAATCTTGAATCAGCAACAAAATATTGAGATATTTGAATCGGAGTGCGAAACTTTATGATCTTCAGTCTGAATCACGTCACGAGGCTTTATGATCTTCGGTCTAATGCGAGATCTAGGCTTTATGATCTTGAGATGGCTGATTTTTGTTTAATATTTCTCGACCAGTAGGAATCGGAAAATAAAAACCTTGTGTGATCTGGGGACCATGTGACAGGACCCGACCCGGATACCCTCCCCGGATTTCCCGGGTGGTCCCGCCTAGTGAAGTTCCAATGTATACTCCTAGGGAAGATACAGGTGAGACACCTTAGGAAGGGAGTAACACCGTGTATTAATTTAATACCCAATTATACATGTATATATAAGAAACCATAACAATTATAAATGAGTTTTAAGCTAAAAGTTAATCTGAATATGAAACGTTAAGAGTATTATGGATTTAGGGGGTACAAGTAGAAATGAATAAGTCCATTACATCGAACACAAATGGATAAATGCAATAGAGTCACGACAATGTGGCGAAGGAGAAGCGATCGAATGGCGATGAATAGGCCCTACGATCTGTCTGGACCTAGGGAACAGATTTAAAAACAATAATGTGAGATATGTCTCGGTGGTGGCGTAATTTATAAGGAAAATAACATTTTATATTTACAATGGTTAACTTCCTCTCAAAACCTTCCGTTCACTCTTTGTAAAGTTCCTGGATTTAGAAACATTTCACAAAATGACTTTTCTGCACGTCAAACATATGCAAATCATGCTCCTGGCTTGAGGCCGACACAATGTTAAGAAAATATAATGCATATGTACAACATAAGCCAAGCACAAAACATGTATATCATCAAGTAATAAGATAACTTTGAAAAATGCCAAATCATGAGTATTAAAATAGTTATACTATATTTAGAGAAACAACGTAATACCTTGCATACCCATCATAAACGATCGGTAATGGCGATCACGATGCCGTGACAACTAATGAACACGTAGTTCTGCCGTGTCAGCGTGGCGGTATGGCCTCAGATGACCAGGCCATCACGTGGCAACTAACAAACACAAGATGGCCGTGATGGCGTGGCCAGTAGCAATGACGCTCCAGGGTAGACCCAGGCCATCACGTGGCACTATGAGCCTCCGGGCAAGCCCGGCCATCCACGTGTTTAATAAACCTCAGTAAACTGGTCATCACGTGGCACCCTAAATAACCTCAGGAATTAAACTTGGCCATCATATCAGCACTATCAAGCCTCACAGGAGTAAACCACGGCCATCGTCTTGCTAACAAACCTCAGAGTGAACTTTTGTCCATCACGTGTCTCTAATAATCCTCCGGGTAAACCCACGGCCATCCGTGGCAGCTAATAAACCTCCGGGTAACGGCCATCACGTATTAACCAATATAAGGATTCCCTTTCTCACATGCCTTTCAGTATCTGAGTAGAGTCGGTCCACAAAATCTCGAGATCCACCTTTTCTTTTAACAATAATTTTCAAGATGATTTACAACTTCAATCCATGTACTCAAAATATCGAACACCACCAACTCATCCCACGAACACAGTAAAACTTTGCAAATAATTGAAATGTTGACAAAATTCACATGAAGTAATAACTTGTTTTATCTGTAGAAAATCGTGTTTGAATGCAATGAAATTAAAAAATACGATCAAAGCGGTATATAGGTAAAGTATTTTATCACAATAGATATATCAACATAATACCCCAAATCATTTAAGCATCTGGCTTAGAACCGCGGTATAGATCTTTCGGTTATGTTCCCACCTTAGGATCGTCCCAGGCCGTCGTAAATGCACAGTAATATAAATAAAACACATTTAGGCTCAATAACTAAACCAACAACATTGGAACACCAGAAGCCTTAGAGATAATTTTAGAACTGGCAAACCAACCCGATTGGACTCAGACGGTCACGTCGCACGATTATGTACTTATGGCGGAAGTAAAGTGGGGCTTTTCATAAGGAGAGCTAATTTCTCGAAATTGGGCGAATCGATAATTCCTAAAAACATCCATTTCAACTGTCTGACTTCAATTTTGTCCAATTTGACCAGTGATACTCTATTTCGATCCGGAAACTTCGGTAATTCACCAAAACAATACAAAAATGGAAAACCGCCAAAACGGCTACGTCAAGGGTACAAATACATATCAATGGAAAGCCGAGAGACCCGGGGAATTCGTGGTACCCATTGCAGCGGTCAACGATGTTGTGGTGGCGGAAAACCCGATCTAAGCTTCGGCCGATTTCGTTTTCAATGTAACTTCCAAACGGTGCGAAATCTGCAAAAAGGGACCACGTAGATGAGTTCAGAAGGTCCAAAAATGATGGAAAGGAGCTATGGGGTGGCACGAGTGGCGGAAAATGGCGGAAATCCTGGCTTCGGTGAGAAAAGCGGTCACGCACGTACGCGCGTCGGGTGACGGTCGTAGCGTCCGGCGGTTGGCCCGTGAAAATTTTGCGGCGGCATCGTCGGCTGTGCGGCGCGCATGGTCCGGCGCGTGTAGCTGTTGGTTGGCAGTACTGTGCAGTTCGATCTTCCGCGGCCCGTAGCCGGTGGCTGCTCGACCCAGTATTGTTCCCGGTTTGGAGAGTTTTCTCTTAGGTTTGGGGTTCAAAAAAGTGTCTTGCAGGCTGAGGTTTCCTTTGGCACATAAGCTATGTATATATATAGGCCTTAGGGTGGCTTTCGGGTAAAACACGAAAGGCGGCTTGGACCTTTGCTAAAACAACATCGTTTTGAACTACTAGGAGTGCACTTTTTTATCCGTAAGTCGGATTTGGACGTTAAACAGGTCACATGAGCTACGTCTAAATGAGGCCTATGAAATGGTGTCTTGGTAGACCCAAAGTGATATCCTTAAGAAAAAAGTCAACTTTGAGTCAACCTCTAAGTGTTGGTCAAACCTAGTCAAATTTAGTCAAACTTAGTCAAACTTGGTCAAACTCATTATTATTTAGTGCGAGTCATTACACCGTGACACTGTTATAACTTAGGTGTGTGCAGCCTAGTCGCGATTGTTCG
The DNA here is from genome assembly GCA_016808115.1 of Tetrastigma voinierianum. Classification (NCBI taxonomy): domain Eukaryota; kingdom Viridiplantae; phylum Streptophyta; class Magnoliopsida; order Vitales; family Vitaceae; genus Tetrastigma; species Tetrastigma voinierianum. Next base: position 180,876 of record JAEQBH010002507.1, read on the forward strand.
TAATTATATTTTAACCCATCGTAAAAATAGAAATTACGCTTATGTATATATACATTGATGCCCACACTTTATAATATATTAATTAAGGTCCCAAAACTTAAATTAATCATTTTAATTAGCCTAACTTTATTTAATAGCCTATAATTCACATTTATTTAATATATCAGTCCATATATTCGATTTTACTCCAACACATGTTTGTTTACAGTTTTTTTTAAAACTATTTTTTATTCTGAAAAACACAAGAAAAACACAAAGAATACAATTGGATCCTTTTTTTTTTTTTTTATAAAGAACATTAAGTTAAGAGAAAAAAAATAGTGTTTTATGTGTTTTAAAAACAGGAATTTGCACTAAAGCTTTCTTTATTGAAAGATGCGTAGGGCAGAAATTCAGATTTACGGAAAAATGGCAAATCGTAATTGGTTGAAATCGTAATTTCGATTCTGAAATTATAATTCGGTTAAAAATCCGAATTTATTCTCTAGATCTCGGATGATGAAGTGAATTTCCTTAGTTGGAATCGTCTCATGAAAATCCTAGTTAGCACGTAAATTTCGTGGTCGGGGCAGGGCCAGGTTACACGTTTTCGAGGCATCGCGGTTCGGGTCTTGATAAAATGATTTTCGTTACCTTGAAAGTCATATGACACGTACTCATGTGCCATAAGTGGTATGAGTGAAATGATGAAATCGGCAGTAGAGATAGTCTTAGAATATCGAAAGCTGGTAAAGGGATATAATGGTCATTTTGGAATTTGTTTTAAATGAAATTAAATGCGAAATACCAGATAGTGTCATCTTCTCAAATAGAAAAGAAATGAAACGTGGGAGAGGAGGAAAAATCGACGAGTGAGCTTGATTTTATTTTTAGTGAGAGAGTCTTCCTTTTCTGAAATACGGGCGATCCGTGAGTCGCGATCTTTCGGAATGAAGGAGAAGCGCTCTATGCGGAGAGGGATGGCTGTGGGTGCAGTTGCAGGGAGTTTCCTCGAACTCAAGAGGTAGGGGTTTCTCCCTACTTGGGTTTTGATGTGAGTTCGTATCATGCTGAAATGTTTGATTTGGTTGAGGCCTTGAGCGGCCGTTTGATCGATTCCGAGCATGGAATCGAATGCTTGGATTTGAAACCCTTGAACGGCCAGATGTCCCAGGGTGTTGCAATTTGTTTGGGTTAAATATTGATAAAGTGTTCTATAAATCATGTATTGGTTTGTTTGGCGGAAATAGCAGGTGACTGGAGTTCACCAAGTGAGCGAGATAAATTGTGCTTTGAAGGAGCGATGGCCGAGGGGTTTCGCATTCTAGAAACAATGTTCTAAAAATATATTTTTGTGAAAATATGTGTTTGGTCGAGTGATTTAAATTAAATTGCTCGTGTTTGATCATTAGCCCAAGTGAGCTAATTTTTGATGTATGATATGAGAATTTACATGACATGATTATGTGAATTGATTATTTGTAAATATGCATGTTTATATATTTGCACAATGTGAATTAAAAGCTGTATTGGAATTGGCGTCACGTACGTCATTATCTTGACTGGAGACAACTAGGGTATAGGAGTGAGTGCATGAGATGAGTCAGAAAGCGGATTTGGAGGGTTGTCTAAAAATATTAATTATCGGAGGGTAGTCAAATTAAAAAATATCGTCGTCGAATGGCGATTGATATTCATCGGAGGAGTAGTCAGCAAACAAATAATATATCCCGATACGTCGGGCGGCTTGATTGATATCTGCGTCGGAGGGTTGTTAAAACAAGTCAAAATAATAATTTTCATACGAGGCTTAGGCGAGTGTGATGCGTCAGTGAGGCTCGGATGCGGTTGGTGTTGTAGCAGGCATTCGAGTAGGATGGTCGTTCTTTGAATGTATCTTTATTTTGGAACATTACTGCTTTGCACTTAGGTGGAGAGTAGCTCGCAGGGGCGATTCCACTGCGGCGTTAGCTCACCTGTCGAGGGATATATTTTTGCGGTGCGGGGGAGCGTGCGAGGGGACGGCTCGTCCTAGGGACTGAGGATTAGAAGAAAGCCGGGTTGTGACTTTGATGATGTATACATGTATTAGAACTCGTTAAGTTTAATATATGTGTTGTATAGGTAAAATATATAATAGCTCTTATGGCTTATTGGATATAGTTGGTACATTGATGATTATCGGTTTTATGGTTAGAGAATTGTTTTATCCATGTATGTATCATGTAGTGGATATATTCTTGTTGTTTGGAGACCCAGTATATCTCCGAGTCTTGTATTTGGGTAGGGATTCTACGTACAAAGGAGACTGCGCGATTTTTCCTGATGGCGTAGCTTGGGCAATACTTGTATTCCATGGTTGACGGGTAGTCGACGGACACAGGATCGGGGTGTCCTGAATCACTAGCAAGTCTACTTGTATGTCAATGGTGAGATTGTGATTGAAAAATTGATAGTTTAGAAAATTTGTACTAAATATCTTCAATAAATATAAAGTTTTCATGATACACATTATTTATGTACTATCTTATTTTCCACAACTGAAGTATAAAAATTAAACTAAGAAATAAGAGTGAATCCAATTTGAGTAGGGATCTCATGTCATAAATGGGCTAGAGATAAGACCAAGTTGGTCGGTGTCATATTTTTAATATTTTTTCCTCTGTGAGCAATGTGGCATAACTAAAAAGGAAAAATAAAACAATGGGAGGATAGAAGAAAATTAGAATAAATGTATGGAGAAGAACCCACTAGCATCAAAAAGATAAAAAGTATGAGCAAAGATACACTCTAGAAGAAAGGAAATTAAAGGTGAAAAAAGAAAGAGAGAAAATCTTGGAGCCATAGCATTGTTGGCTCTTTTAAGATTAAAGGAATGTGATACATCTTGTTATGTGCGTGAAAAGTTGAGGTGTGAGCAGGATAAAGTACAGAAAAGAAGCTAGTCTATGTTTGGTTTCAAGAAAAATGCAAGGAAAAAAATAAAAGAGAAAAAGTAGAACCAAAAAATTAATTTAGTTTAACTCATCAATATATGAGTAAATAATTCAAAATTATGTAAGTTTCTAAATTTTTTTTATTTATATTTCATTTTTTAATTTTTTTAGTTAAGCAATGAATATAAAAATCGTTTTTCAGCCAAACATGAAGCGACGTAATCTTGAAGGTAGTATGTCAAATAGGAATGTGAAGGGTTTGAAAATGTTATATAATATGATGATTAGCAGCGAGGAAGAGATTTACTACAGGCTGTGATGCGTGAATCTTATTTGCTTCTTGTGAAAATTTTTCGTGGATGAGACATTAATGGTAATGACTTAAATGCTCTAAAACGGCACCAAATATAAAAATATTTTGATAACATTTACTAAACATTTGAAAATTTTGAAAACTTATTTATAATGTTTTTGAAGTAACACATTATATAGAGTTATTCTTTCAAAATATTTTCCCATAAGACACATTTTCCATTAAGATATTTTGTGCAAAATGTGTTTGAGGATTTGACCCAGCAACTTGTGGTGTATCCTTCCTCTGATTTTCTTTAACATGTGATATATATCCAAGACTCCAACAATAATTGAAATTAATTAAATAATGTATGTGTAATTTTAATATGTATATAGCAAAAATTCTCTACCCTAAGAACATGCATGAGGGCCCATATATATGTAAATTATACATTAAAGATTCAGAAACCAATGGCACATCTTCTTTGAAAGCAATGGGAGAAAAGAAGAAAATAAGCAGGAGGCATCTACGAGGAAAAGTTGAAGAATAAAAAAAGGGAAAAAGAAAAAGGAAGTGCAACACGTTAATTAGTACGTCAATTTTTTAAACCATTAAATTAGGGATAATTTAAAAATATAAAAATAAAAAACCAAATAATTAAAATCTAAAAGTTAAACAGCAAATACCATAGAGTGAAACCCAGAAACAATTTGTATTAACCATCAAATGAAAAACACAAAATGAAGTTATCAAACCAAATCATGAAATGAATAGTAACCAAAGTCCTGATGAATTAAAATTTTGTCTTCAAACAAACATTGAAATCGTTTGTCTAATTACAAAAATAATAATAACATCAGAAACAGCACCAAAAATAGGCTTCATAACATATTTTATTTTGTTAATTTTCCAATGTCAATGAATGAGTGGCCCTTCTAAGTTCATTTAAGAAGAAAAATAACTATATATATATATATATATATTTTAAACCATGCTTTTGAAACTTCTTTCTCCACAAAGAAGGAAATAAAACCAAATCCCATAAAATCGTGACGCTCACTGCTTTTTCCACGACTTTTTGTACCATGATGGCCAACAGGCTGCAATAAACATCACCAATGGACAGCTTCCACGTGTCCTCCCGCGCCTTTCAGCCTCGAGACTGAAAACCACAAAAATGAGAGGAGATAATTTTTTCTCCTTCTCATCTTCTACAATTGTGGGTTTTGTGCACAAAAAACATATATCCAGGCTTCTTCTCTTCAGTCTTCTTTGCTTAGAATTCCAACGGTTGATTAATTTTGCCATGGATTTTGTAAGCCCAGTCTTGGATATGGCCTCTCGCATCTGCAATTGCGTTGGCGATCGTGCTGATCACCTCCGGCGTCTCCCACAGAATCTCAAATCTTTGAGAACTGAAAAGGAGAAACTGAATAATGTGTATAAAGACGTCAAGGAAAGGGTGGAACGTGAAGAGAATCTTGAGAAGAAGAAGCGTACACATGTTGTGGATGGGTGGATCGGGAGAGCAGAAGCCATGGAAAAAGAAGTGAACGAATTACTGGACAGATGTGATGAAGAAAACCAGAAAAAATGCTTCGGAATCTGTTGTCCCAGAAACTGTCGCGCCAGCTACAAGCTTGCGAAAATGGTACCGGAGAAGATGGATGCTGTGGCTGAACTGCGGTCGAAGGTAATTTTCCGCAGGTTGCTGTCCCGTTGCCCAGTCCTCTTGTGATTGAGAGGCCTTTGGTTGAGAAGCCAGTAGTAGGCCTTGATTCACTGCTTTCGTGGTATGGGATTGCTCCAAAATGAACAAATTGGGGAGTATTATCAGGAATATACGGAATGGGGGTGTAGAGGAAAACCACCTACTCTTGAAAATCAATAACAAGTTCCTCAATCGAGCATTAAAACTTTGCAAATCCGTGATCTGGGGTTGTCGTCTCAGGCCAGCAAACTTGGAAAGTCCAGGAAACAATTCTGGATAGACTGGACATTCCCCATGACAGATGGAAAGGGAGAGAAGAACAGAGGAAGGCTGAAGAAATATGCCGGGTCTTGAAAACGAGGAAATTTTTGCTCTTGTTAGATGATATATGGGATCCCCTTGATCTCATGAGAGTGGGAATTCCTCCTTTGGGTGATGGAAATCAGTCCAAGATAGTGTTCACTACACGATCTGCAGATGTGTGGAGGTATGGCAGCTCAGAAGAGCATTAAGGTGGAGTGGAAGAGAAGGAAGCCTTATCTGTTCAGGCCAAGGTAGGAGAAGACACTAAATTCTCATCCAGATATACCAAAGCTGGCGGAGATGGTTGCCAAAGAATGCAAAGGCCTTCCCTCTGCCCCTCAGTACCAGCGTCATAGTGAGCTATGGCTTCCGCAAAAACACCCGAAGAATGGGAGAGACTTGCAAAATTGAGGCTGTCCAGATCTTGCTGGAGTACGGAGAATGGTTGTTTTCGAGTATTAGCATTTAGTTATGATAGTCTACCGATAAGCCACCAAATCTTGTTTTCTTGTATTGCTCTTTATTCGGAGGATTATCAAATCCCTTCCAAACATCTTATTCAACTTTGGATCGGGGAGGGTATTTGGATGAATACGACGACATTCAAGAAACAAGAAATCAAGGGAGAAAAATTATTCATATGTTAAAGCATGTTAGTCTATTGGAAGTGACACATGGCCCTTCTTAATAGATGGAGAATATTTGAAGATGCATGATGTTATTGATGGCTTTTATGGTTGGCTTGTGAAAAGGGAAGAAGGAACAATTTGTGGTGAAAAGATGGAGTTGGATTGATAAGTGCTCAGGAAGTTCAGAAATGGAAAGACACACAGAGGATAACATTGTGGAATAAAACTAGTATTGAAGAACTAAGGGAACCTCCACTTTTCCCTAATACAGAGACAATAATCGGACGTATGACGAGGTTCATGTTTCCAAGTGGTTTCTTTACAAACATGCCTGTCATAAGAGTTTTGGACTTTTCCAACGTTGAGATACGTAAGTTACCAGCAGAGATTGGAAACTTAGCTACCTTGCAATATCTTAATTTGTCTGGTACAAGGATAGAATACTTACCAATTGAGCTCAAGAATTTAAAAAAATTGAGATTCTTTATGTTGGATGACTTGTTTTCACTTGCATCACTTCCAAATCAAATGGTGTCAAGTCTTTCCTCTTTGCAATTGTTCAGCATGAAATTCTTCTCATCTCCGTCTCAGTAGATGAAATAATCATTAGAGGAGTTAGAGCAGTTGGAACATGTGTGATCTCCATGAGCACAAGCATCCAGTCATCAAAGGTGTATTCGAATCCTGAGTTGAGAAGATCACAACATTCTACAGTGCTTGAGCTGCAGAGGTGTGAACCAGAATTACAACTATTATCCCCTTCTTGTATAAAGGAGCTCATACTAGTAATGTGTGATGAAATGGAAGAGGTGAAAATCATCCATTTTGAAAAGCAAGTGGTCCCTTCAAAATTCCCCCAATCCACAATGCTGCTTCAGCACCTTTTTGAGTGTTCTTATAATTGGATGTAGAAATTTCTGAACTTGAACCAAACATTCATGCTCAAAACTTCAATATCTATGCATTAAACGCTCTAAAATCATAGCAAAAGTGATAGAAGATGAAAGGAGTGAAGGTTCAGAAATTGAATCAGGTTTAAGCGTGTTTTCCAGACTCATATATCTCGTTTTATTGAATCTGCCAAAGCTAGAGAGTATATATGGACATGCCTTACCTTTTCCATCTTTAAGGTGGATCTCCGTGTGGGGTTGTCCAAGGTTGAAAAAGCTTCCATTTGATTCCAGCATTTGCATGAGTAAGAAATTTGAGAATATCAATGGACAACAAGAATGGTGGGATGGTTTGGAGTCGTGACCAAACCCTTATGCACAACCTCACCCATGTTTCAGCCCCTGAAACCGCCTACAATGTTAAAGCACATATCTCGTTCATCCTATAACAAGGTAATTACTTCCTTTTTTTTCTTTCTCAATCTCTCATCTTTTAACTATTTATTGTTCAACCCATCCTTAACCTTATTTATTTATCTCCTTCTCCAAGAAACAGTCCTTGATCTCCACAAATTCAGCTACAGAGCGGACTATGGCAACCTTCTCCAATTCCCTCCTTATTCATCATTAATTCAGACCACAACTGGGACTTCATCTTCTCCACTGCACATTTACCCTCATCTCTACCACATTTAGAGCAGAGCTTCAACTTCCATGGCACAATATGAGCTCCAATTTCCACCAGAATCGACTTTTATTTCAAGCATGAATCATCTTTGGCATCTAAATAGCATCAGCTCTTAGACTCAGCACAGTAACACAAGAAGTTCAGTCAATTTCATTGTTTCTGTTTCACTTTCATTACTCTCTTATGAAACTAAGCTTCAATCGGCAATTTTCCCTGCTTCTATTATTATTATTTTTTCTTTGTGTGTATGGTTATATTGGCAGCTTGAGATATTGGCTTACTATTTGTTTGTTTGTTTAGAAAATTAATGTAAGAAAATAAATTATAATTTTAAACAATTTAGCTATTATTTAACTTCAAACCCATCATTATAAGAAAATTAATCTCTCTCAGGTAATTTCTTCCTCATTTCTTTTCATATTGCTAGTCTTTAGCTATTGGACAAACACTACAAATGCTACATGCTGTTAACTTAATTTCCCAAGTCTACTTATTCAAAATTAAGCAATGACAAACACTGCAAATTTAACAAATGATTTATAGATGTAAATATACCAGCTCTTTTTGGCTCCATTTGGGCAGGAGAAAGTCTTAGAGAAAGGAAAAAATATCTGAGCGTAACGTCAAAATATCTGCTGGGGTTTTAGACTTTGTTTTAGGAGTATATTAAAAGTTAAATGAGAATTTTAGGAAGTAAAATAAGAGGCAGGAATTAATAATGGAGCCAAGGGAGTAAATTAGTCATTTACCATGGGGATTTATTTGTCGTAAAATGAAAAGATGGATCTTAGTAGAAATTTAATAAGTTGTAGGTTGAGGAACAAAATATAGAAAAGATAGAATAGAGATAAAAGAAAATTGGGGGGACAAAAAGGCAATTAAAGAAAACTTAAAAGCAAAAAAATGAGTTTTATTTGAAGGCCAAACATGGCCTTAACTAAACAATTGATTTAAGACCAAATTTGGTCTCAATTGAGAGAGAAGAAACCGTAGAGAGAGAGAGAGAGGAGAGGAAAAGAGAGAAGAAGAGGAAGAGGAAGAGAAGAAGAAGAGAGGAAGAAGGAGGAACCAAGATCAAAGGTAGCAGAACTTCATGGGTTTTAAAGCTTTGAATGGTTTTTCCACATGCAATTGTATAGTTATTGAATTTGTCTCCAAACCTAGGAGTTTTTGCTGAGATTTCATTCTACACCAATAATCACATGGAAAGTAAGGTGGAATAAAACCTTAAAGAGTACAAGCAAAGTATAGAGTCCTCCCTTTAAGGATGAATTCATGGTTAATAGTAAGTAAATGAGTTAGGGTTTAGAACAAACCCTAACTAATCATCATGTTTGGTTGTGTATGGGTCATAACCCATATTAGAGTTGTGTTGGGGGAAATTCATGGAAGATTTTTGAAGAAATATATGTAATTGAAAGAGGAATTATGAGTGAAAGAGGTTACAAGAGACATATGGAATGGTTTTGATGTGTGTTTGAAGTATAGAGTTGGTTTGGGATGGAAAAATATGGAAAAAATGGAGAAAAACACACAATTTGGGCATTTCGGGTGACATGTACGTGCGCATGAACATTAATACGCATGCGTCTTGTGTTACGGCCGTTTTGGCTGGCGACATTACATGTTAGGTATCTTTCATTTACGTGTTTCAGGTTTTTCGTATTTTGGCATGGCTCCACTCATTTCTTATTCGATTTGAGTGATTCAAGTGACCCGATTAAAAATAGAAACGAGGAGAACCGTGCCATATAGAGAAATAGGCAGTAAATCAATCGTGGCTAAGTAGCCAAAAATCATTTTCGAAGTGGGACCAGTAATATGACAAAATTAAGTTGGTGTTGAACATAGAAGTCCAGTTGTTTGAGGACGTAACTTGAGTTCCAGTGCTCGAATTGGGGTGAGTGGAGTTGGAATAGAACCGCTATCGCTTCAAACTTTAAATGAGTATAAGGACATAGTGTCCAAAATATGAAGTTAAGACCCCTTAAAAATAAGTAATACAAGCTGTCCCTAGAAAATCGGGGTAAAATAGCTAGTTGGCATAAAATGCCATAACTTTATTTTGGATGATCGATTAGTTGATTCCAATTCCTAAGTAAAATAGATTCGTAGAGGAATAAGAATATAGGAATAAGGTGTGATTTCATAGACATCATACTTTACAAGTATATGAAGTGCCATATGAAATAGGCATGAAACAAGGAAAACATAGAAAATGCAATATATATATAGATGTGTTCATGAACATGAATATGACATGAATATAGGATTATATGATAGATATAATTAAATAAATAGATAGAACATGCTACTCAAGAACAAATGATAGGAATACGTAAAGATATGAGTATATATGATGACTGTCTTAGAAAGGAATAGGAGGTGGAGCAGGCAGCTATTTAGGAACATATTAGAAAGACTTAAATGATAAAACGATGGAGATAAGCCAGATGACACAACATAGGAATGAGAACATGTACATAAATGATAGGTACATATATGAAAATGTGAATGAGTAAAAGCTACGTGATAGGAATATAGAAAGTACAGAATAGGTAAGAAAGCATGATAGAAAGAAATGTATAAATGATAAAAGATATGAATATATGTATTATATAGATATATGAGAACCTTAATATGAAACTACGGATATAGTATCTGAGGAAAAGTAATGATAGTATATATGCATAAGCAATTATGATAACAATAGTTATTCATGCTTATGAGATATGTCTGAGAAAATATAATAAAGCTGATTGTCTCTTTAGAAACGCAGTAGAGGATAGATAGAAATTGCCTATAGGGAAGATACGATTCAGCGCGGCGTATTCGTAGGCAGGATATTGAGGCCAGGATTTGGGTGAGTGATATCGATAAGTTTGGATCGGGGTGGCCGCGGTCGCGCGATGAGCGAAATCAGCGTCTCGTGCGGTGATGGTACCTTCAGTCTTGATGGCATATAACGGTGGCTGTCTCGCCGGTGATGATACCTTCGGGTATTAACGGGACAAAATCAGCACCTGGAAATGCGATGTCAGTACGCTAAATTTTGTAGTTTCCAGTATCCGGCTACAAGGTATTTGTAGACATGGAAACCCGAGGAAATGATATGTATAGAAGATATGACCTGATGAAGCATGCTTGCGCTATGCGATGAAAATGGAACAATTGCAAAGAACAAATGATCTGATATAAATTGATGAAAAATAAGTATGAACCTGAAAAGTAATAAAAGTATACAAAAAAGCACAAAGTATAGGATAGATAGAATAAAACGTACAAATGTATATGAAGTATAGAATGGTCTGAGGATAACGGGATATGAAAAGTGCAAGATGAACACTATAATAGGAAAGTATATGCAATAGTACAAGTATGAAAGTGAATAATGTAATAAATCATAGAAATAGAAAGATGAAAAGACATAGACTAGGGACATGCTATGTAACTTGACAAATAATAGGAACATTGAAAAAGACATATAACAAGCGTGAAAGATGAACCACAGGACAAGTATAGGAATATGTAAAGTACTCAAATGGGAATACGAAAAGTATAAATAAAGGAGATGCTAGAACATAGAACATGTAATAGAAAAATATTGACATGCAATAGGAATATCGGATGATAAGGAATTCGTTATAGAAAAATGTTTAGATATATATAATGCATGTATAAGCTTATGACAGTCGCCATTGGTGGTTGTCATTAGCATGTTTGCAAAGCGTAAAACACGGTGTTCAATCCGTGTAGATACGAGAAAAGTGAAGACAAGGATGAAAGAGCCAAGGGCATTCACCTTCCGTGACGGGCCGGCTCGAGAGGCAAGTGCTCACGGCCTTTGCCGCGATCTACGATGTTTTGTAATAGAAAATTTTAAATGTATGGGTAAATGGGACTCTGTATATGTGTATCGGTGTGATGGACACATCGGTGGTAGTGCTTTTGTATATGTACAAATGATTTTGTTATTCTTGAAATTGTTTGTGCGCAATGGAAGTCACAGTCTGTTTGAGAAAGAGCAGTCGATGAGTCGGTCTGAGTAGAGTATAATATATAGTATAGATAGTATCGCGCCGGACTTAATTGGATCCATGACTCGGGTCGGTAGCGGGATCGGGCGTGACATAAACATCTTGGTTACACGGTGGAAAATATAAAAGAAAATCAATATAATCAAAATTTAATATATTTTAAAATTTTTTAGTCCTTATATGATAAAGAGAAACAAATATAATGAGTTTGAATAAAACATATCAAATTAATGTATTAAGTTTAAACCTATTTTTTATTTTCCTTCCATTTTTCCTCTCTATTTTTTTTCCTTAGTATTTTCCGGGTTACAAATGGAGCCTTTAAATAGACTTTCTCGATAGTTTTTGGTCTCACGGATGAAGTGTTTCCTCTAAACTTGCATGAACATATACACACAAAATTGTCAACCCCCGATTGAGGTAGCTCATAAAAGCGATTGGAGCCTTGATAGAGCGACTAAGTGATCATCCTCATATGAGGAACCATGGCTCGGTTTGGAAGTCGGAAAATCTTAAGCGAAAAATATTAAGGAAAATGATTTTCATGTTAGTTTATTGTGAAAAAAAAAAATCAAAAATAATGAAAATTCCTCAAAATTTAACATATTTTGAAAATTTTTAGTCCTTGTATAATAGAGAGAAACAAATAAAATGAGTTTGAATAAACATATAGAATTAATTTATTATGTTTAAACCTATCTTGTATTTTCCTCTAAATTTTAATTTTTTCTATTTTTCCTCCCTATTTTTTTCCTTGGTACTTTCCGGGTTCCAAACGAAACCTATATGTTTACAAGCATGTTGTTCGTGTTGAATGTAAACCTCTAAAATCAATATGCAGAGGAATCTATTGTTTCATTACGATTGTAAGAGAAATGTAGGCTATTAAATAAAATTAATATCTGTTGTGTTTTTCCTTTATCTGAAGACTCTTTTGCCCAGTATGTACCAAGCTATATATGTCATTCGGGGCTTACGGAAGAAAAAAAAGAAAGGTATTTCCCTCAAATATAAATTGATTAGCATATGTATGGAGCAAAAGAAAAGGCAGGACTATGAAATTTTATTCTTAGTTTTTCTCAAATTCTGAAACTGTTGATTATAGATTATTATACTAACATTTGACCCCATTTTTCAAAGCAAAGAAAATTTTGTATTCTCCTTATTTCCAAAGCACTGTTTCAAGAACACCTTTTGGTGTCCGTGTTTCAAAAACCATTTTCGAGAACAATTTTCAATATACAGGCAAACTTTTGATTTTTCTTTGGTTATTTTCTTACTCATTTCTTTCATTTTCATAACTCCCATCTTTTTTACTTTCTCCTGATTTTCATTAGTGGAATGAATCCATGAAGACAATCAATTACCAAGACCAACCACCATCTTTTTTATTTTGAAACTGTAATACATCAATATATAATGCCCTGTCGTCAAGAGCGAGTAGTTCTCATGTAAACCCTATATAACCCAAACAACCAATAGGGGTGTCTGAAGCAAGATACTCATCTTGATCAACTTGGCAATCAAGACCCACTGTCCTTTTTATTTTAAAGACAGGTAGAAATGGAAAAAGATGGAGATTTTAGCCTCTTTGGTTCCTGTTTTTTATTTCTATTCTCGAAAATAAGGAAAATAAGAAGAACACGTTTGGCTCTCCTTTTTTATTTCCTTTTTTTTATAAAAAAAACACAAAAAACAATAAACACAGAGATAACACAAAAATGGTGTTTTCTGTGTTTTTAAAATATGTTACCGAAAACAGTACTCCAACGAGAACAACGGCGCACTGTCAAATCATTTACATTTTCCTTTTATCATGTAGTAGTATTTATAAACCCCATTCCAAAATTGATGAGTGAGAGATCATCTAGACATATTCACATATCCACACTTATAACAAGAAAATCTTATATCTTAATAATATCTTTTGAATCTTAACTACTAAACTGGAGGGGGAAAGGAGAACAATAACAAGAACAACTTTTGTTCCTGTCTCTGTCTCTGTCACTGCATGAATAAGGACCTTGTCATGGGTTTAAGGAAAAGCTTCACTAAATCAACAAATCATGACAAAGCCTTTAGGATAAACAAGCTGACATGTAGAATTAATATAATGAAAGCTAACGACATCCATGATGCCACAAATTCTGGGATCGATATAAAACATACGAGCTGACATCAATATCTATTCATCTAGCAAACACAATGTTCATAAAAATGGATTCGGATGCACCGGGCAATGAGAAGAGAACTTACACTTTATACGCAGAAGTTCATTTCAAGAAATCAAAACCTCGCTTACAAATTTTCCTTTTTTCATTAGAAAGCGTTAAAAATATGGAAGCAATCGATCTAATAAAGAGTAACACGAGAAAGAGAATCGAGCCATGATAAAACCAACCGAAACCCTTGTGGGATTCTTTGACTTCTAGGATATGCTGAGTGCATTTTGATAAGCGTTTCAATCGATTATATGGGAATAGTGATCGCATCCCGGTAGGATTGAGTTTGTGACGCTAGTTATTTCTGTCGACGCGAATACTCGTGAATGTCGGGTAACTTGACATTTTTCACAATCGAGCGAGTCTCTACCTCTTTATACAGAGGCTCTACGAAACCTGGCTTCATGAAACTTTGTCCCAAGCAGTCAATATATGAGTCTATGATTAAAGCGACATGACTCCTAAACCCGATGTAAAAATCTCGACTATTCCAGCCATAGTTGAGAGTTCAAATTTTGCTCTTTTACAACATATATTAAATTAAAACAATTCTAATACATGTAGGCGTCGTAGCCACAGCCTTGTCAGGCTTTTCTTCAAACCTAAATATGCAGGATGAGCGTCACGCCATATGCGCCTCTGTGCACAATGAAATAATATCCTATAGACGGGTGGTAATCTTTGATGGTGGGAGAAATCGCACTCAAAAATTAATTGCACTCTCCTTTAGGAGTCTGATCACGATCTTTCGAAATAATAATAACGTCAGCCAATTAGTGATCTACTTGAATGTCTACGTGTCATACACGTATGCAGTCACTCGCGAAATTTCCTCCATGACTACTAAGCGTGTGAAAATAATCATTTTCAAAACAAAACCTGTTTATTCTTGAAAATATCTTTACCAATATTCGGTAAAATATGGGACTACTCCCGGTAATTGGTTGGTGAGCTTTAAAAACTTGATTATGGTCCTCATCGAAATGATCTGTTGGCCCATCTGACCCGATTCTCAGGAATATCATCTGTGAAATTCCTTTAAAAAACATTTTCGTTTTTCTTTTCAATTTTTCATGTCATGCACTGTATAATTTCTAGAAATTTGCAGGTGCATATGAGATCGTTATCTTAATTTCAATCATTTTCCGCAGCCTTGATATGCGTATATTATCGATTAGAATCGCACATAGCAATTGACAATGTCAATCAACTCCCAAATATGCTCACTTGAGCTAATCGATATTCATTTAAATAGCTCTTGCTTTGTGATTATATTAGTATAATTGTGTGTGAATAACATGTCGAGCATGCATTAACAGTATTAAAATCATACCGATGGCCTACAAACACAATTATATTTTATATAATTATGTCATTATATTAACATTAAATTCATGTATTAACCTATATACATTTTACACCTTGCTTCAATGATTCGTTGACAATTCAAGCACACAACACATGGACGATTTTTGTCCAATTCACACAACCCGGGACTGATTTTTAACAGTCCCGAAACCCAGCAGTGGGCTGTCCATGGGCCCCAGCCAGCTCGTCTGACTCTCGGTTCATTTTTTTGGGCAAATTATCTGTTCAGGTCTCCTCGCAACGGAGAATTTAATGCATAAATTCAACATAATAACCCATCCCGGTTTACGGAGGTTCACGGTGTCCAAAAGTCTAAAAAATTCCCGCAGTCGGTCCATGTTTTGGTAGATCATATTCGCCGACTTTATTCGTATCGATACGTGATTTAAGCGTAATATTTTGAAATTAAAGACCCGAGCAACCATGGACAGTCACGACTCCCCCTTTTGGTTTCAAGAATTATATCCGGTCAGTCGAGTTTTGGAATAGTCGAAGCGACCGTTGAGGCACCAGTAACGAAAGCAGTGAAAAGCAACCAAATAAAATTAGCAAAGCGAAGTGGGGAAACACTGCATACCGGAGTTTGTCAGCTACATGAATCCGTCTTACGTCTGACTCTTGCGTAGAGCGGGTTCTCGTAGCACATTAGAGCCGCCGTGGTCGGATTCGTAAGTATTTTAGAGAGAAGTTTACTATACCGAAAGAAAAACTTCAAAAAAGAAAAAAATGGCGCTGCTAGAAATTCTGGTTCAACCACGTTTCTTTTGGGTTTAATGAAGGAAGACACTGTAGCATTTTTAGATCTTTTAATTGAATTAAATCTTTTCCCGAATGACCGTTATGTCGCCAGTTTAAGTTTGACGTTCATTATGCCGGTAGTCGTTTTGTCGTTTACCTCTTTGTCGCTTATGGCACGTAGTACGTGTTATGTCATGATTTTTAGTCGCGTGAATCAGTTTTCTGGCAGAAATCAGTCTTTGTAGAAAAGCGTGTAAATTATTGTCTGGTCTGCCGAGGGCCCTGCGTCTTGGCAGATTTTGCGAGGCAGGTCAAACGGTGTCGTTTTGTCGTGAGATCTAGAGAATAAATTACAGTTTTTAGCAAGAGTGCTGATTTTGTATTGTCCAGTGCGATTTTCTTAGTTTTAAATTGGAATTTAAGATCTTCTGAGTTATGTCCCAGCAGCGCAACAAACAAAAGCGATTATCTCAGAGGGAGTTAGTCTGTTGTACCATGCGGATCAGCTCAAATTTTGCTAACCCTTCGAGACGATTAAAAGATAATGCAATTATGTGAAATCTGAACCTATGTTTGTTCTTGGGAAGCAGTGGCAGGAATGATTTAAGCTCAGGAGTGTACTAGGATTTAACCTCTCGGAGGGGCATACCTTAGCAAATGACATGTGATGTTGTAGCTTAGGGGTATAGGTTCCTACAATTTAGAGGGGATAGCTATCTTTTGGGTTCAGCTCTCCACACCCCTGCCTACAAAAGGGGAAAATTTGGGAAAAAAATAAGTTAGAGTATACTTACACAGCACTAAGCAGCTCTACCACTTGAAGTCTAATAGAAAATGCAAGAAAAATAGGAAAAGTAGAGTTTACATGTTATTAAAATGAAAAATATAATAATACATAAGGTTTGAAGAATTCGTTTTCCATGGTTGTAGAAAAAATAATTTGTAAATCAGGTTGAAATCAATGATTGCCAGAAAAATCCCAAAAATACCCTCATTCATTCCACATGGTTTCCCTCTCTTATCCCAACACCTTCCTTCCTCCGCCTCTGACTCACCCTCTCACCTTTTTCTCATTGTGAACTTACTCTCCTCTCCCTCCTTTTAAAACCAATAAACATATACTAAAATTAAATTTTAACATAAAAATAAAGATAAACTCAATTTTTAAACTAAAGAAGATATTTATTTAATTTAATTTTAAATTAAAGTTTAATTTTTAAACTTTTAAATTGAAGTTTAAAAAAATTAAAATATTCTTAAAACTCAAATTAACTATTAATTCTTATTTGAATTTTCAATAAATTATCCTAATAAAATATTTTATTTTACATTTATTCTTAGTAAATATTGACTTATTTTTTAAATTTTAAATTTAATTTTTAAAATTTTTTAAATTAAATTGAAGTCTAAAAATTTATAACTAAATTCAAGTTTGAAATATTTTTTAAACTAAGCTGCTTATTTTATTTTTAATTAAATTAAATAAAAAATTGAACTGCTCCAAAACAATCAGTTTTATTTTGTTAAAACACACTGACATCTCACATCACTCAAATAATTATCAAATATGGATAAATATATTTTGATTTGATAGAAATATTTAAAAATGAAATATAAAAAAATATCATAAATATCTTGATGGATTTTTTTTTTTAACAAAAGTATCCATAGAATATAAATGATCCAAAATCAAAATCTATAAAAAATATTGTAAACACTTTAAATTTGATAAAATTAAGAACAAAATACATATAAAAATATGTTATAAATGTAATTAAAGTAGGTATGATTATGATATATATTTTATTTATTTGTTTTAAAATTTTAAAACTTTTTTTTGTTAAAAGTGTTTTATTATATTTTAAATAAATTTTTTACTATTTTTAACATTTCAATAATTTTACTCAAGTGGATAACCTTTAAGAATATTTTCATTGCAGCTTAGGTACAACCTTAATATATTTGAGGTACTATCTTAATAGTCATAGGTACTGCCATAAAGAATAGAGCTAATAGCCCTTTTCCCTTTCAGGAAAAACCCCCGTAAAATTCTAATTCTTCTCAAAATAGTAAAACGAGACTTGTAATAACATCCGTAATTTTTCTGTATCTCGAGATTTAAACGGACTTCACCGCTGAAATCACCGTGAAACTAGCTACTATATCGACTTCATCAAATTCGAGACAATCCACTTCACGCCGACAAGACGGCAGAGTACAAGACACTTGGCATGAGATGAGTGCAAGATGAGACACTTGTCAAGTTGAGAGCAAGTCAAACATTGAGCTCAAACTGACCCCACGAGCATACGCCAAAACCCGATCGTGGAAATCTACTGCAGATGGATAAGGGATAAGGTGTAATCCAAGGTGGCAACTTAGAATGTGACATGTGGTGCGAGAGGACAAGTCTTTCGACCATCTGACTAAATCAAGCAGAGAAGAGAGAGAAGAGGAAACCGAAAGAGGAGGAGAAAGAGAGTTTCTTGCAGTGAGAAGCTCACTCTCTGCATTTTCCCAAGAATTAGTCCTGCCAAACTCCTAGCAAGGCAAGAGGCAAAGTTGATCCCCACTGCAAGAGCTATGTGGGTGACTGGATTGCGGAGCACAACCCTGGAGGTAGGGGTCACTTGATATTTCTTATCTAAAAAGCAGCAAAATGGTTTGTTTTGGAGTTGTGGAGGATGGAAATGACATGCATTTGGTTCTGACCAAAGGTTTGGTTTCGATAGGCCGCCTCGACGTGTCCACGGGGTTAGGATATGGGACTGCTTTTACTACCGAATTTATTTTGACTGAATTGGCCCATGTGTATTTGCTTGCATGTTGTTGCTTGAATGAATAGCATGTATTGTTTGTGAAGAATGAAATTGTTAATGGCGTTAAATTGATGTGTTAACATGATTGTTGAATTATATGGATTTTAATCGAGTATGAACCATTAGAATTTGAATATATGAATTGGCATCATATCTATGCACAAGCATCGTGTTGAGTCGGGTGTGGGTGCACAGATGGTTGTTCACTATCTCTTGGTGAACGCATGATGAGCTCAGATTTTGGACGACGCCCAATAAATGACTCGCGGTTCAAAATATAAAGTGAAATAATAAATAATGTATAAGAAGTGAAAGCAAGAAGGTCATGATCTCCTCGTGTGAAAAGTTTCTAACATAGCGTGAAGCACCCGACGTGAGCTGTACTTCAGATGGGTGTAAGAGACCCGCGATATAAGCCGAAAAGTTCTTTTGTCTAAAATTAAGACACACGATTAACACATAGACTTCGAGTTGTATGATAGGAGTCAGGATTGACTCGGGATGGGTTGCCCATTGGCACTTGCAATGGGTACTGGTGAGCCGGCAAGGGCTTGGTATATGTGTGTCATCGTATTGATCTGGGCTGGGTCACACTCGGGCATAGGCATGTGCGAGGAGTCGATGAGTGACTTGATTAGGCATGATGACATTTTACGCACCCATATATGACATCTATGTGTATATTTTACTGATACGGATGTTTGTGATGGGCCATTGCATGTGCATTTTAGGTCGAGTAGCCCAGAAAATAAAACCACCGGGCATTGCTCACCCCGCTGCGGGATCCCCTTCGTACAAGGAGTCCAGGAAACGACGCCACTGTAGCGCCGCTGGTAAGAAAAGCCACTACGTGGCTTTGACTTTATTTTGTAAAACATGTATGAAAAACATTTTGATTGATAAATGTTTGTATAAGAGTGATTATGTAAAACCCGAGAAAATTTCATTTTTTTTGAAAAAGGGCCAAACGGTAATTTTGTCGAAATAGTACAAGTTAAAAACCTAGAAATTTTCTAGATAACGAATGACGAAATGGACTTCACTGCTAGAATTGTTCGTGAAATCTAGCTACCCTGCCGGATTTGGTTTACTGACATAGCCTAATTTCACGCTTTTCGAGGCTAAGGGTGACACGGGCATGACTGCGATGCCATGTGGCAAACTCCAATGGAGGATGTGGAAAAGCCATGTGGTCCAAGTGAAATGCATGGATCACATTTAGCCACATTGGAAAAATCATGGGAAGGCCAAATGGCCAAGAACAAAGGTGGGGAAGTAAATTTCCACTTGATATTTGGCAGGATGGCTATCCCAAAAGAGGGGAGAAATGAGAGAAAAGAATGAGAAGTGGAGAAAAGAAATGAAAAGAAAGGAATGAAACAAATAAGGGAATGAAGAGCAGAAAAGAGTAAGAGAAATTAGGGAAGCGGAGAAATTGAAAAAAATTATCTTAGGGGAACCAACAACACGCTTGAGAGCAAAGAAAAAGAATAAAAGGGAAGAGGAAAGGAGGAACAAAAGGGTGTGTAAAAGAAAAAAAACAAAAGAAAAGTTGTCCAAATTTTTTTACGGTGTTTCGACGGCTAGAGTTCGGCAGCCCGAGAAGTAAAGTTGGTTTACTCGACGAAAGCTATGAGTAGGTACCAAGAATGGAAGGATTCGGTGCTTCATGCTCCAAGAGGTAGGGGTTTCTCCTACTCGGGTTCCTTTTCAGTTAAGGGCCCGTTTTGGGTTAGGACTGGTAGAAAATGCATGTTGACTCATAGTTGGTTTTGACCTTGCATGATGGGTTTGAAGTTGGTTTCTACTGGGTCACGGTCCAAAACTGGTAAAATTGGTAAAATTCCGGTGTTAGAAGCTGCCCTATTTTTTATCCTACGCACTAGCTAGACTTTAGAACCGGTTTTTGGATGGGAAAAAAAGGAAATTTGGCAGTGAGTCCTTTAGGTAACTTGTAGCCACATAAGTGAACTTGATGTTTGGCTTTTGAACTCCTCCATTCGGACATTCAGAGCCTCTAAGTTACGGCCGGCCATCTCAACAATCAAATGGAAAGGATAGCGGCTAGGCAATGGCTAAAGGCTGTGGGCCAGCCATTAATCTGCTAGTCCAGTCATTAACGAAAGGCCAGCTTCAAGAAGCGCTAGTCCAATCTAAATTAATGTTAGGGATGCCCCGCTTAGTCGCTAGAGCCAGTCGACTAGCTGTTAGGGTCAGCCGGCTTAGATCTATGTGAGACCTTCAACTGACCACAATACAACTTTGTTTGAACTGCTGGGTGTTATCGACTCTATGGAAGACCCATTGAGTCAAGATTCCAGCCATATTCTATGGAGGGCAGTGAGTGATCATAACCTTACTAAAATCGATGTTTTTCCAAGGCTATTGGTCGGCTAAGGCTGGCCGGCTGGGGCTGGCTCTACATGTGTGACCTCCAACTTTGGATGGCCATAACTTCTTCGTCCGAACTCCGTTTCAGGTGTTCTTAGGCTCTATGGAAATCCCATTGAGTCAAGATTTCATCCAATTTCCTGTGTAGAGCAATGAGTGAACATAACTTTGCTGAAAATCTATGTTTTGCACAAAAAGTGTGTTGCTTCATCAGGTCGATGTGAATAGGTCGGGTTTTAACACACCATAGCACGTGCATGTTGTGGTGGCTATTGTATTGGGTAGGAATTGCCATGAGTTAGCCTAAGGAAGGTTGTATGACATTATTTGTTTAGTTAGGGATTGATGAATGCTAATATGTTTGATATGATGTATATATATATTGGCATGAAATATGGGGAACTTATGTTTATATATATGTTTGCATGGTAATTGACATAAGGTACAACTGATAAGAATGGTTCATGTAAAGGTGAATCATACATGTAACATGAGAACATGCAAAGGTATTTATACTGTATATGCATTGTGGACATCGTGATTATGTTAGGTGTGTGTGCATGAGTATGATTATCTATCATCGGTTGATGAATGGGGTAGTGAGTTTCGACTGGACGACGCCCAATCAACGCCTCAATGCTTAACATAAAAAGTGAAATATAAATTAATGTGTGTCATTTAAGCAACATGGGGCCGTAACCCTTTAGGAAAAGCCCGAACATCGCGTAAGAGACCGTAAGTGATCCGAAAGTTCTATATTGGTGGCAGACCAGCGGCATAAGCCGAAAAGTTCTGTTGCCCAAAGAATACACATGGATATGGTTATCACATAGACTTCGAGTTGTGTGATAGGAGTTAGAAATTGACTCGGGATTAGTTGCCCATTGGCACTTGCATTGGGTACGGCGGAGCCTGCAGAAGGGCTCGTGATATGTGTGTCATTGGTACTACCGCGACTCGTCACACTTGGCATAGGCATGAGGAGTCCGTGAGTGACTTCTCGGGATATGAGCATGAAGACATTTCATGCATGACATATAACATCCATGTAGACATTTTACTTGATGTTTGTTTATTTGTGCGACCATTGCATGTGCACTTAGATGAGTAGTAGCCTCGTAGGAGTTATTCTCATCGAGCTTGCTCATCCTGCCGTGGGACCCCCTTTCGTGTATAGGTCCCAGACAGCGTCTGCCCGCATATGGGATCAAGATAAGTGGATGAGAGCCTATTTTCTTTGTTTTGTTTTGTTTTTGTCTTGTATTGTATCGAGCAGAACCAAAACATGTATACCTTTTTGTTGTATAAAAGGACTGTAAATGGACTGTTGATTAAATAGTCTATCATATATTCTTGTATAATTGTGAATTAAATTTGCAGGAATGAGTCTCAATATATGAGACAAATGAGTGTGATATCGACACTCCGATATCCATGTGTTTCAAGAAAGCTGTGTGACGCCCAAAACCGGTGTCCGCTGGACTATCCGTCAACCTACGGAATCTACACGTCTCGTGTTACGAGACACACATGAGTAAAATAGCCATGGGGTATACACTACCTGCAAAAAAAAAATCAACTATATTCTCATAGTTTCCATGCCTGTTCTACAAAAGATTTATACATATTTACAAAATATTACTCAAAGCCACATTTCGGCTTTCTTCAAAAAGCTACTCTAATGAGTGTCGCCTCTCGATACCACCCTAGTTGGGTCTCACGACTGGTGAGCAAAGCCCCAGAGAAAGTTTTCCTACAAGGGTTACTCCCCACCTAAAATGCATATGCAATGGATATATAACAATCAATCACATTCCATACAATTATTTACTATTATATGAAATGTCCATACCATGCATGAGATGCAACCCTCATGCTCACCTAAATCCCAATCGACCTCACACCTGGAATGCCATGTGAATAAAACCGGCCATACACCATGACTAAACCATTGAGACCCTCCAATTTTATTTATCAAATTCTTTTCCTTCTTTGTGGGCTACTTGATTTGTGCTTACACCCAGACGCCGCACGCCTTTTCAACATTTCAATAACAGTCACGGGATTCATGTCTACGCTGAATAACATTTGGGACTTTCACCCCGGGGATTCTAATTCAACTGTTCCGCCCAAAACATGTAATTTATCATTTTTTGATCATTTACACACCGCGGAATCTCTACTCGACTTTGGTCCCATTTTACCCGAGTTCACGACCCATTTACCAACACTGGTAAATAAACCATACCCTGCACCCACACCCGACTTGACGCGATGTAACCGTGCATACGTAATGCATGATGCCAATGCATTTTTCTCATGTTACATGCATGAATGAGCACTACATGAAACATTTACACACCATGGACAATTATAATTTATACATATAATCTACCTCCATGCAAACCATATTAATACATCAAATAGCATGCATCAATATCACATTTCCACACACTGCATGTTATTCAAGCAAGCACTATCACACAACTGGGTCACCAACTTGGGACCATTTAACCGGGTACCTCACGTCCCTTCACAAACATGAACCATTTTTGCTCCAATCCTCATATCACATAAACAACCATGACACCTAGAACTTTCTGGCTTCTAGTTCAACTCCTAACTCTACGGTGACTCAGGAAACCGTCATGAAATCATACCCTTTAATTCCAAAGCTTGGAACTAATTTACATGGCTCCCATAAGCAACCCCTACCATTATAAAGCCTTTAGGCTAAAAGTAAACCGAGTAGGAAAATATCCTACTTCTTGGAGTTTGTCGAAACTCCAACTTTTTGGTGTCCATCGTAGATCCTATCATAAGTGCACCAACTTTGGGTCCTCGAATTGTCGACCGCCGACCGCCCGAAAGCCGAAAATCCTTCCTTCTCTTCCCCCCCTTTCTCCTTTTCCTCCCTTTTCTACGAACTGCTTCCTTTGTCTTCTTTCCTTTCCTTTCCTTTCTTTCCTTTTTGCTTTTCTATTCTTTTTCTCCTTTCTCATCTCATTTTCCTTTCATTTTCTCCCCATTTTCTTCTCCTTTGGTCATTTTCTCTCCCTTTTTGGAGCAACCACTCATTCGGTCAAAAGGAGGAAATTCCTCCCCATTTCCTCAAACCATTTGTGTGGTTATCAATTTCCATCCTTATATTTCTTTACTTTCTTTTTACGACATCATCACCCACATGGTCTAATGTGAGCCATGGATCTATTTCCCACATGGCTAATTGTGAGCCATTCTTCAATGTCATGTCACTTTATGGTGCCATGGAATCCCCACCTGCATGTGTCATCCGACACCCCACGTCAAAACGCGGAATCTCGACCACCTCTTAATCCAACGAATTGACACAGCCAATTGGCAGAAGACTCCATTCCAACGGAGAAGTCCGTTTCGTCATCCGAGATCTAGAAAAATTCCGGAATTTCATCCGAAATTACTATTTTACCCTTTATCCAAAATCTTGGATTTTCTGGGGTTTCACAGGTTGACGGGTTGTCAATGGGACCCCGAGATAGGGGTGTCACAGATTAACTTTTGAAACTATTGTAATATAGTTGGTTATATTTTGGTGAGTATGAATCTATGGGCCCGATACGGGCACTTTTACTCAAGTTTGAGTCTCTGGGGTAGAGAGACACTTCATTTTGGTGGCATTGAGACACTCAATATTACATGTATTCCATGAGTCGATGATTGTCAATGTATTCCCGTTTGAAGGCTACACCTCTTACCTACATGACACTAAGTAGTCTATATTTCATTTTGCACAAGGTATAAACTCAGAAGACCCGAGAAACTAATTTTCAAAATGACAAAACGGTAATTTCGCAAAATCCAAAATTTTCTAGATCTCGTATGATGAAACATTTCACCGTTGGAATCGTCACAAATCTAGCTACCATGTCGACCGGTATGCCTAATTTCAAGTTTTTCGAGACATTGGGTGCTCCGTGTCAGAACGGGTTTGAGAGACATGTGATGTGACAAAGTCACCTATTACAGGGTAATTCTTGTGACACATGTTGTAAGATTAGAGAGATGATGGGAACGAACGACCTAGATGGGGTGATGTTGTCAAAAATCAAGCAAAGAGGGGACATAAGTGGAATTAATGGAAAGAATAAACGAATAAGACAAAATTGGTGGTAGTTTCTTCCAAGGCAATTTACGTAATAAATCTGGGCTGGAATTGGGATTTTAGGTGAGAGAGAGAGAGCACCTTCTCTAGGATTCCGCCGATCGGGACCGTCTACTCTCGAAGGAGCAAGAAGAAGCTACTTTATCAGCCGAGGGCTACGCGTGGACACCGATTTGGTGGAGTTCCGACAACTCTAAGAGGTAAGGATCTTTTCCTACTTGCGTTAATCTTTGGCTAAGAGCCATAAATGGTTGGGAATGCTCGAGGCTTGTTTTAACTGTGAACCCTGGGCCTCAAAAGCTTGGAACCAGTGAGAAATTCTATTTAGGGTTTGGAACAAAGAACCCGAGGGTTTACCTGCCTGCTGAATAGTGACATGTAAATTTTTGGTGTGAAAATGTGTTTTTTAAGTGATTCAAAATGAATGTTTGGTGGTTTTTTAATTCGCCCATGTGAGCCAATTTGTGTATTGATTGTGAATTTGCAACATGTTTTATGTGATTTAATTATGTTAATATATATGCATGTTAATATATTAGCATGATTGTGTTGAATTGGCATCATGTATCTTATATGCACAAGTAAATTTGGTGAATAGTGTATGAGTGTAATATTATGAAATGAAACAAAACGAAAACGCTGTGAAAGGAATTTCATGGAAGATTTTCTAAGAATTACCGGGAGGGACGCCTAACGATCACTCGTATGAGGACCAAGGATCGTTTTGAGACTTATCCAAATAATTCGCCTCGAGGGTAGTCCATATCATTTTTACCGAAATCCTCGATAGTGTTTTCAAGAACAAAAGCTTTGTTGTGAAACTGGATATTTTTACTCGTGCCTCTACTAGGCATATGTGAGGGAGTCTATGAGGACTCTGGACATGGGATTGGTCATGTAGACATTCGAGTAGGTTCATGAAATTGCTTGAATGTGATTGTTTGCCATGCATGTGCACTTAGGTGGGAAGTAACCCATGTAGGAAATTATCTCATCGGGCTTTGCCTCACCCTCGTCGAGGGAGATCACCATTTCGTGCAATAGGAGCATTCAGGAAGGCGGCACCTACCAAAGGCCGCGTGTTAGAAGAAAGTCGACTTGTGGCTTTGATATTGTTGTATAACATGTATTAGAAATTGTAAACTTTAATATATGTTTGTATTATGAGTAATGTGTTAACTCTTGGAACTATGTAAGATAGTTGGTTACATTTTGTGAGTATTGATGAAGGGGCACAAGTGGCCATTATTTTGTGGAGTATTGAGCCAAGCCTGGCTTTGTGTAGAGCTTCGCACAAAAGAGACTCGCTTCGATTTTCTCGTAGTGGTGTCAATACCCGACATCCACGGCATTCCGCCGGATCGACGGAGTTGTTAACGGACACCTTTGGGCTGGGGTGTTGCCACTTAGTATCGAGCAGCGCAACAGACACTGGGAGCTCGATGGATGTAGGAGCTTAGTAAAATGAAAACTAGATTGAGGGGACTTTGGGGCCAGCCATGGCTTGAGGTATAAGTCATCACACTTGCACAACCCATGTTATTTTAAGTGGATTACCTAGGAATTCATGAGACAGACAGTTCAATTCCATGGCATTGTGTTTTGCGTGATCAGTGTATAAATATGTTAATTGCTGCAATGTTGTGTGTATGAATTGTGACAAACTGTATGCCAGAATAGCATAGGAAAAGATGCGCGAACACTAGGTTTAGAAATGTAATCTTAGGTGTTCGAGAATTTTGGGCAAAATAGTCCAGAATTAAATGGAAAAAAAAAATGTTGAGGAGAATTTTTTTTTTAGGTTTTACAGTGTGTAAAACTAGAAAAAAAATGGATAAAATAAATTTTAATAAATTTATTTAGTTTACTGGAAAATATATACAGTATATATGGCGTTTCTTTCAAAGAGTCAAAGAAAAACTGAATGAAAATCGCCGTGGCGTGAAACTGGATGGGCTATCGTTTATCCGAAAGCTCACTTAAGATATCGGAATTGTATCGTGACACGTAGGTCCCGGGCGGGCAGCGAAGAGGGCCATGATACGCCGTGCCACGCCACGACACGTACCCATACCGCCACGACACGGCCAGATGGTCACGACACGACGGTCGCGCAGGGGCGTGAGGCAATGCGCGCGGCGCGGCTTTGGCCTGGCCGGTAGGGCGTCGCGATATTACGACAGGAAGGCGTCTTTATACCGAGGTGTTACGATACAATCATTCGACGTGACAGGAGCATGGATCGCCAGAGAGTTGCGCATACAAAATTGTATCGCGCTGGGGAGCGCCGCTGGTCGCGACAAGGCGCGCTCACTACCGGGCGCGGTTAAGCTAGACAGTGCCACGACACACCGCAGGCGCGCGGTCATCGCTAGCACGCTTGCGACACCGCCTGCCGGGTCGCAACACTAAGACACCCGCGCGCCATGACACTACCAAACGCCAAGGCTCGCGCAAAGGAGTTAATGCACTGGCGCTAAGGCGCACAAATAAGGCGCAAGTGCGCCGTGGCCAGTACATGGGCGCACCGTGTGCGAGCTAGGTCCGCCGGGCGTGCATCGCACCCAACCCAATTCTGCACTAACGACCGTTTCAGTCACCGCTCATGAACACTGTTCACAAGATTTTTCAAAAAAAAAAAAAAATAATAATAATAAAATAAAATCTTTTAAAAATGAAATTTTCAAAAATAAAAATTTTTGTTATTAAAAATGATTTAATGTGGAATTGTTGTTTTGTAATACCTATGAAAATGCATGGACATAGTGTAACGAAACATTTTCTGCATGTGAATAAGGTTCGAGGCTATGTTTACACTTAGAGATAATGCGCATCATTAACTTGCCATTTGACATGTAGATGGCTAGTCGAGGGCGAGGACGAGGGGTTGTCCAATTTAGGTATCGTCAGCACCATCAGCTTTGACTAGCAAGCCTTTGCCGAGATGGTGGGATTGCGCCGCCGCTTGTTGTACAAAATGGGTGCAACAAGCAACAGGAAGAGAGATGACATAATGGTGCATCCAAGATATGGTGTTAGTACTAAGAGGAAGGAAGATTCATCTTTCCAACCAGTGGAAAGAAACATAAGACTTTATTTCGCAAGGATATCCGTGATGTGGTCAGGTCATCGTGTGGATCAAGGCCGTGATGGGACATTTAGCTGGTAAAGGCGTATGATGTGTTATTTCTCAATACGTTCTGGACACTTTCTACGTGGATTGTCCACTGAGGCGTGAATCCCAGTTATGGGGACACCCAAATTCCACTCACTGAGACGAGTTAGGTTGCTGGGCTGAGATGGCCGATGGTGTGTTACCATTGCCACCAGCCTGCATATACGGCGAGGGATCAGCTCGAAAGACAAGGATCCTGTGGTTTTGGGACAAGATGTACCTGGGCCAATGTAGAACAAAGAGGAGTTACGCTTTGTTCCTCCACCCCTGCATGGGTTAGGGGAACCAATATCGCTCCAGCAGGCCGACCAATCTAAGATTTCTCAAGCATGGGTCACATAGGCTGCATAGAGCGCAGTCGAGGTCAAGCACAGATTCGCAGGCCGAGTCTCGTAAGGTCGATGATGACGGTTACTTACTTCCGCCAAACTGGCATATGAGGCGAGATTGTCCTAGAGGCAGTTGTCCATGGTACGCAGGCCGAGATGCGATCGCCCGGACATGCAGTAATGCTGAGCACCGTGATTTGTTTTCTAATGCATCTCAGGTGATAGGTCAGGCTTAGAGAAGTCGTGTGTAGATGTTCTTCCCTAGGATGTGGGGCAGAGTTGACATGATAGGCTCCAAGATTGTGAGTTAGAGATCTCCGAGATCTCCGCCTCATGGTGGACCCCGGGACTGGCGTGTCACAAAGATGGCATCATTGCATTCCATGTGCACTGTGAACATCGCCAAGCCCAAAGCGTAGTGCACGGTATGGGCTATTCACCACTCTTGCAGATTACCGGTTTGTCTGGGACTACTTCCAATGAAGACTCATAGTTCAAATCAGAAATGAAGAGTAATTAATGTGTTGCAAAGCAAGAAGGGAGTCGTTAATCCCTAAGGTGAGAAGCCTGAGTTATGGCATGAGACCACAGAGTATCCGAAAGGTCCCGCATGGGTGTAAGAGACCCGAGGAGATATTCCAAAATTTCTGTGTGGGTGTAAGAGACCTGTGGAGTTATCCGAAATTTCTGTGTGGGTGTAAGAGAGCCGTGGAGAAATCCAAAATTTCTGTGTGGGTGTAAGAGACTCGTGGAGTTATCCAAAATCTCTGTGTGGGTGTAAGAGACCCATGGAGAAATCTGAAATTTCTATGTGGGTGTAAGAGACTCGAGGAGCTATCCCAGCTTCGCGGTGGGTGTAAGAGACCAAAGGATACCCGGTACCTGTGGTGGGTGTAAGAGACCTGTGGAGATATTCAAATCTCCCTGTGTGGATAAGAGGCCTCGCAGCTGTAGGCCGAAGTTCCGTCGCTCGAGAGATGAAAACACCCACAAGTTATCACGAGACTTAGAGATGAGTGATAAGAGCTCGGAGTGACTCGAGATGAAAAAACACACGATCATGTTATCAATGGACTTAGAATTGAGTGATAGGAATCCGGATTGACTCGAGATGAAAACACACGTTAAGTTATCGACGAGCTGAGGATAGAAGCCGAGTGACTCAAGAATCGATACCCCTTTGAAATCTCCACTGGTGTCAAAGTGAGCCTAAGGACTTTGATGTCATCCATGACATGGACTAGGTTGACGGTCCATTGGATTGTCAATGATTGTGACCTTAGGAAGGTCAGCGTTTGCACACCAAGCAGGGGTTGTGTAGGGTTACATTGTGGATTATAGATAAAAAGGAGGACATGCTACGAAAGATGCGCATTCGGATCATAGAGAATGAAGAGCATTTGCCTAGTGGAATTCACCCACAACAACAAAGTGACGTTTAGTATACGATGGCACCATATGAGGCATTGTATGGGAGGCCATGCAGATCACCAATATGTTGGACCGAGGTGGGAGATAGCTCCATCACCGGGTCCCGGTCTGGCTAGAGACACTCCAGAAGGTGAGCTTATTGAGGACAATAGTTTTCACTCCGCCAAAGCCAAGTAAGAGTTATGCTAATGTGAGACGTCAACCCTTAGAGTTCGAGGTTGGGGATAACGTATTCTTGAAGGTGATGCCTAAGAGAGGAGTGGTCAGGTTCGGCAAGCGAGAGAAGCTATCGCCTAGGTTCATTGGGCCTTTCAAGATACTCGAGAGGGTAGACACTGTAGCGTACCGGTTGGCTTTCCCGCCTAGCATGTCAGATGTCCACGAGGTATTTCACGTCTCCATGCTCCGGAGGTATACTCCAGATCCAGCCGATGTAGTGGATTGGGGAGAGATTGAGGTTAACACGGATGGGACCTTTGAGGAGGGACTAGTGTGCATTATGGATAGCCGGGATCAGGTTTTACGACGCAAGACCGTGAGGCTAGTGAGAGTGCTATGGCAGCACTATGGAGTGGAGGAGTCAATGTGGGAGTGCGAGGACACAATGCGGGCCACCTATCCCTTCTTGTTTAGGGATGAAGGTACGTGGTTTAGTCGTTTAATACTTAAATGACTAGTTTACATGCATGGTATGGTGCACGTTGCATATGCATGAGTTGTTAGATTGTCCGCACTCGGACGAAATTCCTTTAAGGAGGGAGAATGTAAGACCCGAGAAATTCCAATTTT
Source organism: Tetrastigma voinierianum (assembly GCA_016808115.1). NCBI lineage: Eukaryota > Viridiplantae > Streptophyta > Magnoliopsida > Vitales > Vitaceae > Tetrastigma > Tetrastigma voinierianum. The sequence continues at coordinate 211,747 of JAEQBH010002507.1, forward strand.
TGAAAATAAGGAAAATGGTACTTCAAAGAAAATCGAAATTTTTCTAAATCCTGATGATGAAACTGATTTCACCGCTAATTTTCCAGAATCAGCTACCACGTTGAATTCTCAATAATCTGAGATAGTCAAATTTCACGTTTTTCGAGGCATTGGGTGTCGGGTGCCATAAAACGGGTTTGAGAGACATGTGATGTGACAAAAGTCACCTATTATATGTACTCTTGTGACACATGTTGCAAGATTAGAGAGATGATGGAAACAAACGACCTAGATAGTGCCAAGTGTCAAAAATCAAGAAGAGGGGACATAAGTGGAATTAATGGAAAAGAATAAATGAGAATAAGACAAAATTGGTGAATAGATTTCTTCTCCAAGGCATCGAAGCACAAATCGGCAAAGGTGCTCGGATTTTTAGAAAGAGAGAGAGCACCTTCTCTCTAGGATTCCGCTGACGGAATGGGTTTGGCTCGACGAGCAAGAAGCAAAGTTGCCTCTTATCGTCGTGGCTATGTAAGAATCGATTCGTGGAGTCTCGACAACTCCAAGAGGTAGGATCTTTCCTACTTGCTTAATATTTGGCTAAGACATGTAAATGGTTAGGAATGTTCTGAGGCTTGTTTTATTTCTTCTTCGCAAACTCCTGGCCTCAAAAGCTTTGAACCGAGTGGAGAAAATTCCTATTTGTGTGGTCGTGAACAATAACCCGAGGGTTTTACTGTTCACGTGAATAGTGACACGAAATTTTTGGTGTGAAAATGTGTTTTTTAAGTGATTCAAAATGAATTGCTTGTGTTTGTTAATTAGCCCATGTGAGCTAATTTTGGTGTATTGATTGTGAATTTGCATAACATGTTTTATGTGATTTAATTATGTTAATATATATGCATGTTAATATATTAACATGAATGTGTTGGAATTGGCATCATGCATTCCATATGCATTGGGGCACCCTAAAATATTAGGAGTGAGTGCATGACATGAAATGAAACAAAACGAAAATGTTGTGAAAGGAATTTCCTTCGATAAGATTTTTCGGGCTGAATTGCCCGGGAGGGACGCCTAATGTATCACTCGATGAGGACCATGATCAAGCTTTATTATCCAGAATTTGCCTCGAGGGTGTCCAATATTTTTACCGAAACTCGCAGAGTAGTTTTCAAGAACAAAAACTTTGTTGTGAAATCGATATTTTAATTACATTCGCTTTAGGCATATGTGGCTGGAGTCGTGTGAAGACTCGGACATAGGATTGGTCTTGTAGACATTCGAGTAGGTTCATGAAATTGCTTGAATGTGATTGTTTTCTATGCATGTGCACTAGGTAGGGAGTAACCCACGTAGGAAATTATCTCTACTGGCTTTGCTCACCTGGCCGAGGGATCACCTTACTTCGTATAACAGTGAGCGATCGAAGGCGTGACTCACTAGAGGTCACAGGTTAGAAGAAAAAGCCGACTTGTGGCTTTGATATTGTTATATAACATGTATTAGAAATTGTAAACTTTTAATATATGTTTGTATTAAGAGTAATGTGTTAACTCTTTAACCATGTAAGATAGTTGGTTGGATATTTTGTAAGTATTGATGCAGGGATCGCGCCATTATTTTACCGACGGATCCTCAGGTGGTCATTGTTGACATCGACGTGTTTTGTACCAGAGCTCCCGCATAAAGGAGACTCGCCCGATTTTCAGAAGTGGTGCCTACACCCGACATCCACGAGTATTCCACAAAAGCTGACTAAGTTGTCAATCTGACACCCCGCTTTGGGCGTCATATAAACTATAGCATACCCCACATTAGTGGACCATATTAAGTACATAGTGGAAATTTCAAGGATTCAAAGTTTGGTATTTACATGAGGTCCTCCCTTATGCAAAAGCATTAGAAAATTGGTGACATCTACATATGTTTTGACGTGGGAGTGTGTGTAGCTTAATGCATAACCGAACCCTAATGGTTAGCTTCATTGGAGTTTAGGTACTAACTTAGCATACTTAGGTACTACCTTAATAAACTATAGATACTACCTTAACAGTCCTAGGTACAACCATAATAAATAATGCCAATTATCATTTGTGTCCCTTTTATAGATTGAATACTTATGCATTCAGTTATATGTCAGTAATATTATTAGTTTATTTTTAAAAATTATTATAGTTTCACATATATTTAATTTTATATTATTCTTTTAATTTTGTTTAATTTTGAATATTTTATTTTAAAATATTAAATACATAAGTTTTATTTTAAAATATAAAAAATAAATTAATCTAATAAAATAAATTGTTAACATGATTTTTTAATAATTTTAATAATTTAAATAAATTAAAGGAAATCTCAAAAAGGTTAATTCACTGAGTAATAAAATTTAGAAATGAAATATTTAAAAAAAAAATTATGGATATTTTATGAATTTTGATTTTTAAACATTTATATTTTATAGGATATTTTTGTTAAAATACTTCCACACATATTTATGATATTTTTATATTTCTGTTTTTTATGAGTCTGATGTGTAATCAAAATACCATATATCTATATTTACCGCTATTTTGATTAGGATGCTTATAACTTAATTTGAATGATGTGATATGTTTTCAATAAATAAAGTGTCAATCCCATTATTACTGTTTAATATTTTATAATTTTAAAATGAAATTTATTATACTTTAGTTGTTAACATTATTTTAAAAATTTTCATTATAATTTCACATTTATTTAATTTTATGTTTATCCTTTCAATTTTAAAATATTAAGAATATAAATTTAATTTTAAAATATAAATAAAATTAATTGATAATATAAATTATTTACATAATTTTACTCATTTAAATAAAATTAAAAAGTAAATATAAAAAGGTTATTAAGAATAAAATTTGGACATCAAATATTAAAATAATTAATATTTTATTTAATAAGTAATAAACATTTTTTTAACAAAATAGTTTTTTATTGTAAATATTAAGGCTGCAAATATAATAGAGAGAATAGAGAGAGATTAAGAAGAGAAAGATAAGACCTTCAAAAGATGGTGAGAAAGAAGAGAAATTTTAATCCTTCTTCTTCCATTTTTCTACAATGACCAAAACTAAGCTTCTATTTATAAAGAACACAAGGATGCACACATCATTAATGTCGATGTATTGAATATATACATTAACAGAGATGGGCATTCATACGTAGAATGGTTACTTAATGTGCCATAATAGGTACATTGAATATTCATTGATGTATAGTTATGTAATGTGCCATAATAGGTACATTGAATATAACAGTCATTCATTCATGTATTTTATAACACTCCCTTGAATTCATTATGAATGTGCATTGAATGATACTGCCTCATTAAAAACCTTAAGCCGTAAAACCTGCAAGAGGGACAAAACCGATAAAAGGGAAAGAGTACAAAGGTATAAATTTATGATCTTCCTTTATGGATTTATTAATTGCCTCATTAAAAACCTGTTTAAACCCAATGGGACAAAAACCGACAAAAGGGGAAAAAAAGTGTAATGTATAGTTCACAATATCTCCCTCAATTTGAGCTATATAGTCACCGGCCGCTAGTTAATCTTGCATCTATGAACTCACCGCGATACCAATGCTATATACTAATTTTCAAAGTTGACGCCAAATGATTTGGTAAAAGATTCGCAAGATTATTTATGGATTGAATCTTCTTAACATCAATTTGTTGACTTTCTGAGTTCGTGAGTAAAGAAAATTTCGCTTGGTCCTATCACTCTTGATATATCCTCCCTAACTTCAGGCAACACAAGCAAGATTATCTTCATAAATTATAAAGGAGAATTTGTAACCTGCAGCATAAATAAGAATTGTGAATATGTGTTATAATGGATCTTAACCAAACACACTCTTCCAGCTTCATAAAGCAATGATCTCGAGTGGTTAGAAGATAGCTTACTAGCGATTACTGTGAGAACGCCAAGAAATTGCAAAGCATTATAACAAAATAAATAACCAAGCTTTGAGAGCGAGCTTTATGTGGATCAATCTATCCAGCATCGAATATCCAACTAAACCAGAGGTAGTAGATTCCTTGGAATAATATAATCCCAAATCTATGATTCCTCGGAGATAACGAAAAATATGTTTAATTCCATTCCAGTTGTCTTGAGTTGGCTCAACCAAACGCGGTCAATAAATTTATCAAGAAAAGCGATGTCTCGGTCTCGTACATTGTGCCAAGTACATCAAAGCCTCCCACCGCATTGAGATATGGTACTTCAGACCAAGCATCTTCATCGCATTCTAGGACAAACCGATCCTTTAGGGATCTAGAGACCTACAAATCCATAGTGCCTAAATGGGTGAGCCTTGTCCATGTTGAAGCCGCTAAGTAATCTTTCAATGTATGATGATCGGATGGATCGATTATTCCATTCGCTTATGCTCAAGTCAGACCAAGACAAAGTTTGGTTTTACGCAAATCTTTAACTTCAAATTCATTTTTCAAATATTTAGCAGTTTTAGCTAACTGTTCTGGAGTTCCAATTAAATCTATATCGTCGACATAAACTGCTACAATAGAAAATCCGGTTTCTGATTTCTTAATAAACACGCATGGGCGTATAGATCACTTGCATTCTTCTTAATTAGGTACTACTTAGGCGTTGATACCATGCGACCGGATTGCTTTAACCCGCATAAAAGATCTTTGCAATTCATTGAGAATAAGTCATGGGAGCGCATGCATCGTGCATTTTGAATCCTCGGGAATTTTCATATAAATATCCGAGTCTAATGAGCCATATAGATATGCCGCCACAATGTCCATAAGACGATTTCCAATTTTCAAAGAGTACTGTAATTAATGAGAAACGAAATGTAATCATATCCATCACAGGTGAATATGTCTCATCATAATCAATCCCAGGTCTCTCGGAGAATCCTTGGGCAACGAGTCGAGCTTTATACCTGACAACCTCGCTTACTGCTTTCACAAATACCCATTTATATCCAATCTAGTTTTTGCATTATCGAGGATGTCCAAAACCTCTTGTTTAGCTAGGAAGCTAATTCAACCTTAATTACTTCCTCCCACTTAGACTAATCTTGCCTTTGACGGCATTTCTCCACAATAGATTGCGCTCACAACATCCATAATTTTATGAGCAAATCGAGAATGCAAAATATCATCAATGTGATGATTTACTCATCCCAAATCTCATTACACATGTAATGGAATTCTCATTCTAGGTTGGTGATCTTTCATGGGTTTGTGTCTCTTCAAGGGCATTAAGCTCTTTAGAAGTAAGCACAACACCAGCCTTCCTCGAGTGGACTTGATTCTTTCCCCTCTGCTTTCAGAACAATGTCTTTGATCCTATCGTCTACCAAGCCAACTCGTGGGAATTTTCTATCCATTTTAGCTTGTCTCTCGGGAACAAAGCCTATCCTAGTCGGAGCATTTACACCGAATATGAGATTTCATTACCTTATAGCATCATTAAATGCAACAAGAAGTCTATTATTATAGCTCAGAATGGATTGGCGCGCTGCACTCATTGCACTCGTGAGTTACTGGTCGAATTGAGATAAATTTTTCATTCCAGAGAAAACCTAATCGGTTTTAGTTTCGCAACCATTTCACTTTAGGTGTCCCAATCGATGGAAACATAGTCTCATTGAAATGACAATCTGCGAATCTGGCAATAAAAAGATCACCAGTAGTCGGTTCCAAGAACCTAATGATGGACGGTGAATTAAACCCAACATAAATGCCCAAACGGGCGCTAGGACCCATTTTCATTCTTTTGTGGTGCACAGGCACTGCATCGCACAAACCAAAGGTGCAGAATGTGAAATATCGTGTTCATAACCAAGAACCATTCAAGGGAGATCAGAGGGAGACTAAAGAAGGGGCGCAATCTTATTAAAGATGCGCAAAATGGCATGACCCCATGCTGTATCGTTGAGATTTGTTCTCAATAATAGAGTGCGGGCAATGATTTGTATATGCTTAATCAAGGATTTTGTCAATCCATTTTGAGTATGAACATATGCGACCGGGTGCTCAACCTCGATTTCGAGTGAAGCACAATATGTATCAAAACTCTTGATGTAAATTACCCACATTATCCATCCTTATACCTTTAATTGATAATCGTGAATTGTGCCCGGCTTTATAATCTGTTAAAGTAAATTAGTACCATAAATATCGAAATGGTCCACTCGTGGTCAGATAATAACAAATATCACCTCGAATTTTGCAGAATAAAGGGATTCAAGATCAACCTTTGTTATAGAAGGTTTGATAATGAGTTTTCCTTGTGAACAAGCTTCACAATTATAATCTTGGACAACAATACCTTTGTATCCTTTAAAGGGTGCTCAGATTATGGATTATTCTACGCATCATTGAAGCGCCAGGGTGACCAAGGCGATCATGCCATAATCCAAACTGATAAAGATTTACCAATCTCCAAGATATGGTGGAGTAGGTTTCAACGACCTTAATCATGACACAATACAAACCCATAGAAGAAGCTTCTAGTCACCATGGATGGTCTTCGTGGCCATCTTATAAGAGGTACGCCACATATTCTTTATTTTGCTCATAAATATTCCCAACATGGTACCCATTACTTACAGTATCTTTGGGGCTAATTAGATTCCTTGATCTACTGCTAGAAATGCATTTCACATGCGTGGATGGTACTCCTTTGCAAAACAATCAGGGTGATTCCTTAAACTGTCAATAATCGGAATAGGACTAGATATTGTATGGACATGTGTCTTACGTAATGTCATACTCGAGAAAAAGTGTCTACATTAAATATGGTATGAGTTACGCACTATCAAGCAAACAAACATCTTCCTTTTTCTCGTGTTCCATTTGCATTTATGCTGACAACTTGTGTCAAGTATCATAAAATTTTCATGGCTAGTTATAGGGTCAAATAAAATTTCAAAATAATAAATATTATATCAAGTTCATAAGCATTTCATTGCATAACCATATTAAAGAACAATAAAAGGTAATACATTTAATGAAAAACAACTAGAAAAGAAATTATTAGAATCATAAAATTCGAAATCTAAGATGTCATCCACCAACATGCTTCATCAAAGTAATCAAAGGTCCTCAAAGAAATCGTGAGACATCTGGGGATGCATCGCTACTTTAGGAGCAAGAGGAGTCCCACCAACGTAGATATTGTCGTTTCAATGCTGGTTATGGCGCAGATTAATTTCTAATGGCGTGAGATTCACCACGCTTAAGTTCGTATTTTAAAGATGCCGTATAGATCAACAGCATTTAGCGCATTTACAAGTACGTGACTAAAGGCCTACCATGCTACAACGATGGCAAATACTTTTATTAGTCACCTACTTTTACTTCTTTTCTTTGTCATGATTCCGCCAGTTAGATTTCCAGTATGTTAAATTTTCGCCACCCCTTCGAGGATTATATTCGTCGCGCTTGTAGCCTTTTAAAATGACCAATAATTTCGTGAGTTCAGATGTGCTTCGTGCAATGCTTTGAGCTAGCGTGCTCCAGATCATGATTTTTGAGCAGCAATTCATTAGTTTGCTCAAGAAAGGAGGAGCATAGAAATTCAAATCGCAGTATGGCAATCGACGTTGTCGCATTGCTGCTTGCAATACAATATTCAAGCATGGAAGGTGGAGAAAGTTTTCTAACAGCTCCGAAGATCGCTGAGCTTCGATACCGCATAACCTGCCGAGAAACAATATAAAATAAAGCTGAAAGTTAAAGTCGTATTGACCTGGATGAAAATTCAGAGTATGAGATTTTGCCACTACATTAGCTGGAGGAAGGATAAATGATTTTAGCATGATCATACTTATCCTTCAACCTCTTCCACAAGGTTCGAGGGTCTTAACGTGATAAATATCGTAGTATGTAGGCTCTCATGCAATGATTTGATTTAATAAAAAATCAATGTGTTTTCTTTATCTTTTCATTTGAGGTTCTCATTTTCCAGAATCAAGCAGCGTGATCTGTCTCGGAGGCATTTCCATGTCAAGGCACTGTGATAGATAATTATTTCCACTACTTCGAGGATTTGGAATTTGGCCAATATTTGCTATAATTCTTGCAAAACCAATGAATCCTTAAATTAATTAGAAGGATTTGAAAATATCCACCGCCACTTCAGGAGCAGAATGATACTTTTAGGTTGGAAATTTGGCTTCAGGCCAAGAAAAGAAAAAAAAAGAAAAGAATTGATAGAAGAAGATGAAGTATAAGTTGATTAAAAAAAAAGAATACTCACCTTGCAAAAAATATTTACTCAATTGGTAGATCTTCGCAGGCCGATAACGTATTAAATAGTCATATGTAAGAATATAATAGAGATAATAGAGAGAGATTAAGAAGAAAGTAGATAAGCACTAAATGCAGATGAGAAAGTCGAGGAGAAATTTTATTTTCACTGTATATTTTCCTCTTCTGTTATATTTTTCTTACACAATGACCAAAACTAAGCTTCTATTTATAAGAACACAAGGATGCACATATCATTAATGTCGATGTATTGAATATATACATTGAATAGGGAGATGGGCATTCATACGTAGAATGTAGGTTACGAATGTGCCATAATAGGTACATTGAATATAATGAATATTCATTCATGTATTTCATAACATTTTTAAAATTTTAAAATAAATAAATTTTAAAACATAAGAAATCTTAATTTGCAGCACGTTGGGCCTCTATCTAAGATGTTTGGTGATTAGGATGGGTATGAGGGGCATTTTCGAACCATACATTTTTATTCTTCATACCTACTTTACATTTATTTTCAAATTAATTCCATGATACATAATGCTCCCAAGAAAATAAGGAAGAAAAATTAAAAATAGAATTAAAATCAATCATTCCTTTTTACATCCTACTTTAAACTCATTTTACTAATTTAAATCTTCTATATAAAGCCTAAATAGTTATATATATATATATATATATATATATATATATTATGACTTTGTTGTTTGCATTTTTTCATAATAAAATAAAACATGAGAAAATCATTTTCTACACAATATTTTTTAGTACGTTCTAGAATCAAACATAGCATCAAACTCTGATGGGATCATGGAAAACACTAGGAAACGAACAAAAAAAAATGGGAAGAAAACTAAATTCTCTTATTTGTCACCTGAAATTGCAGAGGAACATCAAATGCAATGAATAGCTTAACTATTTTCACATGTTTATATATATGAAGAAATTTAGGAAGAGCATGCAAAAATATTTATTCAATCCAAATAGATTGGAGTCTTCCCCTGCATTTCTTGCTATTTTTATGTCACTCGATTCATCCAGAAATCCCTCTCCAATCCACAATTGTACAAGTTCTGGTGATAATGGATTTCCAATCCTTCTGAAATAAAAGGCAATACAGAAACATGATTTGGTGGCTTCATCTTGTAGTTATCATAACCGAACGCTAAACGAAAAACAAATGATTCTCCATACCGAAACTTCATTGATAATTCTTCAAGATTTTTATCTTTCTCTCCCATTCCTAAGCTGCCATTCCAGCCATGGCTCATCTCATGGTAATGAGGGCAAGTGGAAGGCCGACACACTTTGGCGACAATCTCTCCGCCAAATTTCGGTATATGATGAGAATTTATGGTGTCTTCCCCAAGATATCAAAACAGAGCAACAAGCCTCCCATGCTAAGCTTTCACTTCAATGCCCTTAGCCTCATGGCAAGACAAAACATTGAAAATCGGGTTGTGAATACTACCTTGACCTATTCTCATATCTGCTGTGAGGAATCCCAATCGCAAAGAGGACAAATTCTCGTCTTCAAGACAAATACCTCGCTCTTTCCTTCATCCTCACTCTTCCTTCCCATTTGTGACCAGGGAATCTTACAAGATACGAGGACATGCAAAGATGTAAACCAGAGAAAATTCTAATTTTCTAAAAATGGTAAATGGTAATTTTTACCAAAACCAAATTTTTCTAGATCTCGATGATAAACGAACTTTCATTGAATTGCTCATGAAATCTGTGATACTACATCGACCACAATTTCAGACAGCTTGAATTTCACATTTTTCGAGGCACGGGGAGGAGTGCGGGACACTTGGCACTTTATGAGTGGCTCAAGAGGTGCCACGTGTCCTGGGCAAAATGGGTCAAGCATGAGCTCAAGTGGGACCCATGAGTGACAAATGGCACCTTGTGCGTGGATGGAAATCTAAGTTAGATGAAAGAGTGGATAAGGAAATCTAAGCTAACCAATGGTGGCTTAGGCTTGGAGGACAAATCCTTCACCAAGTTCCCCAAACTGCTCAGACAGGAGCAGAGAGAGAGAGACCAACAGAGGAAGAAGAAGAAGAATCTAGAGAAAAAAGCTCTCACTTCTCTCTAGATTTTCCGGTGATCCGTCTGTCGAATCCCGACGATGCAAGAGACAAAGTTGGTCCCCACCACAAGGGCTACGCGGGGATACCGGTATTGTGGAGTTTTGACAACTCCAAGAGGTAGGGGTTTTCTCCTACTTGTTTTATTCTTTAGCTAAGGGCCATTTTAATGGATGAGGATTTGTTAAGGCTTGGATGGCTGTGTTTTCGGTTCCAAAAGATTAGGACCTAGTGAATAAATCCCTAGAGTGGTTTTGGACAGTCCACGGACTGTTTGTGTGACTTGTGTGATGTTGTGTTATTGTCATGAGTGAATAACATGTTGATCGTGATTTTGTGGGCAAGACCATGACGGATCAAGTTATTTACGATATTAGCCCATGTGGAGCTTAAGCCAGGTTATCGCTTAGCGAGTGAATAACATGTAAATTTTGTTAATACATGCATGCTTACTATTAACATGGATTGTATGGAAATGGAACATGCATTTATACGCACTGGAAAACTTAAGGTAATAGGTGGAGCGCATGATATGAAAGAAAAAGGAAATGGCCAGAAAGGAATTTCAAAGGAAGATTTTCCAAAGAATTGCCTTGGAGAGTTGTCTAACAGTTCATCTTGGAGGAGGACCCATGACTGTTACGGAAAGTATCCAGCAATTCACCTTAGAGGGTTGTCCAATATATTTTATCGAAAATCAGTATTATGTTTTCAAGAACAAAAACCTTTTGTTTGGAAAACAACATTTTCTCACTCGTGAAATGGTGCGTAGGGAGTCGAGAACTCAAGAGGTAGGAATGGGTGAGTCACATTCTCATTCATATCATGTAGACATTTGAGTAGGAACATATATGTTTTACTTGAATGTTTGGTGTGTCATTGCATGAGCACTTAGGTGGGGAGTAACCATCGTAGGAGACTATCACTACTGGGCATTGCTCACCCCTTGCCGTGGATCCCCGTGAACATGGAGGTTCAGAGAGACGGCTGGCCACTAGAGGCCGCTTTGAGAAGAAAGTCGATATGGGGTCAGCGAGAGTATTTGTAAAACATGTGGCGAAACATTATGATCGGCGTGTTTTATAAGAGTGTAATTAACTTGAAACTATTGTAATATAGTTGGTTATATTTTTTGTGAGTATGGATGTACGGGCTCGACGTGGCCATTTTATCATGGGCGAGTCTCATGATATGAGACACACAGTTTCCGTGAGGCTGACAAGGGTCAACGAGAACCCCCCGTGATTTAGGGCGTCACAAAGATGGTATCGTAGCGCAGGTATGCGAATTGGTCGACCTCATGGGCACAAAAGCTAGATCATGATCTATCAGGTGTTCATGATTGTCGCGTGATTCCTGTTGTATGTGTTGTGTGGCTGTATGCTTGGTAAATAGTTATAGGAAAACGTCGCAACACTAGGCTGAGAAAATATAACCTTAAGGGTTCGAGGAATTTTGGGCAAAATAGTCCAAAATTAAATGGAAAAAAAAAGATTTTCTGGACAATCGTTCCAGTTTTTGAAAATAAATAGATGTGTTTTGTGGAATTCTGGAAGATTATTCCAATTTTTGCACAAGAAAAAGAGTTGTAATTAAACTCTTTTATACATTTTCTAAAGATTTGATGAATTTTAGGTTCCGACCTTTGGAAAAAATAAATAAATATGAGAAGATTTTTTTTTTTTTATGGTTTTCCAATGTGGAACATGTGAGGAAAAATAATAAGTGCAGTGAGGAAACTGGATGGGCTATCGCCTTATTTCCACTCGTCACGATACGCAGGGTCGCGGTCGATTGTAAGGCCGAGGCGCATAGCCGGGTGCGCATGGCTGCTCGCGACGAGGCGCTCTCACGACAAATTGCGAAAGAGCGCGCTGGGTGAACAGCGCCGCGCTGCCGCGCTACATGGATTCTTGGCCTCGAGGTCGCAACACTAAATTTTGTTTCAGCGATATACGAGGTCAGACCAAGTTGTCCTGGTCGCGTGACACCATTTCGGGGTCACCGGCAAGGCTAGGGCAGCCGGGCGAGTTTCGTCGTAAAGCATGGTAGACGATCTCGGGCCACGATAAGGATCGACGGCCTCGTGTCGCGACATGGGAAATGGCGTCACGACATGGCTGGGCTGGGGCTGAGCTGATTTGAGGTCGCGACATCGATTTGAGGTCGCGACATGGGTTAACCGACTGGTGTGTCGCGACATCGATTTGAGGTCGCAACATAAAGCAGCTGGCGGTCATAAATACGCCTGCCGCGATAAGGATTTTCATGTCGCGATTACGTCGAACAGCTACGAGGTCCCGTGTCGCGACATGGTTTTTTGGTCACGACTTGGTTTGTCATGTTTGGTGTTGTGACATCATTCAGGTCGCGGACAAAGGGACTGGCGGTGTCGCGACACTGCTAGAGAAATCGATGGTCGCTGACACGGGTGGCAAGGGGAGTTCGCAACTGATTCAGTGTCGCCGACTCCGGGGCCTTCGCCAGGGTCTGTTAGTTCACCACGACGCACGCCGCCGACCGGATTCGGTGCGCATCGGGTGCACGATCCAGTTTTGAGGCAGTGCACTATTTATGGTCACTGTTTGGACCACTGTTCATGGACATTGTTCACAGGGATCCAAAAAGAGTACAAAAATTTTAAAAAAATTTGTATGTATGACTTAAAATATGGAATGTTTATCTTGCATTTACTATGAATGCCTTGACGTGGTGCATGAAAAAAAATAATAATAATAATTTCGGTGCGTGAATAGTGTCTTGGGGCTATATTTACACCCTCGAGATACTTTCATTAAACTCAACTCTCGTCTTTTCACAAAGTGCGTGACATGGCAAGTCGAGGTAAAGGGCGTAGAGGCGGTGGACGGGGCAATAGCCGGGTGCCACCAACACTGGACCAACAAGCTTTCATCGGCTATTGGTACCTACTGAGCCGCTATGATTGCACAAGCTGTGTAATACAGCCGTATGTTGAACGACTCAAATGGGTTGAAGCACATCAACTCCAATAGCAGGAGGAACGGACCCTACGGTCGTGATCGACTATGACCACAGAGAAGTAGATGATATGCGATGCATCCAGATATGTGTTGGTACTAAGACGAAGGAGATCAATCTCTCCTCCGGGGCCGGGAAAGAAGACAGGGCTTCTAGTTCTCGCAAGGGTTCCGTAGCCGCATTATCCCGCCAGGATAAGGTGTGGCTGCTAGTCGCAGACGTGATGGTATGTTTTCACTCGCCAGCTTTGGGACATAAGGAGGAGGGATCGCTCTACTGAGTGCGTAAATCCCAGGATTTTGAGACAACTCAGTCCCAATCGTCAGCAGGACATGCGCAGGTGCAATTTGTTCCTCCTACCCCAAGACGGTCAGGAACTAAGACTCGCCCAGGATGTTACACAAGCACCTCTCGTCGCAAGAAAAGTAAACCATGTAGTCGGTCACACGCCAGTGGCCTCACCGGTCGGGACCCTAGCCGATGGCGCATAGTATGCTACCATTGTCGTCACTGGACACATGAGACTGACACCTTGGGAGGTAGGATCCCGTGTACCGCAGCCGAGCCGCTGATCACCGTATACGAGGCGTTTACACTCTCACACGAATGTCGTTTAAATTAAGATGCATCATATTCATCCTTATTGTTGCATTTAGTGTCGAGGTTTAAGGCTAAGAGGTAAAAACCTTAGAAAGGCACTGTATGTGAGTACCCCCTCAAAGGACTGTGGGTGAGAGGCATGTACGTATATGTCTATATCATGAAGCTGTAGATCTCAAGGATTTTGCTCACAAGGACCCGAGGATCATGGACATGTCAGATGTCTTCGATGTCATCCTTGGGATGGATTGGCCGGACTAAGATATCGCATCGCTATCGATTACGTAGCTGCAGAGAGCACTGGCATTCTCGAAATATACCCCAGCGCTTTCTGACTTGCTTAGGTATATTATAAGCTAAATATGAATTTTCGGGAAATAAAACGAGAGACCTGGAATTAATAATAAAGCCAAGGGTAAATATGTAATTTACCACTTGAGTACTTAGTGGTCATAAAAAGGAAAGACTAGGGGTTAATATATGAAATGTTTAAAAATGAAAATGTAAATAGAAGAAGGGATTCAAGGCAATTAGAGAAAAGATGGATAGAAATAATAAAGAATGGAAGGGCTTATGCAAAATGAGAAAAAGTGTTGAAAATGCAAAGGCCAAACATGGCCTTAACTTAAAATGGGATTTAAGACCATTTGGTCCTATTTTGAGAACCAAAAACCGTAGAAGAGAAGCGTGGAGGAGGAAAAGAGAGAAGAGGGGAAGACAAGAGAGTTAAGAAGAGAAGAAGAGGTGAAGCCAAGATAAAAAAGGTATGGAAACTAACCTTGAGTATGGAAATCATGAAAATTAGTATGGATCTATGGAATTCTAAGGTTTTGTATGGTTAATAGCTTGTCTCCAAATCTAGGGTTTTGGTAGAATTTCATCATAACCTTAGATTTCTTGAAATTGCATCGGTAAAACCCCACAAGGAACAAGATGAAAGTATGGAATCCTCCTCGAGGTTGAATTCATGGTTAAATGACAAGTACTGGAGTTAGGGTTTAGAATAAACCCTAACAAATCCTGGTTCGTTTGTGTACAAGTTAGACCCATATTAGAGTTGTTCTTGGAGAAATCTACTGAAGATTTTGAGGAAAGATATGTAAATTTAAAGATGATTCGATTAAAATAGAGGATTTCAAGATGAATTGGAGCTTTATTTAACGCTGCTTACGAAGATTTGGCCGATTCAGTATCAACATAAGTAAAAATGGAAGAAAAAACACACATCTCCGGGCATTGGGACCCTGCATCCCAGACACCTGACCTCGCACGCACATCCCTCCGTAACCAACCCGCACTCCAGACAGTGACAAGGCTCCAAAAGTGCTATTTTGAACCCTATTTATTATAAAGTTTCGAGTGCTTTTTGTGTACTAATCATGCTAATTAAATCCGATTTGCACATTGGGCGTCCCTACTATTTTAATGATCGCATTTCTCAGGGCAAATTTTGCGCTTTTTGCGAGCCAATTATGCCAAAATTGCCGAGTCGATCCAAGCACTAAGAATCAGCAAAACTCAACATCATAGGATCAAAGATCGGCGAAAGAAGAGCAAAATGTCAAGAAAACACCACCGCAGAAAGCTCGCGCGAGCACGTTCCCACCCAAAGACTCAAGCTCCTCCCGCTACCCGTTTCCTCGGCTTTTCACGCTACACCCAAGCCAGTTGGCTGTTTTTCCCATTTTACCTGTAATAACCTTCCGATTTTGGTTTTTTGTAACTTCCCTTACACCGAGCATCTATATAAGTCTCGCTTGTACAAATCAATGCATCGAATTTCTGGATATACAAGAAGCGGGAGCTTCCTCAGCCTTCCTTTTCCCTTTTTCTTTCCTTTTCTTTTCCATTTTCTACCGGTTAAAACACTCCCTCCGAGGATGACAACTCGTAGGATGTTCTGGCCAGACTCCTTCCCTCCCTGAAGAGACCTGCCGGCTGGCTAGGGTGTGGAGGTAACTCACTGCCCCTGCTTTTAACGCACGATTTATGGCTGCTCTCAGGTTCCCTTCCTCACCCAGTTAAAATCTCTTGTGGCGATGCTCTCTTTAATGTGTATTCAAGTAAGCTTTTTCGTTCAATGATACTTCATTAGATCCATTGAGGCTCGCTTAGCTGTCCCCCGCCAGTCATCAGGGAGTAGGGTTTTGAGATGTGTTTTCAGCATTATGAACATTTATGCCCATTTAAATGCTATGCTTCAAAGGAAAATCATAGGGTTTTAGTTTTAAAGCCCAAATAAGAAGGAGTCAGGGTTGAAATGACTATATGTCATCCTCCCCAACTGAGAAAAAAATACCCGGGGATATGTGATTTACCTTAAAACCCTAAACCGGTGGCCTAACACACTTCAAAAGGGGTTCTATTTCTGATTTTTCTTGTTTTAGCTTCAGTCAGTGAACACAGAAAACCCCCCTGTTTTTACCAAACCTTAAAAATCCAAATTTAATTCACCAATTTTTGCCTTCATTATTAGTCATTTGTACGAAAGAAAACCATCCCTGTGTTCGACCCTAGACCACTATCTTTGCGTGAAAAGCGACTACGGTAGTAGGAGAAATTTAGGAATATAAATTTTGTTGATTCCGCTCACCCTACCGTGGCACGAATCAATAGGTCAGAGTTGTACCGGTACACCCTGCTCTATTTTGACCAGTGTTCGTAATTTAGCCATAACTTGCTCATTTCTTATCCGCATTGAGTGATTCAAGTGGCTAATTAATCTAGACTTCAAGGAGAACCAAACATCCAGAAATAGACATCATCAAATTCTGACTCTAAGTGGCCCAGAAATTCACTCAAAGTGGGGCTATGTGCAAGCCAATTCCTGCATCAGTTTGATCATAGAGTAGTCCGAGTTGTTTAGAACATAACTCGAGTTTCGGTGCTCCGATTTGGGTGATTCCAGTTGGAGAAGAACCCTTAGCACCTTAGCTTCAAAAGAGTACAAAGAACCAGTGTTAGATATGGACTTAAGAACCCTGAAAATGGGTATTCAAACTGTCCCTAGTGTAATATGGGTAAAATGACTAGTTGGCATGAAAATGCCATAACTTGAATTTGGATGAGTCAATTGGAATTATTCCAATTTTTAAGTAAAGTAGATTCATAGAGGAATAAGAAAACATGAATATGATATGAAACATGAAGTGAGCCGAAATATGAACATGAACATAAAAGTAAATGAAAGAATATGAAAAAATGGATATGCAAGCATATATGCTATGAATATATGATAGACTATCTGAAATGAATATGATGGAACATCTTAGGAACACATGATAGAAATGCATAAATGATAAAACGATAGAGATAAGTAAAAGATGACAAAGCACGAGGAATGAACACATGTATTACCTGGATGACATAGTAAAAGGCATATTACGAGTAAGTAATATGGAACAATATATGAAAATACAGGATAAAAGCATCTGACAGTAGAAGCATGTATAGGAAAGTATATGAATATAAGCGTATATGATATGAATATATGAATGAGTAAAAGCATACATGATAGAAATATAGAAAGTACATGAATAGCTAAATCATGATAGAAACGCATAAAGGATATGATGCTAACATGAGATAAAAGGATATGAATATATAAAGATAGATATGAATATATAAATACAAGAGTGCATAGATGCATTCATGATATATGATAGGATTACATATATGATACGAAGACAAAACTAAATGATAGAAAAAGATATGAATATATGTATTATAGAGAAATATGAAACGATAATGAAGCTACGAATATGAGAGCGAATAAGTTAAAGTAATGATAGTATATATTGCATAAGCGATCATGATAACAATAGTTATTCATGCTTATGAATATGTATGCGAAAATGTGATATGAAAAATATCTAGATTGTGCATAGAACTCAGTAAGAGGGATAGATAGGCATCTTATATAGGGAAAGATCGATTCTTTGCAGCGCCATAGACGAGATATCGAGGCCCCGTTTGGGTCGATGACATAGATCCCTTTGGATCACGGTGGCTCCGAAAGGGTCACTACATAGCACATGGCATAGGTCACTGGTCTCGTACAGTGATGATGCCTTCGGGTATAAACAGATAGAGATCATTGTCTCGTACAGTGATAGTACCTTCGGGTACATATAGATAGAGATCACTGTCTCGTACAGTGATAGTACCTTCGGGTACATATAGTTATTTCCCGTATCCGCCCCAGGTATTTGCGGACATAAGCGCAAGGAAATGGCGTGTATAGAATATATGATCTGATATGAGAAGCATAACATTCTTTATGCGATGAAAGTATAGACGATTGGGAACAAAGTAAAATTACAAGATGACGATATATGAAAAGAAATCTGCAGTACATAAAAAGTATATGAACAATATAGTATATGAAAGAAAAGTATATGACAAGTATACAAGTACAAGAAATAAAGTGTTAATGACATGAAATGTATATGACAGATAAAGTATATGAAAAGCATATGAAAAGTACAGTATATGAAAAGCACAGTATATGAATATCATATGAAAGTATAGTATATGACAGTATAAGATGAAAAGCACAGTATATGACTATCATATGAAAAGTATAACAGGAAAACAGTATATGAAATGAATAGTACATGAATATAGGTATATAAAAATAATTACATAGGCAGTACATGAATCTGATATATAGAAAGTACAAAGTATAGTACACGAAAAGGATATGAACAAGTAAAAGTGCAATAGAAAAGAAAGGTATATGAAAAGTATAGTATATGAAAACACATAAAAACATATATGAAAACATATGATAGTATATGATATGATAGTAAAAGTATAAGTCTTATACTCCTACGGGAGATATGAAAGATGAGATAGAAATTCACGTAATACGAAAATAAAGATATGATATGAAATCGGCTTTAAATATGTATCTGAAAAGTACGAAAGTATCGAAAGAACAAAATTATATGATAGAATAGAGCATTACAAATGTATGTGAAGTATATGAATAGTACATGGAATGCAATAAGTCATAGAACGAGAAAGATAGAGAAGTATAGGAATCTGATAAAGTATAGATAAAAGATATGACAAAAGACATAAATGCGAGGTAAGGGGAAAAGGTTGACATGCAATAAGCATGTAAAGATGATAAGTAATAAAGTTATATGAATATGTATAGTTATATGAAATGCATATGTATAAACAATGACGGTCACCATTGGTGGTTGTCCATGCTTATGTTCCCAAGCGTAAAGCTTAGCAACGGTGTTCAATCGCAGGTGTAGGTACCGAAGAGGAGGCTAGAGGAATGAGGACATTCCACATCGTAAGCGAGGCCGACTCGAGAGATGGAGTGCTCTGGTATTTGCTCTCAATCTTTGATGTTTGTAATATAAATTGTACATGTATAAGTAAATGGGACTCTGTATATGTGTATAGATTTTTATGGACACCACTCCGGTGGTAGTTCTTTTGGTATATGTAAATGATTTTTTGTTGTCTGAGAAATTGTTTGTATCTCTCTGGTCTGAGTAGCTCTAATGAAGAATAGATCAATGAGAGTCCCAGTACAGTATATAGTATAGTATAGATAGTCTAGCACCGGACTGTCCGGGTCGGATCGGGATCCATTTGGCGTGACATCTTCCCTGTAGGGTGTAGAGTACTCGTGTATTTCAGAGGATAAGCACGATGTTTTCCCCAGACGATTATCTCAGTCAGTGTCATGGACGGTTAATTGGGTTAGCTAGCAAGCCTTACCACTGAAGAACCCCAGCGGCGAAGGATACAGATCTGCCTTAGGTAGTGTGCAAATACACTGGGAATCAGGCTTTCGGGATGAGCTACCAAGACTACCTCCTTGAGAGGATGTAGACCACATCGAGTTACACCTTGGTATACGCCCCATCTCTATGACTCCACGCTAGGATGGCGCGGTTGAGGATGCGGGAACTTTCAGGAGAGTCCGGCTATAGGAGTTCTTGCTGGACAAGAGATTCGATGGTCGAGCACTTCACCATGAGGTGCTCCGGTTCCTATTGAGAGAAGAAGGACAAGACCCTTCGGTTGTGCGTGATTCTGAGACCGAGTTGGAACGAGGGTTACGGTCAAGAATCGGTACCCATTGCCGAGGATTGATGATTTGTTTGTCGGTGAGAGGGTAGCGAGTCTATTCAGATAGACCTTCGTGCTTGGTTATCATCAGGCGAGGTTAGAGAGAGACCGAGATATCCCTAAGAGCGGCGTTCGGGAATGACGTTATGGGCACGAGTTCTGGAGTGATGCCCTTTGGTTGGCGAATGTGCCGGCGTTAAATGGATCATGCGTAGGGTATTCTGACCTATTGGAATTGGTTGTCATAGTCTTAGAGTGGATGACATTTTGATCTACTCGGTCCAAAGAGGGAGCGCAGGATCATCCCGGGATTGTTCGCAGTTGTTGGGAGACCCGCCATTTTGCGTACACGAGATCGATAAGTGCGAGTTTTGGCTTACAAAGTGAGATTTTTTGGGACACGTGGTGTCGGCTTCAGCGCGTGTTAGTGGGTCGAGAGGTCGAGGCCGTGTCCGGTTGGGAGAGGCCCAGTCGATCTTCGAGATCACGTAGTTCTTGGGGATTGGCTGGGTGCTACAAGAGGTTCATTGAGGATTTCTCCGATTAAGCGGCTTTATGGCGAGATTGACCTAGAAAGTCGGGTTTGGGGATTGGGATGGCCGCGAGGAGGCATTCGAAGTTGAGGAGGAGGCTCCTCTTGCTCCTATGTGATAGTCCCCGAACGGGGGATAGGGGTACATAGTGTGGCGTGCCTCGAGGGCCGGTGGGATGTGTTTTGATGTAGTCCGGGAGGGTGGTAGCTTATGGTTCCTGTCAGTTGAAGAATCATGGCGAGGAATTACCCCACGCGTGACATGGAGTTAGCGGCCAAGTAGTCTTAAATGAAGATTTTAGCGCCATTGCTTATATGACGACGGCTAGGGTGTACTCGGACCACAAAAGTCTTAGTATATCTTCCGCGTGCGGGACCTCAAGGGCAACGCAGATGGATGGAGTTCCTAAAGAACTATGACTTCACTTTGCATTACCACCTTAGTAAGGCAAATGTGGTGGCTGATGCACTCAGTCGGAAGTCACGGGGAGCATTGGCTAGTATAGTTTCCCGAGAGTGGCAGATGCTCGAGACGGTGGGAGCCGGTTTGGACTCTCACGATTACATTGAGCCGGGCTCGAGGTACATTAGGGAGTTTGTTAGCTACAGTCTCTATTAATCGGGTGATTGAGTCACAGGGCGAGACTTGAGATTCAGTGTCCACAGTCTGAAGTCGCCAGTCAGTATAAATAAGATTTGTGAGTGGACCATCCCACACCAGAGATCGATGATCTTCGGTATAGAGGACGGATAGTGGTTCCCCAGTTGAAGGATCTGAGAGAGGAGATTCTCAGGGAGTTCCTGTAACATCCCGAAATATACCTAGTAGTTTTCGGACTTGTTTAGGGTATATTATAAGCTAAATGGAATTTTAGGAATAAATAAAAGCACAAATAGATATTAGAGACAAAAATTAAAGTGGTCATTTGCTTGAGGACATAAATGGCATAAATCCAATGAAGTTGATAAATGCAATTTTGGAGTGTGAAAAGATGGGATGCCAAAGTATATGTATAAGTTAGATTGAGATTAATAAAGAGAGAAAGGGCTAAATAGCAAAAATGGGAAAAGAAGCCAAAAATGGGTTTTTATTGTCTTGGCCAAACATGGCCTTAAGTCAAAAAAATCTGGATAAAAGCATTTGTGAGAGACCAAAAACGTAAAGAACAAGAAAAGAGGAAAAGAGAGAAGAAGAGGAAGAGGAAGAGAAGAAGAAGAGAAAAGAAGAAGAGAGGAAGATAAAAAAAGGTATGGATTCTATGATTTTTGGTATGGATACATGACTTTTGTATGGATTCTAGTAAGATTTGGTATGGATCTTTTGATTTCTTGTATGGAATTCTAAGGTTTTGTATGGTTAATGACTTGTCCCCAAATCTAGGGTTGTGTTAGAATTTCATCCTAACCTTGGATTTCTTGAAATTAGAGTTGGTAAAACCCCATATGGAACAAGATGAGTATGGAATCCTCCCTTTGAGGTTGGATTCATGGTTAAATGGCAAGTAATTGAATAGGGTTTAGAATAAACCCTAATTAATCCTTGGGTTTGGTTTGTGTATGGGTTATGACCCATATTAGATTTATTTTGGGAGAAATTCATGGAAGATTTTTGAGGAAAGATGTGTAATGAAATATGAATTGAGTAAAATTGAGATTTTAAGATGAATTTGGAGTGGTTTTGAAGTGTATATAGAGTATTGAGTTGATTTGGGTATCAACATATGGAAAAATGGAAGAAAAACACACATTAAGGCAAAATTCGATTTGTGCAGTGCAGGTCGAGTTATAGGTCTGGTAGTGTTACGTTTTTCTGTTTTGACCGACGTTAAGTATTTTTGGCCATAACTTGCTCATGTCTTATCCGATTTTAGTGATTCAAGTTTTTTCTTAAACTAGACTTCAAGGATAACCAAACATCCTGAAATAGGTACCCTCGAATTCCGACTCTATGTGGCTCAAAAATTCACTCAAAGTGGGGCTATATTCAAGCCAATTTCTGGTTCAATTTTTGAACATAGTGTAGTCCCGGTTGTTTCGGATGTAACTTGAGTTCCGGTGCTCCGATTTGGGTGATTCCAGTTGGAGGAGAACCCTTAGCACCTTAGCTTTAAAAGAGTACAAAGAGATAGTGTCAAATATGAGATTGGGAGCCTGGAAAAAAATGATGTACAAACTGTCCTAGTGTAATCGGTAAATTAAACTAGTTTTGGCATGAAAAGAAATGCCATAACTTTAGTTTGGATGATCCAATTGAAATGATTCCAATTTCTAAGTAAAATAGATTCATAGAGGGACAAGAATACATGAATGATGTGTGAATACATAAGCATCATACTGTACAAGTATATGAAATGCCATATGTAATAGGCATGAAACAAAAAAAAAAGTATGAAATGAAATATGTAGATGTGTTTATGAAACATAAGAATGATATAAAAACATGAAAACGACGGAAATATGAACATGAATATGAAGGTAAAATGTCATAGATCACAGAATAACGATTAAGAGGAGGATTAGGAGTTCTGAAAGACATATACTAGTATGACTACCTAGAATCGAAGAATGAATGAGTAGACGTCCTCATCGGTGCTTCGGCACTCCTGCTAGTGCTACGACACTCTGTTACAGTAGTGCCGAGGCACGTCACGTCGGTGCTTCGACACTCCTGGCGGTGCTCGGCACTCACATTTTGTGGTCGGACACGTCACGATCGGTGCCCGGCACTCACTGGCTGGTGCTACGACACTCTGATGCGTGGGCGAGGGCACGTCACGTCGGTCTTTGCGCCTCCTGGCGGGTGCTCTGACACTTCATATTGAGTGGGCGGCCGTCTGATCGGTGCCCGGCACTCGCTGGTGTTATGGCACTTTTGTTGCGTGGGCGAGCCGTCTGTGCGGTCTTTACGACACCTCGTCTTGTATTATACCTTCGGGTACTTATTGTGTTGCGTCACACTCATTTCTTATGATTGGTCAGGTGGTCAAACCGATTATATGATAAGACTCTGAATAAAGAATAAGAGTAAAGATCTGAATGTACCTCTGTATCTGTTATGTAGTACCTACGGGTACTCCTGTATCTGATTAATCTCTGTAGTACCTACGGGTACTCCGTATCAGTAAAATAAGTATAAGTTCTGTAGTACCCACGGGTACTCTCATATCGGTAAAATAAGTATAAGTTCTGTAGTACCCACGGGTACTCCCGTATCGGTAAAATAAGTATAAGTTCTATAGTACCCACGGTTACTCTTGTATCGGTAAAATAAGTATAAGTTCTGTAGTACCCACGGGTACTCCCGTATCAGTAAAATAAGTATAAGTTCTGTAGTACCCACGGATACTCTCGTATCGATCCCAAAATAAGTATAGGATTACGTAATATAAGTATAAAATCCCGATGAGTACCTACGGGTACCTCAGAAACAAGAAGTGTAACTACGAAGACAGATTATGATATAAACCGATAATCTGTTTGTTTTTGGATATGTTCTAAATCTGTATGAATCCAGTATATGTATCTATTGTGATATGTACCTGCTATGGACTAATGTCCATATTTGATATGTATCTGCATAAGTCTGATCTGACCTTGCATGTGATATGATTCTGATCTGTTCCGACTTATCGTACCTACGGGTACCTTCGCACATGAATAAGATCCGAAATACAAGAATCAGTTTTGTAACACAAGTATAAGATCCGTAAGACAAGGATATGCTTTGTAGTACAAATATAAGATATGAAGTACAAGTATAGAAGTTTTCTGGTACTTGATAAGATCTAAGCTGCGCGTAACTCCTACGAGATGGATAAGTATCGGTCTGACGAGTTCAAGTGCGTCATCCTTTAGGGAGATCTGAGACAATTATAAGTCAGAGACAAGTGTCGATTATAAGTCGCAATATATGTCCTTTGGGAGATCTGAGATAAAGTACTTGTCCTGATACAAAGCATAAGTATGTGTCCTACGGAGACAGAAAAGTATAAATTATATGTATAAGCTTGAAGTCTTAGTATACGAGGGAATGCGAGAGATAAGTATGTGTCTGAGGGATCAGTAAAAGAATAAACTGCTATGAGTATAAGATCGAATAAGAATAAGTACCAGCATAAGTGTAAGACCAGTAAGCATAAAGTTTGTTATAAGGATAAGTATGTATGCAAAATTGTTATATATGATAACAAGTATATGTATTAATGATCTTGTTATATGAATTCTTGAAGATTTCGATATCTGTTACTGTTTTATGTTATTTGTGATTCGGTATAAATGCATGTGTTTCTGTATAAGATATGTTTTCCACTAAGCGTAAAGCTTAGCACGAGTTTTAATCCGTGTGAGTGGGGAAGACATCCCGAAAAACTTCCCGCATCTGTTGGGCGACACACTAGTGAGGGGTTCATCCACGATGGGTTCAGTGCTCACGATTTGTAAATGTAAAGAAATCACGACTTTTGAATATGTAAATGGGACTCGATATATGTGTATAGATTTTGATGGACACCACTCCGTGGTAGTTCTTTAATATATGTATATGATATTTTGATTACGTTATAAGATGTGAGCCATACCCGCTAGAGGGTACAAGGATTCGGCTTTGAAAAATAGGTAAAGAATCCGGTATATGGCCTCGCACCTCGAACTCGGTTCGGATCATGTCCAGGTCGGGCCGGGAATCGGGCGTGGCAGTTCAACGTTCCCAGTTTGCGGTGCATCAGGTGGGACGAAAGATATGCAGTGATCTTCGTTGCCAATACTCTTTGGGTGGAGGGGATGATAAGGGCACGTTGGGGACTTTATTCGACGATGTCTCCGTGTCGGCCAGGTTGGTGAGAAGCGGAAGCTAGTAGGGCTACGCCCGGCCATTGGAGGTGGCTGAGTGGAAGTGGGAGCACGTCATAATGGATTTTGTGACCCACTTGCCACGGACACCGTAGGGACATGATGCGGTATGGGTGATAGCGGACCGGCTCACGAAGTCAGTACATTTTCTAGCCGTGCGGATGACCTTCAAATTGGAGAGATTCTGTCGGTTGTATATCTTAGAGATTGTCCGTCTACATGGAGTACCAGTGTCCATAGTGTCGGACAGAGACCTGAGATTTATAGCGCACTTTTGGAAGAGTTTCCAAAAGGCTATGGGGACTTAGTTGACCATGAGTCCAACCTTCCACCCACAGACAGATGGTCAGTCAGAGAGGACCATACAGGTGTTAGAGGACATGCTACAAGCATGCGTCCTGGATCATAAGGGTAGCTGGGGAGAGCACTTGCCCTTAGTAGAATTCACCTACAACAACAGCTATCAGGCAAGTATCCAAATGGCACCCTATGAGGCGTTATATGGGAGGCCATGCCGATCACCTATTTGTTAGACTGAGGTGGGAGAGAGCTCCATTACGGGTCCAGATTTGATTAGAGACACCTTGGAGAAGGTGAGCTTGATACGGCAGCGTCTTCTCACGGCTCAGAGCAAGTAGAAGAGCTAAACAGATAGGTGGCATCAACCCTTAGAATTCGAGGTTGGAGATCACGTCTTCTTGAAGGTGATGCCTAAGAGAGGAGTGGCCAGGTTCGGCAAGCGTAGGAAGCTATCATCGAGGTTCATTGGGCTCTTCGAGATACTCGAGAGGGTAGGCCTGATGGCGTCATAGGAGTTAAAACTACTGCCCTGCCTCATTGGGGATCAATCGCTAGAAGTATTCCCGTCTCCATGCAGAAGAGTATGCTCCGGATCCAGCTCGTAATAGTAATTGGTTGGGGAGGATTGAGGTTGACGCGATGGGACCTTCGAGAGGGACCGGTGTGCGTCGTGGATAAGTAGAGATCGGGTTTTGTGACCTGAGGCCAGTGAGGGCTAGTGAGGGTGCTATGGCATCACCGTGGAGTGGAGGAGTCAACGTGGGAGCGCAAGGACACGATGCTAGCCGCATATCCCTTCTTATTCAGGGATGAAGGTACGCAGTTTAATCGTTTAATATTAAATGACTAGTTTTCATTCATGACATAGATTACTGTTGCATATGCATGTGAGTTGATGTGGTTGTGTGGAATTTGGGACGAAGTGCTTAGGAAGAATGTAAAACCGAAAATTCACAATTTTTTTGAAAAATGGTAAAATGGTAATTTAGTCCATCGAAATTTTCTAGATCTCGAATGGCCAACGGACTTCATCGTTGGAATCGTCATGCAGAAAATCTAGCTACCACGTCAAGGTACAGTCGAATTAGAGATAGTCGAATTTCACATTTTTCAAGGCACGGGGAGGAGTGCGGGACACTTAGCACTTTATGAGTGGCTCGAGAGGTGCGTATGCAGGCGAGAAATAGATTGACATGAGGCTCAAATGGGACCCATGAGGTGACCAAATGGCTTTTAGCAGTGGATGGAAATCTAAGTTAGATGGATGAGTGGATAAGGAAATCTAAGCTAACCAATGGTGGCTTGACAAGTGGCATGAGAGGACAAATCCTCTTGACCAAGTTCTCCCAACTTGTTTGGGGAGAGGGAAAGAGAGAGAGACCAACGGAGGAAGAAGAAGAATGCAGAGGTGAGAAATTTCTCAGCATCTACAGTTCACTGGGTGATCCTTCCGTCGAGATAAACGGCCCGAGAAGTGAAGTTGGTCACGCTACAAAGAAACATGCGGGGATACTAGTATTGTGGAGTTTCGACATTTCCAGGAAGGTAGGGGTTTTTGCTCCCTCTTTGTTTTATTCTTTTAGTTAAGAATTCATTTTAATGGATGGGGGGATTGTTAAGGCCTAGAATGGCCGTGTTTCGGTCCCAGAGATTTGGGCCAAGTGAAGAAATTCTAAGAATTGGTTTTAGACTGATCAAGGAGTATTTGTGTAAGCAGTAATGACGTTATGTTATTGCCATGAGTGAATAACATGTTAATCGTGATTTTGTTGGCAGCCCCATGATGGACTGTCTGTTTGTTTATTAGCCCATGTGAGCTAGTTTTGTGTTATTGCTATGAGTGAATAACATGTGTAAATTTTGTTAATACATGCATGCTTAATATATTAACATGGATTGTATGAAAATGGCATAATCATTTCATACGCACTGGGAAAACCTAGGGTAATAGGTGTGAGTGCGTGACATGAGAAAAGGAAAATGGTTGTGAAAGAATTTCCAAGGAAGATTTTCGAAGAAATTGCCTTGGAGAGTTGTCAACCAGTTCATCTTGGAGGACCCAGTGGCATTGTTATGTGGAAAGTATCAAGCCGATTCGCCTCGGATGGTTGTCCAATAGATTTTATCGAAAATCGGTATTATGTTTTCAAGAACAAAAACCTTTTGTTTGGAAAACAACATTTTCTCACACTTGGCTTAGGCATGCGTGAGGGAGTCAGTGAGAACTCGAGAGGTAGGAATGGGTGAGTCACATTCTCATTCATATCATGTAGACATTTGAGTATGAACATATACGTTTTACTTGAATGTTTGATGTGCCATTGAATGAGCACTTAGGTGGGAAGTAACCCTCGTAGGAGACTATCACTACTAGGCATTGCTCACCCCGTCGTGGGATCCCCCTTTTAGGTACAGGGAGTGTTCAGGGAGACAACGCTCACTAGAGGCCGCTTTTGAGAAGAAAGCCGACATGTGGCTTTGTTTATATATTTTGTAAAACATGTATGAAACATTATGATCGATGCATGTTGTATAAGAGTGTAATTAACTCTTGAAACTATTGTAATATAGTTGGTTATATTTTTGTGAGTATGGATGTATGGGCCCGATGTGGCCATTTACTCATGATATGAATCTATGAGGATTTCCGTGGGTGTGGTGGTCGATGAGACCAACCCTTCCCCTTTCTCGAGTTTAGGGCGTCATAGCATTAGAGAATTTGTCAATAAATGGATGAGAGACCACGTTGTTAGTGGAATATAAATTGTTAATTTTTTTAGTTTACGTATTATTTTATTAATTAGATAATGTGCTAGCTTTTAGGATCATTTAATTTAGTTAGTGAGGTCATTATTTTTATTTTTATTTAAACTTTGAATGTTATCAAGTTGGGAAAGAATAATTTAATAAAAATTAGTTAAGGTTTTATCTCACCTAAAACAAATAATATTAGGTTTATCTCGCCAGAAACCTATAGAATCCCAATTTATTGAAGAAAAGAACTTGTTCGACCTTTTCACACTTACGGAATCTGGTTATAGTCACCCAAATCACTGCATTAAATTCATCCTCCTAGGTTTTGAGGAACTCATTGTTGATTCTAGTCAAGTGGGTGGTTTTGCCCACACCACCCATTTTTTCATAATAAAACAAAACATGAAATTCTATTATTTGGCTTTCCACTTAAATTGCAGAGGAACATCAAATGCAATGAATATTATTGAACTATTTTCACATTATTCATTCTTTGTTTATATATATGAAGAAATTTAGGAAGAGCATGCAAAAATATTTATTCGATCCAAATCTATTTTTTATTCAATTGAAATAGTTTGGAGTCTTTAGAATTTCTTGAATTAGCCTACAGGAAAATTTATATTATCTGAATGGTTAAAGAATGTAGAAGAAAATCTTAGCAATATTAATGAGCCTGTGAGGAATATCTAAATGAAAATTTATTTGAATGAATTTACCATAATAAAGAAAACATTTCAATGAGAAACCTTGATGAGTTGACAATTAATAAAAAAAATCATTTATGTAAAAGATTTTTCGTAATTAAGATATTTTTGAAAGTTAATGCTAAATCTTGCAAAAAGAAATTTGATGTCTTTCTGTGCAGAAATAAGTTTTTGGCAAAGTCAAACTAGTATATTAACCAAAATTTGACAACTAATTAGGTCTCTTATATATCCAATTCATGCACTTTATACTATATAATAACATAATAGTAATATAGAAAACAAAAAATAAAATAAAATAAGAAGAAAAAATAGAAATTAATCATGTAGTCATACCTGGATGGCTTGATATGGAGTAATTGGTGCTTGATAGGATCCTCCCATTCAACTGATTTCCTCTAAATTGTCACAAATTTTGAAGTTGGAATCAAAAGGCAGTTTTCTTAAATTTGGACATCCTCTCATATTCATCGACTTTAAGGAAGGAAAAAGCAAACTCCGTCCACATATTCTCCTTAGCTTCGATAACTACCTTACAAGAGAACACATAGTCTTGTTTTCTTTTTTTTTTTCTTTCTTTTTGTTTTTGTTTTTAATTTTTAATTTTAAACAAGAAAAACATAATATCCTCCTCACTTTCACTTTATTTTTTTTATTTTTTTTAACATTTACCCATTTCATTTTAAAATATTTAAACTAATCCATGAAAACATCGAAAGTAACCCGTTTTTTTTATGGCTTTATGCAGTGTTTAAAATATCGAAAATATCGGCCGATATTTCGTGTGTCGGTTGATATCGACACGATATATTCCTTCGATAATCGTTCAACATAAATTTCAGAATTTTTTTGCAATTATCGTCAATATATCGGTATTTTACCGATTTTTCGGGATATTTCCAAATATATTCGATTACGATATATCGATCGCATTCATGGAAGTAAACCTTGTTCATGAAACGATCAACCTATCGAGTCCAGCGCTCATAACTCCATTTTTATGGAGTGAAACTCCCATAAAATATGTTGTATAGAGAGAGTTCGAACCACACTTAAAATTAGGGGTTCTGAAGCATAAGCCAAATGGCCCGAAATATCTTGCCTAATGTATAGTCTTAAATTTTAATATATTGTCTTTGTTATGAATTTTTTTAATAAATTTATGAATATTTTCAATCATTTATAATAACTAAATATAAATATACAAATATATAAAAATATTGTATTCTATTATACGTTGTTATTACAATTACCAAATTTCAAAAAACATTTGAATAAAATATTTTGTATAAATCATATAAAAATAATTTATTTCTTAATTAAATATATTTTAATAAAAATAATTTAATTTTTATAAACAAATATAAATATAGTAAAAGAATGTAAAAAATCAAATCTAATTGATATTATCATTCTCTATGCTTTCAAAATAATTTTGATAAGTAACTTAAATATATTCTTAATTTTAAATAATTTTTAATTACCAATATTTATATAAAAATATCCATCGATATATCTACGATATATGATATATCCGTAAGCCGAAATGCAGATATATCTATGTCCAAGCCGATATTTTCATCCTTGGCTTTATGTACCATTTAAATTCAATCATTGCACTCTTATTTATGTTGGCATTCACCCCTCCACTTTAAAATCTTAAAATTAATACCTTGAAAACATAAAAACTCACTCATTATATTGGTTGATTTAAATTTTTATTTAAAATTAAGATAAATATTTAAAATTTTGTTTTTTAAATATAACAACTTTCATTTTAATTATAGTTCTAACTTAAGATAACTTAAATAATCATCAAAATAATGTCATTTCATCATGCCACATTGTAAATGGTAAAGGTTCAAAGTCTTGTTTAGATATAAAAACAAAATTCACGAAAGTTGTTATACTTAAAAAGCAAAATTTTTATTCAAGATTTAAATGCAAAAGATGATTTTAATACTAAGCTTCCCTGTATTTTTTTTTATAGAAATATGGAGTTTGTGATCATAAAGAATATAACAAAGATCCATGCCTTGAAAATATTGGATATCATATCCCCATAACATACATGAAGGAAAAATAATTTCAATGGACAGTGGGCCCGACATGTACAGCCAAAGTAATTTAATAACTTCATTTTATTTGTGATTTGACATTGACTAATTCACCATAGTTAGTCTTAGGGGTTTTTTTAAAGAAAAAATAATTTTATTGATTCAAACTTACGATAGATCAATAGAATTAAGATACAAATTGTTAAAAACCATAAATTATGAAATAATATCCAGGTTAATGCATAATATATTGGTATAAAACCTACAAATTTGATAATATAGTTACTAGAATATTTTAGAACTGATTCTTTAGCATGTGCGGTATGATACATTATCTTATTTGTCGACAATAATTAATTAATAAAAAGATGACAACACGAAAAACAGATAAAAACCTAAATCTTTATGCAATAAAGAGAGAGACAAAAAAACAGAGGTGTAGGGTAATTTCAAGCCAAAATGACAGAAAAACACCCCTCTTTGTCTATGGAATAAATGTTTTCAAAACATTTATTTTGGATTTCTTCATCACCTTCTTCCTGTATATATTGCTTCACTTCTTTTATAGTTTCCCCACACTGCGGATCCGACCTTCAACATAACTAACTAAGCTTCTTATGAGACTTTTTCTTCACTCCATGGAACATAGAACATAAATTCTGAGTTTTTTAAACTATTTTTATTACGAAAATATAAAGAAAAATACAAAGAATACGGTTCCTACTTTTTTTATAAAGAACATTAAATTAAGAGAACAAAAATAATGTTTTCGGTGTTTTCAAAACAGGAATTTGCACTAAAGCTGTTTTATCAGCCAAAAGATCACTGGTAAGTCTGCACATATTCAATAAGAAGAAAAGAAAATGAAATTAATCATGTAGTCATACCTGGATGGCTTGAAATATGGAGTGAATTGGTGCTTGATAGGATCTCACATTATTTTATTTCCTCTAAATTATCTAAATTTTGAAGTTAAAAGAAGGATCAAGAGGCAGTTTTCTTAAATTTGGACATCCTCTCATATTCATCGACTTTAAGGAAGGAAATAGCAAACTCTATCCACACACTCCTTAGCTTCAGTAGCTCCCACAAAACAGAACACATAGTCTTGTTTTCTTTTCTTCTTTTCTTTTTTTCTTTTGTTTTGTTTTTAATTTTAAACAAGAAAAAAGTAATATCCGCCCCTCACTTTCACTTTATTTTATTTTATTTTTTGTATTTTTTTAACATTTACCCATTTCATTTTAAAATATTTAAACTAATCCCTGAAAACATAGAAAGTAACCCGTTTTTTGATGGCTTTATGTACCATTTAAATTCAATCACTGCACTCTTATTTATGTTGGCATTCACCCCTCCACTTTAAAATCTTAAAATTAATACCTTGAAAACATAAAAGAACTCACTCATTATATTGGTTGATTTAAATTTTTATTTAAATTAAGATAAATATTTAAAATTTTGTTTTTAAATATAACAACTTTCATTTTAATTATAGTTCTAACTTAAAATAAGCTTATGTCATTAACAACGTCGTTTCGTAAGTATCGCGTGGAAAGGAGTAAGGTTCGAATTCTTTGTTAAGATATAAAAACAAAATTCATTAAAATTGCTATACTTAAAAAGCAAATTTTTATTCAAAATTTAAATGCAAAAGATGATTTTTAATACTACAAAACATATTTTTTTTTTTATGGAAATGCGGGTTTTATTTTATCGTAAAAGAATATATGAGAAGATGCATGCACTTGAAAATAATGGATATCATATCCCCATAACATACATGAAGAAAAATAATTTCAATGGACAAGGATGATATGCTTGACCCTGAAGTAATTTGTCTGTAACTATTCTGTTTGTGATTTTACATTGACTAATTCACCATACTTAGTCTTAGGGTTTTTTTTTAAAGAAAAAATAATTTTATTGATTCAAACTTACTATAAATCAATAGATTTAAGATATAAATTGCGAAAAACCATAAATTATGAAATAATATCCCGGTTAATGCATAATATATTGGTATAAAACCTACAAATTTGATAATATAGTGATTAAAATATTTTCGATTTCGATTCTTGTATGTGTGGCCAAGTGATGCGATATTTTGGCTAGTCAGCGATAAGTAATTAATAAGGCGATGTGGCATGAAAATAAGAAAAAACTAAATCTTTATGAAATAAAGAGATAGACTAAAAAAAAGAGGTGTAGGGTAATTTCAAGCCAAAATGATTGAAAAACGCCCCTCTTTGTTTATGAAATAAATGTTTTCAAAACATTTATTTTGGATTTCTTCATCACCTTCGTCCGGTATATATATATATATGCTTCACTTCTTTTTCCATGGTTTCCCACACTACGGATCCAGCCTTCAACTTAGCTTACGTCCAAGGTTTAAGGACGTTTGTTTCAAGTAGGATACAATGGGCACCAAGAAACGACTAGACCCGATATAGGCCTTGGTATAGCAAACTTCATTTCAACAGAATCAGGTATGATACACCCGACTCCTATGTATAGGACTTGGGCAGGAATTCATTTGGTTCAGTCAGTAACTTGAAAATAAAGTGTATTAAAAAAAATAAAATAAAAATAAATAAATAAAAAAAGTCACCAATATGTAGGTGGTGTTCCAAATATAGCGATGTTATTGCTTGTAGTGGCGACCGGTGATGAAGCCTTTGTCAAGCTTTCTCCGTAGAACACGCATGAAGTGAGATGTCATCTCCCTCTCTCAAGATTGTTTTAAAATTTTCTCTTTGCATTTTGGCTAGGGAACTTCGGCTCTCAATCCTTCCTATAGAACTTGGGAGATGTGTGGTTCAAGAAAAAAACCCTCTTTCTACATACAAGGGTCCTGCGTCTGCGAAGACGGGTTCTCAAAACCTGTCTTGATGGGTCCTTCTAACAAGGATGAAAAGGCATGTCATCTCCTTTCCACGACATTGTTTTCAACTTTTCTCTTATCATTCTCATTTGGATCCTTCTCTCAATCGTTTGCCCTTTTCAGAAGATGGCCAGTGAAAAATTGTTCCTTTAATTCTACCACCAGAAATTTTCCTAACTATTCCCCTAAGAAACCTATCCTCCAAGATTCTGAACTGGTTCATCAGATTTCCATTGCAATTAAGCAGCGCCGCTCTGAGCCTCTCGGTCGTGTCTTAAAGCCCTGGATGTCAAACTGGGTGAACCTCACTGTTTGGACTTCTGCCAGAAACAGGCTGATTACAGATTGTTTTAATTTCTTGCAGAGTGGGCGTGCCTACGCAGAGGAGACCATACTGGAAGCACGTTGCATTCTTGCCCCAGATAACTACTGCTTCAAGGATCTGAAAATGGCTCGCAAACTCATCCAGGATTTTTGGGTTAATCCCAATTTGGATGTTGGTGTTTCTTTGGTCATTTTGTTGAGCAGTTGATATACACCGAAGGCCTGGGACAGACCCCCGTGTCTTTGATATTTTCTTTCAGGTCCTTGTTGAAGCTGGGATGCTCAATGAAGCAAGAAAACTTTTTGATAAGATGCTGAATTATGGACTGCTCATCTCCGTTGAATCTTGCAATTTATTTATTTCGCATTTATCAAAGGATCTTGACGGGATCAAAGTTGCTTCAAAGGTTTTCAGTGAATTTCCTGAAGTGGGTGTATGTTGGAATACTGCATCATTTAATATTATAATCCATTCTCTTTGTCAAATAGGGAGAGTGGTTGAAGCTCACCAGCTTCTCCTGCAAATGGAGCTGAGAGGCTACCGTATGCCTGATGTTATGAGATTATAGTACTATAACTAGTGGATATTGTCAAGTTGGGAACTCCAAAAGGTGTTGAAGCTCGTAGAGGAAATGCAAGTGATAAAGGGATTGAAGCAAACCCATTTTACTTACAATGGCATAATCCTTCTTCTGTGTAAGACTGGTAAAGTAGCAGAAGCAGAGAGGGTCCTGAGGGAGATGATTAGTGAGGGAATTGCCCCTGATAGTGTCATCTACACGACGTTAATTGATGGTTTCTGCAAGTTTGGGAATGTCTCAGCTGCATTTAGGCTGTTTGATGAAATGCAGAAGCGAAAAATTAGTCCAGACTTTATAACATATACTGCTGTAATATGTGGACTATGTCGATCAGGCAAGGTGATGGAAACAGATAAGCTCTTCCATGATAATAGTATGCAAACAGTTGGAGCCAGATGAAGTTACCTACACAGCACTGATTGATGGTTGTGCAAAAGGAAGGGAAGGTAAAGCTTTTCTCTTCACAACAAAATGCTTGAGATGGGGCTGACACCAAATGTTTTGACTATACACTGCACTGACTGATGGTCTTTACAGAAAGTAATGGGAGGTTGATGCTGCAAATGATCTTCTTCATGAGATGTGCAGAAGGGTCTTGAACTGAATATTTTACACCAACTCACATTTATTTAATGGTCTCTGTAAAGCTGGAAATATAGATCAAGCGAGGTAAAGTTAATGAAAGATATGGAAGTTCTTCGGGGTTCCATCCTGATGCTATTACTTATGCTACTCTAATGGATGTAATTGCAAGTCTAGAGAGATGGATAAGGCTCATGAGCTCCTGCGCCAGATGCTAGATAGAGGGCTTCAACCCACAGTTGTGACATTCAATGTGTTGATAGATTGGTTTTGTATGTCTGGGATGCTACAAGATGGTGAGAAGCTACTAAAATGGATGCTGGAGAAAGATTATTATGCAAATGCACTCCACCTATAAAATTCTCTTATGAAACAGTACTGCATTAAAGTATTAACAAACATACATGCCACAACTGAAATTTATAAAGAATGTGTGCCAAAGGAGTGGGGCCTGATGCTAACACCTATAACATATTGATGGGCATTGTAAAGCAAGGAATATGAAAGAGGCGTGGTTTTTGCACAAAGACATGGTTGGGAAGGGATTTAGTCCCACGGCTAGTTCCTACAATGCACTTATCAAGGGTTTTTACAAGAGGAAGAAATTTTCGGAAGCAAATCAACTGTTTGAGAAAATGAGAACAAGGCCTGGTTGCAGATAGAATATATAACATATTTGCTCAGTATAAATTATGATGAAGGAAAATGGAGTTGACTCATAAGGCTTTGTGATGAAGCAATGAGAAATGTCTTGCTAGGTGTATCCAAATAAGAACACCTAACTTGATTTTGTTAGCCCAAGGATACCTCTAGTTGAGGTTTTAATGATAACAAATCAAGGTTATTGGTTCTTAATGGTTAAGGATTGAGTTAATTGATAGGTTGGAATTGATCCAAGCTTATCAATGAAGATAATAAATTATAACCTTTTACAATTATACTAATAGTTTTATTACTACTAATGAATTATAATAAGCTGAACCTTCGCGCTTCCAATTTAAATGCTTCTCGGAATTTGCACATTTTCTTATCTAACCACAGGAAATGAGCTTCAACTTCCAAAAAATCTTGAGCTCCAATTTCCACGAAGCGCCTAATTCAAGCATGAATCAGCTCACGGAGGTAAGACAATAAATTTAATCAATTTCATTGCTTCTGTTTCACTTTCATGGCTCTCTTCCAATCTCGAATTGGCAATTTCCCTTTTTTTTTTTTTCTTTGCCCTTTTTCCTTTTTGTTGATATCGCTGCTTGAGATTTTGGTTGATGTACTGCTTGTTTCTTGAGAAAATTGATGTAAGAAAGGAAGATGATTTGGATTTTAAATAATGTGAGAAACCTCATCTACTAAAAATGAAAAATAGAGGAAAATCAAAAAAGATATTCGGGAATCCTAAATCAAAAAAAAGATATCCTAAAAGATATTTATGGATGTGAGCAACTTCTGTACTCTAATCATTTCCATTATAATTTTCTTAACCTCTTCCTAGGAATTCTCAATACATTTTGGTTTCATCACACACATTGGGGCATACCAGAGTTGACAGAATGTAGCTAAATGCAAACTCTCCTTCCTTGAACTCTCATAGTCTATATTTTAGTGTAAAAGCTATAGCATCAACACATGGAGATGGGAGTTCAGAAACCCTTTCAAAAGTCAACTCTCATAGTTTTCACCAATGTTCGATTCAAGTTATCATTTAATTGGAAATTTTGTTAGAATTCAAACTTAACTGAATCTTAAACCGTGTACCGGTAGTACTCCACTGGTAAATTGATTTTGAATCAGATATGATGGAAGAAATAGCATTCTGAAAAAGTCATAGTTGGTAGTTGCTATTTATGAAGTAAAGTATTCTTGATCACCTCTTCAAAATTGCCGCTTATCATCTGCGATTTTGTCTGATCTTTGATTGGATTTTTACTCTTGTTTGTGTGTGATCTCCTGAAAAGAGCGATGGATTTGTATTTGATCATGGATGCTGGCCACTCGCACGCAGATGCACTTAAGCACTCTTCCTACATCATTGATTTGGGAAGAAAATCTGCCTCTTTGAGAAGAAATGGAGAACTAAAAAATGTTGGTGAAGATGTCAAGAGAAGGGTCGAAGATGCGAGGGAGAAACACTAGGAAATGAAGTCAGCCAGCTGGCTCGATAGTTGAAGCCCGGAGGAGAAGTAAATCAGATCCTGAAAAGGTGATCAGGAGTCGAGGAGAAGAAATGCCTAAGGAATTGTTGTACCAGCAACTGTCAGTCCAGCTACAAGATTGGGAAGATGGCTAGGGAAAAAATCCCAGCTGTCTCTGAGCTGAAGAACAAAGGACACTTTGCTGTCGTGGCAGATAGACTGCCTTCTGCTCCAGTGGATGAGAAGCCTATGGAAGAGACTGTTGGCTTAGATTTGGTGTTCAATAGAGTGGCATAGTAATTGGAAGATGAAAAAAAATTCTAGGAATCATCGGATTTTTATGGAATGGGGGTGTGGGAAAACCACATACGAAAAAATATCAACAACGAGTTCTCGAGACAAAGCTTGGATTTTTGTGGTGTGATCTGGGTTTGTTTTATGTGCATGGCAGTAGTGTTAGAAGGTTCAAGAAGTCATTCTCAATAAACTACAAGTTCCCCACCACGAATGGAAAAATAGAACCGTAGATGAGAAAAGTAAAAAAATATGCAACATCTTAAAACAAAAAGGTTTGTGCTACTTTTAGATGATATGGGCGGCTTGATCTGCTCATTTGGGAGTTCCTCGTCCCAATGGGGGTTCCAAAGTATTCACAACAATATCAGAAGATGTGTGCCATATTATGGAAGCTCACAAGCATGTAAAAGTAGAGTGTTTGGCATCAGATGAAGCCATGCCTTTGTTTTGGATGAAGGTGGGAGAGGATACCTTTAATTCTCATCCAGAGATACCGAGACTTGCCAAAGAAATCGTGAAAGAGTGTAAAGGTCTGCCGCTTGCCCTCATCACCATCGGCCAAGCAATGGCTGACAAAAAGACTCTCCGGAGATGGGATAGAGCACTACAAGTATTAAGGACTTATCCATCCACGTTTTCAGGTATGGAGGATCAAGTTTTGCCATTCTGGCTTTCAGTTGTAAAAAAGCTTGTCAAACGGTCCCATCAAATCCTGCTTTCTATATTGTTCTATGTTCCCATATGATCATGAGATTTTGGAGGATGAACTTGTAGAACTTTGGATTGGGGAGGGACTTTTAACTGAATCTCATGACATTCAAAGAGCAGATATGATATTATCGAAAACCTAAAGGTGGCATGTTTGTTGGATAGTGCTGAATCTGAAAAACATCTTAAGATGCATGATATGATCTGTGACATGGCTTTATGGTTAACTACGAAATGGGGAGAATAAGAAGGTTGGCATTAAAAGAATGAAGCAATCTCAGGTTACTGCAGATTGGAAGGAAGCACACAGGATATCATTGTGGAATACTGATATACTTTCATTGTGGGCTATTGGACAGAGAGCACCATCTTTCTAGAATCTCGAGACTTTGTTTATGAGAAGAAGTTCTATGGACAAAATTCCAACTGGGTTCTTAGAGAAAATGCCTTTGGTTCGAGTTCTAGACTTCTCACATAAACATAGCCTGAAAAGTTGTTGGGAGGTTGATAAATTAGTTAACTTGGAGAGTATCTTAATATGTCATTTACAAGTATATGTTCAGTGCTGTCTATTATTCTTCAAGGATTGAAAAAATTAAGGTGTTTGATAATGAATTTTACATATCAAAACAATCCAATTATGTCAGATCTTTCATCTTTGCAATCGTTCAGCATGCATGGTGGCCGCCTTCACATCCGCTGTCATGAGCAAAAAGCTTTATTGGAGGAGTTGGAGAACTTGGAGTACATAAATAAAATTTCTATAATTCTAGCTAGTGATATATCTGTCAAAAAAATTATTTGAAGGCTCCTATAGGTTTGCAGAGTTGTACTCAGAGCTACATCTCAGTGCAGCAGCAGTATCTCACTCGAACTACCACCTTCATGTGTTCAAGCAATGGTGAATCTGGAGACGCTTCAGGTAAGCAGTTGTGATGATCTGAATGATGTGAAAATTAATGCAGAAGACAAAGGGAAGCAAGGATTCATATCAAGTTATAGTATGGCTCTTCCAAAGTTCTGCAAGCTTCATGAAGTACACATTATTTCCTGCTCCAAATTGCTCAACTTGACATGGCTTATTTATGCTCCATGTCTGATCGTAGCTGTCATCTCCTGTGAATCAGTAGAGAGTGGTCGGTGGGAGTGACGGGGTTGGCAGAAAGAGAATTCAAGAGTTTTTTCTCAAGGTGACAACTCTACAGTTGGAGAATCTGCCAAAGCTGAAGAGAATCTGCAACTGGGTATTGCCTTTTCCTTCACTGAAAATGATTTATGTCCACTCCTGTGAAAACTTGAGGAAGATCCCATTGGATTCCAACACAGGAAAGAACAGTATGAAGAAAATCCAAGCAGAACAAAGCTGGTGGGATGGCATGCAGTGGGAGAATGAAGCCATTAAGCAGAAATTGAGTTCATTTTTCATGCCTTCAGAATATATGGATCTCTATCAGGTCTTAGGATATGATTATTAATTGAAGGAAGGAGATGATACCGGCATCTCTCTCCAGGTAATTTCTTCTCATTTCCTTTTCATATTCTAGTCTTTACCTAATGGAATGAGTGCAAATGCTGCATCAACATATATACACACGAAATTTTCAGCCCCCAGTAGAGATTTTAGTTCATAAAAACGATAGGGATGCCATTAGAAAGACTAAACTGATCATCATCAATATTGGCGATTGCAAACTGACTTGCAATTGTGTATTTTCCTGCAGGACTTGTTTTCAAAGATTGATCATCAACGTTGAATGCTGAATGTTATGTTGTTGAGTAGTGCTTCAAAGTCCTCCTGATTATTCTCTTTTATTTAGAGTAAGAGAACGTGTAATAAGCAGTGGCCATGTTCAGCCACTCTCCCATGCCTATTTTTTCTCTCTTTTTTTTTTTTAATATAATCTGAAACGTTTGCCTATATATTTTTATGAGATTATTTAAGCTCCATTTTAGTCATTAAAGTGATGGGAAAATGGTTAAAATATTAAGGAATTTTGAGTTTAGATTTCTTGAAAACACCAAGGAAAATAAACATCATGAAATTTAAAGGAAGCAGATGGAACAATTGATCGATATAAGGCAAGGTTAGTAGCAAAAGGGTATACTCTGTTGTATGGTGTTGATTACCGAGAAACTTTTGCTCATGTTGCAAAGATGAACATTGTCAAGAGTCCTATTATCATTGGCAGCAAATTTTGATTGGTCATTGAAATAGTTTGATGTGAAGAATGCTTTCTTACATGGGGTTGCTTGAAAAGTATACATGCAAATTCCACAGGTTTAAAGAAAAATACACAATCTAGGCTGGAAAATGTGTAGATTGAAAAAAGCTTTATAATCTCTAAGGGCATGGTTTGGAAGGTTCACAGGTGCTATGAAAAGAATTGGATATCAAAATGCACAATCTAGTGGAAAAATGTGTAGATTGAAAAAAGCTTTATAATCTCTAAGGGCATGGTTTGGAAGGTTGGAATAGCATGAAAGAACTGGATATCATCAAAGGAAATTCAGGTCACCTCTTTTATCAAACGCAATAATGGTAAGGTCACACCACTTATTATTTATGTGGATGACATAATTGTAACTGGAGACGACACAGATGAAATGAAGAGACTACAAAAGTACTTGTCTTTTGAATTTGAAATGAAGGATCTAGGAGTGCTGAAATATTTTTTGGGAATTGAGATTGCAAGTTTTCTTGTCACAAAGGAAGTATATTCTAGACCTTTTATCTGAAATTGGTATGCTTGAATGTAAACTAGCGATGACTCCTATTATTCAGAATCATCGCCTTGCCATTTATGTGATCAAATTCAGAACAAGGAAGATACTTGTATTGGTAGGGAGGTTAATTTATTTATCTCATACTCATCTAGATATTGCCTATGAAGTTGGTGTGATAAGTCAATTTATGCATGTTCCAAGTAAAGACCACATGGTAGTTGTAACGAGAATCTTGAGTTATTTAAAGGGTGCTCCATTTATGCATGTTCCATGTGAAGATCACATGGCTATTGTAATGAGATCTTGAGTTATTTAAAAGGTGCTCTGAGAAGAGAATTGAACTTCAAGAAGTATGGGCATATAGAAGTGAAGGGATATGCTGATACAGATTGGGCAGGAAACATAATTGATGGACAGTCTACGGTATTTTACTTTTGTTGCTGGAAATCTTATTACATGGCAAAATAAGAAACAAAATGTAGTAGCAAGGTCTTCAGCAAAGGCAGAATATAGAGGCATGGCTCGTGGGACGTGTGAACTATTATGGCTCAAAATATTGCTTGTTGAAATAGGTTTCGAGCCTACAGAACTTATGCTGCTATATTGTGACAATCAGACAGCCTGAGAAATACCTAATAATCCAGTGCATCATGATAGAACTAAATACATTGAAGTGGATCGACACTTTATCAAGGAAAAGCTGAATATGAATTTGATAGATCTTCCGTTTGTAAGATCAAGTGAGCAACTAGCAGATGTTCTTACACATGCAGTTTCAACTGAGTTGTTTTGTAAATCACTAAACAAGTTGAGCTTAGAAGACATCTTTGCCCCAACTTAAGGGGGAGTGTTAAAGTGATTGT
Source organism: Tetrastigma voinierianum (assembly GCA_016808115.1). Classification (NCBI taxonomy): domain Eukaryota; kingdom Viridiplantae; phylum Streptophyta; class Magnoliopsida; order Vitales; family Vitaceae; genus Tetrastigma; species Tetrastigma voinierianum. The sequence goes on from JAEQBH010002507.1 coordinate 254,116, forward strand.
AGGGATTTGTAATTAACAAGATTCAAGGAAATATGTATAGAAAGGAATAAAATTAGTTGATAGTCTTGATTTTTTCCTGTTTTATAAATTTTCCATAAGAGTCATGTAATTTAGCCTATATAAAGGCTTCCTCCTTGAGTGAAGAATATAGAAAAATATTTTTTCTTCCATATCTTTGATTTGATAAAAAATATGGTAACAATAGATACAAGCTATTAAATACACAATAAAATATCATAACAATAGATACAACACACTACAACAAAGTAATTGAATTGATTTAGTATTTAAATGAAAATATGCTTGAACATGTAAATCTAGGTAACATTTAATTTAAAAAAAAAATTAAAAATCTAGGTAAATTTTAATTTAAAAAAAAAACTGGGGAACATTTAATATAACACAATATGGGTAAATAAATTAGAGAAATTTAGTATGTATGACAATGAAGGAGCAGGAAGAAATCCGGGAACGTTTAACATTACACAGTACAAGCAAATAATTAATTGGGGGGTTTTACTAAAGGAAGGAGCAATTACTTGGAGATGAAAGGCGAAAGAGATGAAGAGGGCGAGCCGCCACCACCAATGTGTCATGACACCTTCATTTGGGTACAAAATGTTGATTGAGTTTGTGCTTAATGGCTTGAACTTCCCATTCCAACCCATCCCACCAGTGTTGTTCTCCCTCGATTTTCCGTAAACAGTTGGTGTTGGAATCAAATGGCAGCTTCCTTAGCCTTGGACAGTGTTTCACTGTGAGCTCTCTCAGGGAGGGAAATGACAGAGCTCCTCCACATATACTCCTCAGATTTGATAAATAGGATAACCTGAGAGTAGTGAGTACAGAGAATGCATCTGAGCGTTGTTCTACTTCTGAAATTCCAATCTCTTCATCTTCTACGATCACTGCTTGCATTGACTCGCAATATTCGATAGTGAGAGACAAAAGGTTCCGAGCGTAAGCAACTAACATCAAGTGCTTCAATTTTGGACACCTAACTATCTCCGCTTCGGAAAGATCGGATAATTTTGTCCCCTTCCTTTTCGAGATTGATTTTCACGTCTGCCAAATCAAAACATCACATTTAGCAGCGGAAGAATCTGTAGGTACAGGGGATATTTCCATCGTCTTCATACCGGTGCAGTCCTGTAGGTAGCCTTCTTGTAAGCCTTCGTAAGTGTTGGGAATTGACCGACATTTGGGCGTGGAGGACACTTCTTACAGGGATAGATATCTCACTCACGTGTTTCAAGTTCTCTAACTCCTTTAAGAGGAATCCCCAGTCTCCATTGCAACCTAAGGAAGCATAAAGACTGAACAACCGCAAAGATGAAAGCCTTGATACCAATTGAGATGGAATTGTCTCAAGTTTTTTCCTTATCATCAATAATAAACACCTTAGTTTTGTCAAATTTCTGAGCTCCACCGGCAGATTCTGTATTTCTGTTTTTGACAAATTAAGATAATGCAGAGTTATTAGGGTACTGATCTCTGCAGGTAGATCCGTCAATTCAGAATTCGATAAGTCCAGAACTCTTATGACAGGCATGCGTGCAAAGAATCGGGTCGGCAATGATCTCATTTCCTGAGTGCAAACAAAGTCCGAGATTTTGAAATTTTGGTGGTTCGGTGGAGTCTTCAATACTATTATCCCACAATGACAGTCTTTGCGTCTCCTTCCACTCTGCAATTTCGTGACCTTCAATCCATCCGACGGGCTCTTTTACCACGCATTTGTTCTTCTTCTTCCCATTTCACCAGCCAACCACATATACGCTGTCCCGAACCATCATGCATTTTACATGCGTTTTAGATTGATTACTCTCCAACAGACATGCGAGCGTTAATTCGTCAATAATGTCCTCTGCAGTGGTACGTCATGTATTTTATGAAATTCATGGAGAAACTCTATCCATAGTTCTATAAACAGCACATGAAATTTCCAATCTTCCCGGAACATGGAGCAATATAGGAAGCATGGTTGAGTTTTGACCATTTGGCTTTGCTTAAGTTGTCATAACTCAATGCTAAAACTCGAAACAAATCATTTTCCATACCCGGGACTTCTGATGGATAGCTCTGCAACAGTTTTATATTTTTCTCCCAATCTTGGGGAGTTGTCTTTCCTCTCATTGCTGCTCCAGCAATCTTGAGGGCAAGGGGCAGGCCTTTACATTCTTCGACGACAATCTTTGCGAGCTTGGGTATCCTTGGATGAGAATTTAAGGTGGCTTCTCCTACAACGGTTTGAAACAAAGCGAAAGCCTCCTTGAATTTCAAGCACTCCACTTTAATGCTCTCAGCTCCCATGGCTTCACACACATTCCAAAGCAAATTTGTAAATATTACTTTGGACTTATTTTGATCATTCAGAAGCGGAAACCCGATTTTCAACAGATTTAGCGGCTCCCAAATATCATCTAACAAGAGGATGAATTTCATTGTTTTCAGGATGTTGTATATGTCTCTGGCCTTTTCGTCCTCGCTCCTACCTTTCCATCTGTTATCGAGACACCCGCACTCGCGGAGAACCAATTCTTGGACTTTCTCCACACTTGCCGATTTAGACACAACAACCCAAATCACCCTATCAAATTCGATGTTGGTTTTGAAGAATTCATTGTTGATTCTTTTCAAGAGGGTTGTTTTCCCCACACCCCCCATCCCGTATAACCCAATAGTTGTCACTTTGTCATCTTGCAGGTATCTCCATACCTTAATCTAGGAATCAGAATCCAAACCCACCGTGTTTCAAAAGGCAGCTCGATCACTGCAGGTGCAGATTGGAGGAGGGCAGCACCCGCCTCGATCGCCGGCGGTGTAGGCAAAGGGGCAGCCACCTGAATCACCAGAGGCGTAGGCAAAGGGGCAGCCACCTGACTGACCGGAGGTGTAGAGCAGAGGCAGCCACCTCTCCTGGAAATTATCTGCCTTTCTACTGAGTGAGATACAGCATCAATCTTTTTAGATACCATTTTTCCAATCTCGTAGCTGGCGCGGCAGTTTCTGGGGCAACAGGTTCCCAGACATTTCTTCTTGATTTCATCTTCACCTTCAGTCAATATGTCGTTGACTTCTCTTTTCATGGCTTCTACACTATCGATCCAGCCAGTCACCACATGTTTGATCTCTTTCTGATGTTTCCGTTCATCTGCCATCCTTTTCTTCACATCTTTGTACACATTCTCGAGTTCCGCCATTTCATTTCTCAAAGACTTGAGATTCTCCGGAGCTGCAGTTGTAAACAACACGCTTGTCACAGCAATCCATAAGCGCCCGGCGGTATCAGGACTGGACTCACAAAGTCCATGGAATCAAGATCTGGAGTTCAAGCAAAGAGAAGATGAGGATCTGATAGGGACGGGTTGCAGTGGGTGAGGTGAAGAAGAGTACAGATTTTATGGGTGTTTTAGGTGTTTATTTATTTATTTTCGAGATTCGAGATTGGATTAATTTATTAAATAATCATGTTATAATTTTAATTATATAATTATGTATATTAATTATAGATCATTTATGAGATGATTTAATATTAACTAGTTATGATTTCATAGTTATATCTTATAAAACTGCTTTGATGTCGTTCGTAGAAATCCCGATTGTTCAGCCCAAGTAAATAAAGTACAAATTTTTTAAAGGGTTGTAAAACATGCTTTGGGAAAAAGAAATAATCATTTTTAATCTTAACGTTTTTTATACAAATCCGCGTAGATTTTGGAATGAATATTGTGCATGATTCAGGATCAATGGGAGTATGTTTTATCTGGCTATGAATTGATATGTTTTTTTGAACAATTAAAGTTTTTTATTTTGTAATGTATTTATTGGATATTATTGATTGTTGATCAATTGTTTTTTGATTCAATAAATACTCTTGATTTTATGAAATAATTTATTACTCATAGGTCATTTCGCAGTGTAGCTTCATTAGCTCTTAGGTGCGTTTATTTTTCTGGCTTTCTAAAGCAAATTGTTTCAAAACCGCTCGTTTTCATTTTTTACATAACTTATTTATGAATTTTTAATATTTAGAAATGACTTTTTTAATCTATACAATATAGTTTAAAGTTTTACAAATCCGCACAAAATATTTCAAATATTTTAAAAAACATGAAATATTTTAAATTTTAGTTTCATCATTCTATTATTTTAAGCTATTAATTTTATGTATTACATTTTTTTTGAAAACTAACGCTTTAGTAACAAATTGCATTTGATAATTTGAGGTCATTCCTAGAATTAAATTTGGGTATTATTGGCTCAAAAATACTAGATCAAATTTGGCTCTACTCGTTGGCCTGCTTAGAATTAGGATTGGGCTGTTGTTTTATACGCATGAAAAAACCAAGCCAAATTTCGCCCGATTCAATTTGGGCTCGAGCTAGTGTGGGCCCGATTCGACTCGACCGCTTGAATTATCATTTCCCCAGTTCTGATATAGTAACATGTCTCTCCTTTGGGACTCGAATCACAGGACCTCATCTCCTTATGTCCCTCTTCTAGGAAATGTTAGGCATTCTATCAATAAAGCGAGCCATGTGGGTTTTATATATATATATATAAAGATGATAATAATAAATTATTTATAATAAATTTATCATTTTAATTTTTGTAAATATGTTAATATATTATGCAAATATTTTTATCGATGTAATAATAAGGATGGTTGATTAAAGATATTTAAAAACTAAATTTGAATTTAATTCTTTATTAATTTTACCTCATTTTAGCAAAACTACTCTTATATTTTTCTTGTAAAAATAACCCTTTTACAATGAATTTTTATCCATTATGAGCAATATTTTAAAAATCGGACCGGTGATTGAATCGGAAAAGTTATCGGTTCCACGAGTTCTTGGATTAGATGGGGTGAATTCGGCCGTGGTTGAGCCGGTGGCCCGTAATAAATATATTATTTATATTTTATTTTAAATTTTAAAATATATAATTAATAATATTTAATATAATATTTTATTACTTTTATATAAATAAAGTTATTTTAAAATTAATTTTAAAATATGTATAATGCTTAAATATGAAAACATATTAAAATAAGAACTTATTTATATAATATATATAGCTCTATTTAAAGAAGAATATTATGTTCTCATAATACTTTAAAATAATCATACTGGTAGAAATGATTCCTTCAGAATCTCCCCCTTCCCCATATTCTCAATTCATAAGATGCTAGTGAGATTTAATCGATTTTTTTTTACAAGCCTTCTAACCCTATAAGCTTTTTAATTAGGCAAAACGACAGTTTAACTCTTGAAAAAAATTTGTTGAGTTAAAGAAATCGACCGGCTCACCTGGCTCGATCGTCGATTCATCCGATTCGACTAAAAACGTTAGATTGATCGAATCCATTATGGACTGTCACCTGGCCTCGACTGTACCGATCCTATCCGATTTTCAAAACATTGATTATAAGTCAATCTTCAAGAAAAACAAGGAGAGGATTACTTTTACAAATTTTGGGTTATTCGAGGTGGTTTAATCAAATATTTATATTCTTAAAAAAATCAAATATATCATTGCACAAACATTCGATTTAAATTATTTTATTATATTTAAGACGTTGGATTTTAAACATATAAAAAAATAACTTAATACTTAATAGAAATAAAATATTAAAAAAAAACAAATGATTTAATATTTAATAATGTTAAGACTTATTCAACATTTAACTAAATAAAAGATATATTTAATAAAGTAAAAAAACCAACGTCCACGAAAAAAAAATTAAAAACACCCTTTGTTACTAGCCTCACAAACGAGTCGCTCTAAAATAATAAACTAAATTTGAGAAATAATAATAATAAAAATAAGAAATCGAGAAAACTAATATAATATAAGGTAGACATTGTTTAATTCAATGATTGGCTTGTTAAATATAAATGCAAATACACTAACCTGTGGTATTAATTTGTATAAATCTAATTTTTGTATCAGCAAGAAAATCGTACTGGACACACAACCAGCACTCGTTAAAAATCCAGAATTACTTCAGATCTCTGATGATCTAAACTGATTGCACCGTTGGAATCGTCACAAATCTAAATACAAGACGAAATTGTGAAAATCCGGTATGTCAGAATGGACATCGCCGAGGCATCACAGCCATACCGTGAAACGATTTTCGACGCTACGAAATACATATAACACGTGACTCATGTGCCATAAGTACAAAGGAGAGAAATGATAATGGACGGCCGAGATAATAATATCAAATCTCAGAAGTTATGACATAATTCAGACATGATTTCGATTTTTAAAATACTAAAGGACAAAAAGTTGTATGGGCTTTTCCTTCAAAACCAAGGCAAAAACGTGAAAGACATTTTTGAAGATCCAGTAGCCATTTCTTTGAGAGTTTCTTTGTATAAAGAGAAACTTTATCTCTAGAAATATTTAATAAATTCGACCGGCCGGTGTCTCAGACAAGAATAGAGAACTACTCACGCCGAGAGGCTTCATAAGTGTACCGATTTATTGAGTTTCAAACTCAAGATATGCCTCATTTGAGTTTATTCCTATTTTTAAGTGTTTTACTAATGTTTCGCTGAACGAGGTCATGAGAGGTCGGTTGATCGTCCCAAAACTCGGGACCGAATTGATAAAAATTTTTGAAAGAAAAACGGAGCAAATGCGGGCTGCTCCATGGCTGGACGGTTATTAATTGATGTATTTGTGATAAATCATATATTGGTTCGGGAAAATGGAATGGTCGTGGAGATGCGAGTTCGCTGTGGCGGAACTGATGACTTGTTGATGGGAACCAGAAACCTTGTGGTTTTATCAACATAGAATAGTGTCACAAAATGTATTTTGTGAATATAGTTTAATGAGTGGATTAAAATTAAATTGTCAGGGTTTTGATCATTAGCCCAAGGAGCTAATTTGATGTATGAGTTGTAAAATTACATAACATGATTGTGTGATTTGATTATGCGAGTATATTCAATGCTATATATTTCGCATTATTTGGGATCAGACGAATCCACATACATAAGACCTTATATGACCCCAACACCCTAGCATTATGTGAAATGGTCGTGACTGGTATTTGTGCCAGTAGAAAAGGTTCTGAGGGCTGCCTCAAAAAATATTAATTATCTGTATAAGAATTAAATTAAAAATATCAATCATTTATGAGCGGCCCAATTGATATTCACTTGAGGGTAGTCCATTAAACAAGTGATATATCAATCACGCTGGGATACCAATCGATATATATATCTGAGGGTCGGGCTCACTAATAAAACAATAATTCTCACATAAGGCTTAGGCGAGCTGTGCAGGAAAGAGAGTCGTGAGGGACTCTGGATCCGAGTTGACATGTAGACATTCAAGTATGATCATGCATCTGCTTAACGTGGTGGTTACTTCTGAACAGACCAGACTTAGCGGTGAGTACTCACTTGGCTGGGCGATTCTCCACGAGCATTAGCTCACCCCGTCGCGATCCCCTTTTACTGTGTACAGAAAGGCATGAGAGACTGGCCAGCCCTCGGGCGCCAAGCTTTCTTTTTGTAAGAAGCCTGGGATGTGGCTTTGGTGTTACATTGTATACATGTATTGTAACTCTTAAGTTTAATATATAAGCCAGATAAGAGTAGTTTATTAACTCTTGAAACTATTGATATAGTTTGGACATATTGTGATGAGTATTGTGGTTATGCTGGCCCAAGATACCGCTCTACTCATGCCGATTATATCGCACTGCTTGGAGACAGTATATGCGGTGTAATCAGGATTAGGAAGAGCTCTCCGTACAAAGGAGACTCTGCCCGATTTTTTGAAGTGGCGTCGGTAACCCGACATCCACTTGTATTCTCGCGGTCAATGGTGAGTCAACGGACCCCTAAGCTGGGCGTCACACTAACATAAATTTTTTTGCACATTAATTAGTTAAATTAATATCTTGCAAATTGTTGTATTAGGTTTAGAAAATTGAGAAACATACAAGGCAAAGAAAAGTATGGAAAACAATAAATAATAAAAACAATAAAAATTTAAAAGAATGTTCACATTTCTTTTACTATATTAAAAATGATTAACTTAAAAAAATTAAATAATCAAATTAAATTAAATTCAAGAAACTATTTTCAATAGGTTTTCAAACTTATTTTATTTACTTTAGTTCTTTAATACAAATATTAAGTGATTTGAAAAAAAAACCTAAAAGTCTTTTTTTTTTACTTTTATTCACTACCCTTTTACTAACAGAGTCAAGCCTAAATGGTTATTTAATTTTAATTTTAAGAATATTTTATTTTATTTTAATTTTTCAAACTATATCACAAAACAATTTTCCTTAACAATATCTTATTTTTTATAATTATTTTATAGGAATCTAATATAACTCAAAATTATGTTTAGCTCTCATAAAATACTAAGGCAAAATAATGTTAAAGAAAATGATTTTTTTTTCCATATTTGATTTATTTATAAAAACATGAAAAAATTAAATTAAATATGATTAAAATTTAGCCCTTTAAGGTGGCTTAAATGGTAATTGGGTGGGAGGGTGTGGATCCCGCATTTTTTACTATTATGTTTTTCCTATTAAAAATGTGAGACACTTTTTTATATTTAAAAAACCATTTTAAAAACGGTTTAAAGTTGCCACTTATTTTTGTTAAAAGGACAAAAAAAAAAGAAAAAAAGAACCCTAAATGTGACTTCTTATAAGAAAATGCAGGTCTGAGAAAATCAAGTTTAAAGCCGGAGGTCAAGTTACTTATCGGAAATGTATGATGCAAGTGTAGCACCCATCTAAGCTCTTAAAGTAGGGTTTCTACTAAACAAACTAAGAAAAATACAGCTTTCGACGAATCTATCAATGGATACCAAAGACAAGTAATAATAATACAATAGAAAATCAGACATATATAATTGAATAGAGAAATAAATTGTGACACCCCTATTTCCAGGGGACAATTTTTTTTTTTCGCTACTAAGTTGTTCTCATACCCGCCGGTGGCGGCAGTGGTTGCGTAAAGGCGACCGTAGCGCCGTACGATTGCTGTCGCGCCGCACAACACAAATACATCGGTGGCGCACCCATGCGCGTGCTCCAAGCCCGCTAGGGCGCCTTAGTACCAAGCAGGCGCAAGCCTAGTCCGTGGTTCATGACAGGAAATTCCTCTATCGCAACACCACCTCTTTGGAAAACCTCAGAGATGGCATAAGGTCTTTGTCATGACAGAATGAACTCACTTTGGGGAAAATTTCACAAGAACACAAGGGGACCCTTGTTGCGAACAAGCCTGGCTCAACCTCACACCTTGTTGTGACACAAAACTTCTGTCGCGACATGGGGCCAAAAACTCTCTATTGCGATAGAGAAAGCCTCTGCCTTCCGGCATGCCTGGGAACAATGTCGTGACACGGAGGTCCCTGTCGCAACATAGGGTGGAAAGCTCTGGCCGGTGCTCACGCTACATGTCATGGACGATCCTACCACGCATGCCCGCCGCGCAGTGCCCGTGGGTCAGTCGCGCGCCCGCCTAAGAACCATGTCGGGACATGGAAAACCACGTCGCGCTTGGCCTAAGAACCATGTCGAGACAGAGACTCGAAAATGGGTAGTAGCCCATTCTAGTCTTCAGACTTCCAGCTTCATTTTTTCTCTTCTGTGAATACTAAGTTTCGATATGTACATTTCTTTACTACAAAGACGACGGGAACTCGAAACTGCCAAAATACATTAATTGTCCAAATGAGTTTAATTTACAACTCTAATTATTACTATACAGAAACTGGGTTTCTACCTAGAATTTTACAAAAACACAAGTAAAGCCAAATCTGGCCTTCTTCCCAACTAAACCTCAGACGTGTCCACCTCCGGGGGTACCTTTAGTACATGAAAATATTTTCCCACAACGGGGTAAGCATAGCCTAGTACTACAAGGGTTATTCCTCACCTAAGTGCATATGCAATGCCATGTAAGAAAACTGTTTCAAAAAAAAAAGATTGTTGCTTTATAAATCATTTCAATGGACAACCCTCCAAGAAGTTTCACTGGACAACCCTCCAATCAAGTTCATGGGACAACCCACCGAGATTTAAACATATTGGACAACCCTCTGATATCAAAACATATTGGACAACCCCTCCGATATCAACATATTGACAACCTCCGATCTCAATATTTGACAACCCTCCGACATAAATTTGACTGAACTCATGTTAAGATATTAGACATGCATATATCAACATCATTTTCACACAACCTGCATGTTAGTCAATCAAGCAATTAACATGCAAAATGGATTTTTCAGTCTTCAACCCAGAAAAACAACATACTCCCAAAAAAACAACAATAGTAAGTACTCTTAGTTCTAGAATTGAAATTCTGGAACCAGAAAACCACCTAGAATCCCATCACGACATCTAAACTCGTCATGAACCAGCCTAACGCATAGGCTATACCCCTTTGGGCCATCGGGATGGCCCTAGACAAGTTAATAACAACCAGAGTAGGAGAAACCTCACTTTGCAAATCAACCTACGCAACTTTGTGTTGTTAGTGAACTAGAAAATTGATGGTTCTTCTCTTTTCTTTTCTTCTTTCTCTTCTTCCTTTTCTTTTTCTTGTTTCCTCTTGGCCTTCCCTCTCCCTCTCTCTCTCTCCTTTTGACTTTCACACACCACCCTCCCAATTCTCACTGCGTTTGGCTCTTCTCCTTCTTTCTCTTATCTCCTATTTAACCGTGGGGGTGATCACTCCCCCACCTGCCTTTCTCTTATAGTAGCCAACAAGGTTGCCTTTCATGCACCACAATAGCCGTCTCGCAAGTACCGCCACATCGCTCTGGCGTACCTTACTACGGGTAGGCCGTGTGCCCTGCCACGTGGACACTCGTCCCCCGATTTTGCAGTTTTTTTTAAAACGTGAAATTCCGACAGTCTCGGAATTTAACGAAATTCGACTAGGGTGCTAGATTTTGTGAGACGATTCCAATGGTGAAATATGTTTCGTCATTCGAGATAAAAAAAAAATCCCAGCTTTCCCTCCGGGACTATTATGAAAAATCATAGTTTTGCCCTTTTCTGAAAAATTTAGATTTAATTTCTTCACGAGTTTTACACTCTCCCCCCCTTAAATGAATTTCGTCCCGAAATTCACGCACATATATATATATCACCACATGCATATGTAACAATCATTTAACATTTAATGACTAAAACCACGCACTCCGCCTTTCATTTTGAGTAGCTGGATATCTGGTACGCATCGTGTCCTCACGTTCCCATGTTGCCTCCTCAACTCCTCAGTGCTACCTCAACACCTTCACTAGCCTCACAGTCTTGCATCGCAAAACCTGACCTCGGCTATCCATGATACTCATAGGTCCCTCCTTGAAGTTCCCATCTGCATCAACAACAAGCTCTCCCCAATCCACCACATGAGTCGGATCTAGAGTATACTTCCGGAGCATGGAGACATGGAATACTTCGTGGACACCTGATAAACTCGATGGCAATGATAACCAATATGCAACCGCACCCACCCTCTCGAGTACCTCGAAGGGCCCAATAAATCTTGGCAATAGCTTTCTCCGTTTGCCGAATTAGACCACTCCCCTCTTAGGCATTACCTTCAAGAAGACGTGATCATCCACCTCAAACTCTAGAGGTCGACATTGTCTATTAGCGCAACTCTTTTGTCAGCTCTGAGCCGTGAGAAGATGCTTCCGTATCAAACCCACCTTCTTAGAGGTGTCTCTAATCAAATCCGGACTAGTAATGGAAATCTCTCCCACCTTTGTCTAACAAATTGGGGATCAACATAGCCTCCCATATAAAGCCTCATAGGGTGTCATATATATACTTGTCTGATAACTGTTGTTGTAGGCAAATTCCACCAAGGGTAAGTGCTCATCCCAGCTACCCTTAAGATCCAGGACACATGCTTGTAGCATATCCTCTAAAACCTATATGGTCCTCTCCGACTAACCATTTGTCTATGGGTGAAAAGCGGTGCTCATCATCAATTAATCCCTACGGCCTTTTTGAAACTCTCTCTTTCCAAAAGTGTGTGCCGGTAGAACCTCGGGATGTCCGATACTATGACATTAGCACTCATGGCCGGGATAGTCTCGAATATATAACCAGTGCACTTCAGTGAAGGTCATCTGCATTGCTAGAAAATTTGTCGACTTAGTGAGCTAGTCCACTATCACTCATACCGCATCATGCCTCTACGGTGTCCGTGGAAAGTGGATCACAAAGTCAATCGTGACATGCTCCCACTTCCACTCGGGCTACTCCAATGGTCGGAGTAAACCTCAAGGGCCTTTGATGCTTCGCCTTTTACCCGCCGACATCGCAAGGCATCACGAACAAATCTCCAACGTGTCGCTCCATCCTGCTCTAATAATATTGGCGACGAAGATCATGGTACATCTTCGTGCCACCTGGATGCACGACAAATCGAGAGCAGTGGAACTCTCTGAGGATCTTCTCTCTCAGATTTGTCAATTGGGGAACCACAATTTGTCCCCTATACCGAAGACTACCATATGTGTGGATGGCCCAGTCCTCATCACCCATGCTTGATTGTACCCTGTCCCTAATGGACACCATCTCTGCATCTTGCCCTTGGGATTCAATCACTCTACTTAGTAGGAAGGCGTAGATACTAAGTTCCCAAAAACACCCTAAGCTCGCTCTGGCTTCAGGATCGAGACCAAATTGTCCTACTACCTGGAAAGACCAAGACAAGGCCACTAAAGCCAAGACCCGTGACTTCCAACCGAGTGCATCACACCACATTTGCCTACCTGTGATGGTAGTATAAAGGAAGCCATAACCTCCGTATACTCCATCCATCTACGTCGGCCGTGGTTACGAGGTCCCGTCGTAAAGATACCAAACCGTGGTCCGAAACACCTCAAACTTCTCACCAGAAGAGTGGCGCTAAATTCCATAAGACTATGGCCGCAATGATGGTTTTAGCGTGGGTAGTTCCACCTGCCCTTCACCATCCAGAACCATAAGCCACAACCCTCCCTGGTTGCATCAAAACACATCTCGCTCCGTCTGCATCATCACAATATACAAAGGTACATCTCGACCCTTTTCGGGGATGATCGTAATAGGAGCCAGTCGCCCTCCACCCCCGAATGCTTGCTCACACAGTCATCCCACTTCAAACTCTGACTCCTTCCGGTCAACCTTGTCATAGGTGCAGCTAGTCGGGAGAAGTCCTAAATGAACCTCCTGTAATATCCTGCTAATCCTAAGAAACTGCGTATCTCGAAGATTGACTTTGGTCTCTCCCAACTCATAACTGCCTCGACCTTCTCTGAGTCCATAGAGACACCCGAAGCTGACACTACATGCCCCAAAAATCTTACCTCATAAGCCAAAACTCGCACTTACTAAACTTTGCATATAACTGATGCTCTTTGAGGCCCTGGAGAACAATCCTTAAATGATCCTCATGCTCCTCCTCTGGCTGGGAGTAGATCAAGATGTCGTCAACAAAGACCACCACCAATTGATCTAGATAGAGCTGGAACACCCTATGCATGAGGTCTATGAATGCCGCTGGCGCATTTGTTAAACCGAAAGGCATCACTATGAACTCGAAATGCCCATACCGCATCCCGAACGCTGTCTTAGGGATGTCTACCTCCCTAACCCTCAACTGATGATAACCGGTGCAAAGGTCTATCTTAAAGTAGACTCGTGCCCCTCTCAACTAATCAAACAAATCATCAATCCTCGATAAGGGATACCGGTTCTTGATCGTAACCCTGTTCAACTGTCGGTAGTCAATACACACTTGAAGGGTCTATCTTCTTTCAAACAGGGAACCGAGTGCCTGATGGTGAAGTGCCTGCTTTAATAAAACCCCTTGTCCAACAAGCCCCGCATTGACCTTGAGTTCTAACTCACCGCCCATTCTATGAGGAGTCATAGAAATGGGCGACGTACCAGGGTGTAACTCAATGATAAAGTCTACATCCCTATGTGAGGGTAATCCCGGAAAAACATTCTCATACTCGCAAATTGACACACCCCCACCCCCTACCGGCGGCGGGTGTGCCGGCCACTCCACAGAAATCCCCAACCGTTACCTCTAACGACTAAACCCCGCAAGCCGTTTATTGCTCTGCTTAAACCTCGTATAAAATTTTTTTCTTTATTTATAGTTTAGATTTTATAAATCTTAGCAACTATAAACCTTACAGCAATGACGCTGCATTTAGCAGACTAAACTCAGATACATCAAACTTTCACTTTTTCCAAATATGGCAACTAGCATTATTCTCTACATTTTCACAAAACTACACTATGTACATACATATGTTCCATTATACAAATTCAAAGTATTTTCCTTACAAATATTCTTAATTACAACGCTTGCACAAATGTCAGGAGAATCCTAATCTGCTCTAGCGTCCGGAGTGCCTGTACCTGGAAAATAGTTTTAAAAATAGAAAATAATGAGCTAAACGAGCTCAGTGAGTGTATGCATAAATGTTTTTTTTCTGAAAACATCTCAAAACTGTAAAACTTTCTTTTGCGTAATATTTTCCATGCTCTTGCTCTTCGTTTACTGCAAAGCTTTCTAAACTTTCAGATTTGTTGCTTTTAAAAGCTATAAAACTTTTGTAATACTTAAGCCACATTTCGTTTTCTTAACATCTATGAAACTTTCCCCTCCTCTCCCCCCCCCCCCCTTTCTCTCTCTTGCTTGCCTGCTTAGACTCCTGTTTGCTTTAATTGTTGCTTAAAAGCTATAAAACTTATAAATCTTTGTTTTAAAAATGTATAAATATTTCAAATCTCTTGCTTTAAAAGTTTCTAAAATCTTATAAATACTTGTTCGGCTCAACCGCATAAGCTTTGAAATAAACGGAGTTCTGGCTCAATCGTTGCTTAAAATCTGAGCTCAAAGCCTCAACCCATCGTTCTTTGAAATATAAACGGGAGTCCGGCTCGAACGCTTAAATCTCTGTTAAGCTCAGAATTAGTACCAAATTCTGTACACATTTTCAAACCGATATCATGCTTATAAAACATCATCCATTGGAGGCCTATACTTCGTTTGTTGTACCCAGTGAACACGGGAGCCTAGGGTACTGACCGCGTTTCTGGAAGGACTAACCGCATCACCCAGGAAGGGCCTGCACACTTCACAATTTTTTCCAGAACATGGTGGAATTGACCTGGGTCGTCATCACCATAATTTAGTTAGAGCTCTTAACCTTATATACTCCTGTACGTGTCACGATCTCCCTTAAATGCATGATGTATGACCTAAGTTTGCCGACCGCACAAAACCCAATGCATGTGGCGAGATCCTAACACCAATCGTACTCCTACTAATACCACCTGTTTGCTTGCTTAGAACTAGGGATTTTAGTTAGGCCTGTTTTCACAAATATTCTCTTTGCTTGCTTGCTCTTTGAAAAATGGTTTTACAATTTAAAACCATTGCTTGCTTGCTTGAAAAATGGTTTAATAATTCAAAACCATTTGCTTACTTGCTTGCTTGCTTGAAAAATGGTTTAATAATTCAAAACCATTAAATACCAGTGTAAAACAGTTAATAATAATAATACACTAGTATTTGAGAAAAATAGGTTTAGAACACTCACCTTTCGCTTACTTTCAAACTTTGAGCTCGATTCCACAATTTCCCGCCTCGCTTTTAGCCTACACACTCAAAACGAATACCTAATTTTACATATTAATCGCCTACATAACGTAGAGCAAACTTAATCGCATCCTAGCACTACCACACTTATCGCCACTTGGCGGCGAGGTACGCCTACGCTTTTTCTGCCTAGTTCCAATCTTATTCAACTCCTCTAATCATTTAGTAAGGTTCCATGCTAACTGGGTATGAATTTAAGCTTAATTACGTTAAAACCATAATAACTGGCATTTTGACACAATTGTACTAAGACATTCCTGGGACCCGCACTGCACAGTTGCATTCTATTGGCCCCAGACCAAGACAGCTCGGACCTGCACCGATGTGTCGTCTCCTGTACGATCGGCACACCTCGCACTGCACCGCACACCCGGAAAATTTGCCTGCACTGCTTCTTTTTGCCACTTTTTGTACCATTTCTCTTCATACAACTTCCCCATTCCTTAATACTTCAAGAACCAACATGGAATTCATCTAAAACAACTCCAAAATACTTGAATTGGTGATTTGAAACTCATACCACAAAACCCTAGGTAAAAATCCTATGAATTCACCCAAAGGTCCATCAATTCTTCTAAAAATCATATAATTTTGATGATTCCATGTTTATTTTACACCAATTGGGGTTTTACTCACAAAACCTCAACAAATCAAGGGTTTGGGTGATTTTCCCACAAAACCCTAGACAAAGGAGCAACTATTCTCCAATCCCAAAACCTTAGGAAATCAAAATACACTTGATCCTATAAGAGAAACATACCCTCGGGTTTTGGTCTTCCCCTCTCCTTCTCCTTCTTTCTCTCTTCTCCTCTTTCTTTCCTCTCTTTCTTTCTCTTTTCTCTCTCTCTTTCTCCCTTCCTCTGTCGTTTTTTGCTCTAGTAGCAAAATTTGGAGACCAAAATGAAATGTTTCTGGTTCCCATCTCCACTTATAATAACTTTCCCTAATTGCAACTAAGTCCTCATCTCTTTAATATTGCAATTCAATTCTTGTTATTTCTATTATGGCCCATCTCTACTCATTTTATGATTTCCATATCCTTTATGAATTTACAACTTTGCCCTTCTTTTATTACCACATTCCGGTTTCCATAATTTATCACTTCCTAATTTCATCCCCAAAATATTACAATGTGACACTTAGTGCTCTTATACGCCTCACAAGCATGTACTCAGACACTCTCCTGGACGCATGCTATTACTAAACCTAGCCTCTAGGTAGGACCCGAATCCCGGCTCTCATCTCAGTGGTAAGGTCATACCAACCCATCAACCCGGTCCACTCCACCTCGGAGTCATGCACCTACCAGGCGAAAGCATCATCCTTCTCCCCTTGAAAAGTCACCTGAATACCATCCTGTGTGTAGGCAATAATCCTCCTACTATCACAATCACACGACTTGGCAGCCACAATCAATCCACGCAAAGAATGACATCAAAATTAGATATGTCCATACCCGAAGGTCCATCGTGAGCGTAACTTTGGAGATCTCCTATTCCACAATCTGACATTTGATCACTTTCACCAGTCCCTAGGGGAGAATTAACATATAACGACTCTTCCAAGGTCTCCACCTTTAAGCCAAAACATCCACACTAGATGCAGCAACAAAATAATGCGATGCACCAGATTCAAACAAAATCTTTGCCCATAGGCGAGATAGCAGAAACATACCCTGGATAACCGACTGATCAACTGGCTCGGTTTATGGTGTGATGGCGTGACACTCCTAGTCCCCCCGGTCTCTACCTGTGAGCTCCCCGGTCTCACCCTCGACCACACCCTAGCCTCCGCATGTTTAATTTTTTACAGCGTATTGCAAAGCCAGATAACATCCTAAGAATGAGGCTGGTCCCTCTGGCCTGCACTAGGGTGAGAAGGAACAAATTGTTTTTATGCACGTTCCACTGATGACTAGGACTGAGGTGTCCCAAAACTCTGAGATCCTTACCTTTATGGGCAATCATTTCTCATGTGCCCCGACTGATGGAAATTATAGCATGTCATCTGCCCCGTCTGACTAGAAGTCTCAACTCGGCCTTGGCCCTGATAGCCACGGCCTTGTCCTTGAAATCCTCGTGGAACAGAAGTCTTCTGCTTCTTTCCTGAACTAGAAGAAGGTTGACCCTCCTTCCTCCTATCACTAGCACCCGTATCTCGGATGCTCCGTGCATTGTCTATCTCTCTCTCTATGGCCATAGCTGTCCTGACCATAGAGTCCATGTCTTATAGTAGAAGGCCCACAATCTTTCCCCCGGACGATAACTTCGTATCCTCAAATTTTCACCTTACTATGCAGGGCCACATTATCATCCCCGAAACATGCTAATTCCATGAACTTAGCCACATATTCGAGTACTGTAGGAAAAACTTATTCATGAAAAGTTCTCGGAACTCTTCCCATTTCATGTTCTCCACATCCCTTGAGACTTTGACCCGATCCCACCAAATCTGGGATTCACTCTCTAGCTAAAATGTAGCTAGCCTAATCCTCGTGGCATCGGAAGTGATTTCCATAGCCTCTAAAACCCTTTTAACCTGTCAGAACCAATGGTCGGCTACCATCGGATCTCCTCCTCCCTTGAATGTTGGAAGATGATATGCCATAAACCTATGGAGGTTGTTTAGTCCTCCCCGAATCTTAGCCGTACTAGTCAGGTATTAGTAGCAAAGAAATAAGACTCCATAGCCTCAACAAAGGCTCGTTGTTAAAGACGTGATGGTCATTATTGCTTCTGGCGCACTTCGCCCTCTAACTTGACTGCTCTACATATGTCAAAGGCAACAATTTGAAACCTTCTGGATTCATATACTTCTTTCACTAGTGAATTCTCGAGATCATGTTTACACATTCTATACTTCACCACAATCAGCCATGTAATAATAGCGTAATAATTCTAGCCAGGAGATACCTGATAAGGATGCATAATCTAAACCCGTGCCCATCAAGACCTAAGTATTTGTATACCTAAGCTATGACGCCACTATTTCCAGGGGACATTTTTTTAAGCTACACATGTGAGTTTGTTGTGGCAGCTGCAGTGTGTGGTCGCTGGCGCGCTATGTCTCGTTGTGTGCTCGGTTAAGCGCCTTATGTGCGATCGGCGCCTTGTGCAGTCGAGACGCCCAGCACCGCCGTTGGTGCACACGCTATGCACGATGCCGGGCCTGTCGTGCGCCCTGGCTCTACGTCACACCACCCATGAAACTGCGGTTTGTGGTTCGGGGCAGGGAAACCGCCATGACACCACTCCCTGGCAGAGCCTATTCTGGAAATGAAGGACTTATCGCCGATAAGGCGACCTAGCCTTGGGAAAATTTTGTCGCGACCAAGCTTGGCTTAGCCTCACACCCTGTCACGACACAGAACTTCTGTCGCAACACGGGACGAAAACTCTTCTCTATCGTAGTGAGCTGCGTCGTGACCCACTGCCAGGCATGCCTAGGAACAATGTCGTGACACGGGCCTGTGCGACACCGAATTCGAATTTGTTGCGCCGCGTATCCGGCTGCGCGTCCAGCACAGTCGATGCGCGCGGCTTCAAAAGAACCATGTTGTGACATGGAAAACCACGTTGCGCCACAGGTCATCATTCTTTGTTGCGAAAGAGATTTCTCTATCGTGACGAGGAGACACGAAATGGGCGATGGCTTGTTTGGTCTTCAACACCTAAGATTCCTTTTCTTTTCTTCAGGCATGAAAGTTTCCAGTATAAAATAGCCTTTTTACTACAGAGACAACGAGGAACTTGGAAAACTTGCCAAAATACATTAATCATCCAAAATGAGTTTAATTACAACTCCACCTCATTACATATCTCTGAATCTTGGGTTTCTACCCAGAATTTTACAAGAACACAAGTAAAGCCAAATCTGGACTTCTTCCTAACTAAACCTCAGACGTGTTTGTTGACCAATTTTTGTATATAGATCAAATTTATGCTACTGTTACCAAAGGACTATAACCTAATCCCTAACGACGGTGCCAAAAACTTGTTGACTAATTTTTGTATATAGATCAATTTACATTACTTTATTGCAGACTATTACCTAATCCTGATAAAGGCTGCAAAAAACTTGTTGACAAATATAACTCGTATGCTCGCTAATAAAAATGGCTTTGTCAATGATTTTATTAAAAATTTAGTTTTAAGGTCATGTCTACCAAGTGCACAAGTCGATACGAGTAATAAAAGTTGACTATAAGTCAGGATATAAATCCCTGAGATTGAAGAAATTGAGTTCGACTACCAAACTACTTTCGAGTTCCACTGTTTGGACTTAATTCAGCAGATTTTTCATAAACCTACTAGAATTCCACTAACTAGAATTTCTATATCTATAATAAAGAAAATTTAAAAATTTAAAGACCTATTTGAATTTGAGGAATTAGATTATTTGGAAGTAAACAACATGATTTCTTTATTTGTGGCAGAATTATCAATTCTGACTTAATCTAATTCTATTCTATCATGAATTAGATCTGAAATTATCAAAGAGGTAAGGTAATATAGTTTGGATTTCTCCACTTAACCGCACATTTCAGTTAGAAAGTCATGTTCATTTTACGAAACATGTAGTACAACTTGATTACTTGTAATCATATTTTCTCAATAAGATCTTGAAAATTTTTTCTTTTCAAATACTTCCTTACCCATTTCTTATGAAATGTGGAGATTTCTTGCTGAGAGACGAGGCCATTGCCAGATTTCTACAAGATGAATGATGTCTCATCCTTGGGATCTTAAAGAGTTATCTCTTTCCTTGATTAGATCTAAGCTAACACGGGATCAAGATCATTCCTCAAGACCAAGGAGAGATCTCTAATTGATTACATTGATAGATCACTCAACTAATTCTCAAACCATGAGTTAATGGATTATTTATCTAAGTAATCTTTTAGAGCTCATTAGTTCTTCAATATTAGTCTAACATACCCCTAAGTAATGCATCCATGCTCTCAGGAATCTCTAACTCTGTGTCACTCAGAGGGCCTCTTAGAAATCAGAGCCAAACAACGGTCCTTAATTGGGTATAAGTTACTAATGTTGGAAACAATTCACTTCAATAACAACACCATTCAAATAAATTCAAAATTCTCAATTCAAGAAATCTCTTTTTAATTGTGCATGAAAGACCATAACTAACATCAGATCTTTCCCAACATAAGTTGTATTTCTCGAAAATTGAATCACAATGAACACTGAAATACTGATCAAGAAATTTCTAATGCAACTGTAATCAATTGAAAGAAATGAATCCAGCTTTTATCTAAACTTCATTGGGATTCAAACAAGAATCTAATCGATCTTCAACAATTTAGCTCAACTCAAAACTTCAACAATTCAATTGCTTCAAGTCCAAGAAATAAATTGAAACTTACTAAATCTAATGTACGGTTGAAAGAAAAATAAAATAAAATAAAATAAAAATATAATACAAAAGAGTCCTTAGCTCCCCAGATGTCTGGGTTTTTCCAATCGACCACTCCGCCTCGCTTCAAATGTTTCTATTTATGTAGCCCTTAGGCTCGGGGTCTCTAAATTCGAGGTTACACTGGTGGAATCCCCAAAATTCGCCCAGACGTATTCCTGTCGCGAACCGAAAGTGTTACGATGTAGCTTTAATTTTTATTGCAAGTCTCTCGCGGTAACATGCAAGAGTCTGGTCACGATACAAAGATTTGTTTCTTCGAAGATATTTATTCTGTCGCGACAAAGTTTATTCTGTCGTGATCGATCTTTCTTTGGCTCTTTAACACTTTGTCCTACAAGGTCTGTTGTTCTATCCATTCTATTTCGCTACAATCTCATGTGTGTTTATCGAATGTTTATGTCATGAGCATCGATAATTGTGTCAGTGGATATCATTTATGTGCGCCAAATTCGTGGTCGAATCCCAGTTTTTATGTCGCTGACAATATTTGCCGGGTTCTTGTTGCAACAATGTTTCGTATCACGCGATTCACCACGAAGTCTATCATGACAAAGCCCTGGTCTCCACTTAGCCCGATTTTAATGCAGCCTTCCATTACGTCGCGGTACGCCATCGTAACAGATGTTTTTCGTCACGACCAGTTTCTTTATGTCGCAACAAGCCTCGCTTTAAATTACCTTGTGTTATGACCGTTTCGTTATGTCACACAAGACTTCTCTCTTCTTTGTGTCGAATCTTTGTTGCGACATGGAAAAGTTTGTCACACCTTGTTTATCCGTGTTGTTTTTATTTCATGTCGCATTTTAAGATCCCCGTCGCGACATCGTAAACCCTCTCTTCAAATTTCTTTTAAAGTATGTCACAACATCAACTCTTTATCAGAATCCAGGTCACCACCTAAGTCAAGATCACTTGTCGCGACTTTGTTCCTCTATCAAGACCTGTGAACCTAGTATTTCAAAGAGTCGCTATATTCATTACCTTGTCGCTACAAAACCTCTTCATACTTGTCTCAAATGTGCTTGCTGCAACACCGAGGCTGAATGTCACAAATAAAACTTCTTCTTCATACGGTGTCTCAACAGGCTTTTCCAAGTTGCAATAATGAGTGTCGCGATAGTAGAAGATTCTTTCTACATGATTCACCTAACTTCGGCCCCGAGAGGGTGCAATGTAATCGTAGGGGCCGCATATGTGCACCAAGCGCCATCAGAGTATTTTTCGGGAAATTGTCGTTTCAGACGAAATCTAGAAATGATAACCTATAACCCTAATGTCGTACTTCAAAACAAGCGGTAAAGTTGTAATTGGTTAAATGGGACATGAAAGTCATAAGCAAAGAAGGGAGTATGCCAAAAAAATAACAAAGTCAAGTGCAATTGCTCGAGAGTGGAGAATCTATTTGCAATTAAGGGAAAGACGAGATAAAGGTGAGACGACAAACAAATGTCTCATTTGGTCTCATTTTGCTAGGGTCTGTTGCTTCAGAAGAAGAAAGTGGAGAAGAAGAAGAAGAAGAAGAAGAAGGAGAAGAAGAGAGAGAAGAGAAATAAGGTATGTTTTTGCATTGAACCATGCTCGTGAATGTCTAGTGGTTTTTGCATGAATTTTCCATGGAGAGATTAGTTTGCTTCTCGCCTATGGTTTTGTGGAGAGATCACATTAACCCTAGAATTCTTGAAGTTTTGTGGAAAACTCAGTCGGGTATGAAAATAAAACAAATGAACCATCAAAAGTCTACGGGTCAGAGTGAAATGGTGGACCTAGGTTGAATTCTGAATTTTTACCAGTGGTTGCACAGTTCCAACCAATTCAAGTGTCAGGAGTTGTTTCAGTTGGGACTCATGTTGATTTTCGAGGCATTAAGGAACAGAAGTCAGATGAAGAAAAATATACCAAAAAAGGCAAAGAAAAGATTTCAGTAAACCACAAGGTGGTAATTTCAGACCAAAACAGGTGGTAATCGGGCACTAAAAAGGGTGGTACCCTGCATCACCATACGAACCCACCCAGACAGATTGAAGATAAGCACTTACCACCATGGCTGTATCGTGTTTGGTACCTAGACAAACATAGTGGTACCGATACCACAGTGTCCAAAAGCCCAGATTTTCATGATTTCGCATAGTAAAGCCCAAATTCGTACACCGATAGTATGGGAACCTTACTAAATGATTAAGAGAGGTTCAAAGAAGATTGGAACTCAATGAAAAACGTAGCATGCCTCGCCACCTCGATGATATTACTTGAGTGTGAATAAGTGCTAGTTACTCAAAGTCTATGAAGTACGTTAAGTATATACGATTACGCAAGCAATTAATGTTTTTGCCGTATTCGTTTGAGTGTGTAGGCTAAAAACAAAGGCGGGAAAGTTGTGGAGTCGTGCTCAAGTTTTGGTAAACAAAAAGGTGAATGTTCTAAACCTATTTTTCAAATACTAGTGTATTATTATAAACTATTTTACGCCGGTTTTTAATGGTTTTGATTGTAAACCATATTTTAAAGCAAGTAATGAGATTTAGCAAGCAAACAATGGTTTTGATTTAAACCATATGTGAAAAGCAAACAAGTAATGGTTTTAAGGTATTCAACCCTACTTTTAAAAAGAAAGCAAACAATGGTTTTGAATTGTTAAACCATGTTTCAAGCAAGAAAGCAAGCAAGAAAAGTATATTTTCTAAAATGCCCAACGAAACTCTTAGTTTTAAGCAAGCATACCGGCTGATAGTATTCCGTGACACCTGGTGGTGTTAGGACATCATTTCATGCATCAGAGTCGCGATGGCTCAAGAACCTACTTCATGCATCATGGCATTTAAAGGAGACTGTGGCACGTACTGGAGTATATAGGGTTAGCGCTAGCTAGATTATGGTGAGCCAAGGCCACCATATTTACCGAAAAGTGGAATCGAGCTAAGGCCTTCCACCCAAAGCGATGCGGACCTGTGTCCGCCCACCCAAGACGGCCAAGCCCGGCTCCCGTGGTTCACTGTATAGCAAGGCAGAGCGCCCAAAGGGTTGGATGATTTGAGGCATGTTTTATACAATTAAATCAACCACCTAAGGCACCACGAGCCTCCAGTTCTGCGAGCCCGCGTCGGGAGCCAAGGCCCTGCGGTTCGTGGTACAGAGCGTCTGATAAACATTTAAAGTAAGGGTCGGGTTTCGCGCCCCGTGATTGCTGGGTGTTTTGATAAACTTTTAAAGTAAGCGGTTGAGCCAAGGCTCCCGCATTTATGAAAAGTTTTTATAAACTTTTAAAAGCAAAGTAAAGCAAGCAAGCAAATATGAAAAGTTTTATAAACTTTTAAAAGCAAAGTGAAGCAAGCAAGCAAGTATGAAAAGTTTTATAAACTTTTAAAGCAAAGAAAGCTACAAAGAAGTGCTCTCCAAACGCCTTATAAACGAGCTTTACGATTTCGAGATATTTTTGTGAAAAAAGCAACCATTTAATAAAACATACACTACGAGCCTGCTTTAGATCATTATTTTGCCGTTTTAAAACTATTTTCCTGCGTACAAAGACGCCTGACACTGAGTACACAGATTCTCCTGATTTTCAGATACGTCAGGTAAACAATCTGTAATAAATACTTGACCTGTGGAGGTAGTTTTGTGAATGTGCAAGCTTGAGGCTCTTTTGAAAGAATGTCACTGCTGCCATATTTGGAAAGTGTAAATCAGGTTTACATGGGTGGATTTGGAATATGTCCTATACGCAAATAAGAGTATCGCGAGATTTTAGCAAATCACAAGTTAGAAAAAGAAAATTTTTTATGCGAGTATTCAGCAAGCAACATGGCTTCGCTTCACAGGAATTTCTAGTCGTTAGAAATAACTACTGATTTTGGTAGGTGGCCGACACACTCCGCCACTAGTAGCGGTGTGTCATCGCTTTCTATTTTTCATTATGTCTAAAGATAAACCGACGGTCGCAAGATTCTTCCGTATTTCTTTAATTTCTTATCACGACATAAGATACCTTGTCGCGACATAACTCCTCATCTATATCACCCTTGTGTTGTAATGTAAGAAATATCACGTGATGTGATTTCCTTAGCCATTTGCTTAGACGTTCGTCGCGACACTGTAATTCACGCGACAGAGATCAAGCAATCGCTTTTTTTTTTCTCTATTTCTTGCTAGAATTTTCCTTTTGAATTAAAACCTCGCAAACACAAAGTTGGTGAATATTTGCACTAAAATGTAAACATATCCGAATGTACTAAAATAAGCCAAAAATACTAAAAATAGATGAGTTTAAGACTCACGCTTCGTCGGGTACCTTTAGTACCTAAAAATATTTTCCCATGATGGGGTGAGCACAACCCAATAGAGAAATTATCTTACAAGGGCTATGCCCCACCTAAGTGCACATGCAATGCCATGTAAGAAAACTGTTTCAAAACAAAAGATTGTTGTTTTATAAATCATTTCAATGGACAACACTCCGAGAAGTTTCACTAGACAAACCTCCGATCAAGTTCATGGGACAACCCTCCAAAATTTAAACATATTGGACAACCCTCCGATATCAAAACATATTGGACAACCCTCCGATATCAACATATTGGACAACCCTCCGATCTCAATATTTTGGACAACCCTCCGATTATAAATTTACTCGAAACTCATGTTAAGATATTAGACATGCATATATCAACATCATTTTCACACAACCTGCATGTTAGTCAATCAAGCAATTAACATGCAAAATGGATTTTTCAGTCTTCAACCCAGAAAAACAACATACACCCAAAAAAAACAGCAAGAAGACTCTTAATGAACTTAAATTCGGAAATCGTAAACCACCTCAGAATCCCATCACAGCTTTTTACTTAAATCGCCATAAACCAGTTCCCATCAAGTATACAAATTCTCGCCAATGGATGACCCTTATAAAAGGATAACCAGAGTAGAAGAAACTCCTACCTCTCGCATCAACTCAATGCTAACCAGGCTGCATGAACCGTAAAACTGTTGGTTCTTCCCCCCTTCTTTTATTCTTTCTCTTCTTCCTTTTCTTTTTCTCGTTTCCTCTTGGCCTTCCCTCTCTCTCTCTCTCCTTTTGACTTTCACCCACCACTTCAACCACCTTCTTCTTTTTTTTTTTTGGTTTTTTCTCTTTTCTTTCTCTTCTTATCTCCAGTTTGAATCGATGGGGGGTGAGTCACTCCCCCACCTGCCTTTCTCATAGAGCAACTAGCAAGGTCGTTTTCATACTTCACAAGAATGCTCCCCATGCACTTTTACCAGTGCCTACTTCCCATGCAGCTCGCTACGTGGCAACCAGCCTGGCTACGTGGCAAATTTCCGATTTTGCGCTTTTTTCTTTTCAAAAAATTTAGACTTAACTAAATCCCATAGTCTTTAATGAACGAAATTCGACCTAAGGCTAGGGTTTTGTTGGGATGATTCCAATGGTGAAATTCGTTTCGTCATTTGAGATCCAAAAAAATTCAAGTTTTTTCTTCGGGGCTATTCCAACAAATCACAATTTTGCCCTTTTCTGAAAAATTTAGATTTAATTTCTTCACGAGTTTTACACTCTCTCCCCCTTAAATGAATTTCATCCTGAAATTCACACACACACACACACACACATATATTACCACATGCATATGCAACAATCATTTAACATTTAATGACTAAACTACGTACCTCCGTCCTCAAAGAGGAAGGGATATCTGGTATGCATCTTGTCCTCACGTTCCCATGTTGCCTCCTCAACTCCTCGGTGCTGCCACAACACCTTCACTAGCCTCATAGTCTTGCATCGTAAAATCTAATATCGACTATCCATGATACGCACAGGTCCCTCCTCAAAGGTCCTATCCGACTTTGAAAATAACGCTTAATTTTGAAATTGCGAATCGACACTCTTAAATCGAAACTCAAAAAAATGTGAAATTAGAAATTGAAGAGTTGGAATTTTGGAAATTAAGACACTTGATTTTTGAAATTGGAAACTCGAAAAATTGAAATTAGAAATTGGAAGAGTTGAATTTGGAAATTAAGACACTTGATTTTTGAAATTGGAAACTTGAAAATTTGAAATTAGAAATTGAGGAACTTAAAATTTTAAATTAGGACACTTGGATTTTGAAATTAGGAATTTTCAATTTGTAAATTGAAAACTTGAAAAATTAAAATTGAAAATTAGGGGAATTGAATTTTAAAATTGAAAATTTGAATTTTAGAAAATGAGAAATTAGAATTTTGAATTTTGAAAATTGGACACTTGAATTTTAAAAATTGAGAAATGAAAATTTAAAACTTCAATTTTTGAAATTTGGGGATTTGAATAAATTAAGGCTGGTGACAATATATATAAAAATAATATTATGGGTAAGGAAAATAAATCTGAACGATAAATAATTAAAAACATCAACAACCAATTTAATTAGATAAACAAAAAAAGCAACAATATACTAACAAGGAAAATAAAATCATAAGACTATAAATTAAATGACTAATTAAAGACAACAATAAATTAAATATATATACACAAGAAAATTAATTAAAAAAAAAACTATATATATAAAAGAAGAATTTCTAAATAAAAAGAAACTCAAAGAAACTTACTTGGTAGACGAACAACTCCCCAGGTTGAGTTGTCTCCCAAGCTGAAATTGCCTCCAAAGTCGGAATCGTCTCCCAAGATTGCCCTGAGCCAAGATTGCCGTCAAAGCCATTTTATTTTTAAAAAGCTTTAAACTTGGGAATTATTTGTACCTCCCACTGATGGGGAGGCCAATGGTCTCCTTAAAAAACAAACTTAAGTGACCAGGGCTTATTTCCCTAATTTATTCCCAAAAAAAATATTTAACTATACACAGGTCTCCCATTCTTTGGTGGGAGAGACCCATGGTTTCCCTTCCTTCATTTCTACGACCAACCAAGGGGGAGAGGCTCAATTTTATAGGGAAAGGGAGACCTTTCTGCCTTGTCCATTTCCAATGTGGGATTGTCTCATACAAAGAAATAAACATCCTAAGCCTCCAAATTTGGAGGTCTACAGAAGGATTACAGGATTCCAAGCTTCAATCTCTATTAAAAAAAATACTACAACGATATATACAAAGTGAATATATATATATATATATATATATATATATATATATATATATATATATATATATATATATATATATATATATATATATATATATATATATATATATATATATATAATTGAAATATAATAAAATTTATACATTTTAAAGTATGAATTTATATAAAAATTATTTTAAATAATATATAAAAACAATTTATTAATTTTAAATCTATTTTCATAGTCTTTTCACGTCTTTTTTCTTCTTCTTTATTTTCTTTCCAAGAACTAAACATAATTAAAAGAGTAGGAAAACTAAAAATGAAATTTTGTTAACTATCTTCTATAAATTTTCCATAAATGAATACTTAAAGATGTCGTGAATGTATTTATATATTTTTTTTGAATGGAATGAATTTATTTATATTACTCATAAGAAGTCGGTGTATATGTGATGAGTCTTAAACTCATCTATTTTTAATCCATTTTTCTGGTATGTTTTTAACAGTTTCAGATCTATTTTTATGTCAAACTATGGAATATTCACCAACTTTGTGTTTTGCAAAGTTAATTTAAAAAATGAGAAAAGAAGGTAAAGGTGGAAATGCAAAGAATTTTTGGCTACAAATACAAATTTAAGGCCAAAGAACTAGTGTCGCAAATAACAAACTAAATGTCAACATAGCCCAGTGTAACTCAAGGTTGAAAGAGCATTTTGATTGCGACAAAGAGTTATTCTGGCCGCGACATTATCAAGATCGCAAGAAGTCACGACAACTCTAAACTCAGAGCTAATAATGATCAAGGAAAATAGTAAAAGAGCTATGTCACGACAATATTCCCTCTATTGCAACATAAAAAGCTAAATACTTACAGATGAACTCTATCGCAACAAAAGATGGTTCTGTCGCGGCGGAAAATGCTAAGAATACAACACAAGTCAACTGAGACAAGTGTTTTTATGTCGCTGGCAGAAGCCGAGTCGGCCAGCTATTAAGGAGGCACTTTTACGAACAAAGAAAATTCGCTCCGACATAACATTCGGGGACCACAACTAAGAGCAATAAAATTTATCGCGGATAAAGATTATTTCACGATAAACAAAATACAATGAGGTAAACTTCCGCGGCGCGCTGAAGTCAAGAGCGCAGAGAGCGCGACAAAGAAACTATTTCATGGTTATAAAGAATCACAGAACTCAAACAAACAATTTTCGCTAAGACGCGTGGCAGGAATAAGAGAATGTAGTCAAGAATAAATTGGTCAATTAGAAGAACTGGATCACTTAGGCAATGTGTCATAACTAAGATTTATGTCGTGAACATAGCTCAAAGAAGCAATGAATTGAAAAGAAAAGTCTATCAGAATCCAAGGAGTTTTTGTCGCGATAGGAAAATGCTAAGGACTTTAAAGAAATCCCATCACAGAAAATCATCGACAGAGAAAAAAGGCTAAAGAGGAAAAATGTTTGTACCCATTAAAGAAAAAGAATGTCATACGATTCCAGAAAAGAGAAGGACATAAGAAGTCGCTTGCAAAATGTGTTTGTGTCTACACAAGGTATCTCTGCTGTGACAAGAACAAGACTGTTGAATAAAATCTATGTCACGACATTATCAAAGTATGTTGAGATAGAATCCAAGAACAAGCCCAGAGAATATGTCGCGACAGAAAACAAGAAGCTATGATGTATGCGAACAAAGATCGTAAAACTCGTCACGGACAGACTTTCGTATGTCGCGACAGAGAGCGGCCAAATTCAGCGTAATTGGGATCCACAACGCAATTAATGAAGCGCGCCCCAACATTAGAGTTTCCATAAACAGACGCTTTCTGGCAATGCACAGCTCTTCCGCAACTCCGTGACGCTCTGTAGTCATGACTCTGTATATTTTTGAGGTTTTTCTTATTTTTTGCCTTACCTTCCATTTTAGTAGAGTTAGTTTCAAGAGAGTTTCAAAGCAGGTAATGAAGTTAGCTCTTCTTTTTTTTAGATTTCTTGATTCGGGGTATTGAACCATGTAGTTTCGAAATGGCATTTCTTTATAAACCATCTTTATTGGCCATTTCGATTGAATGGATGATGAAAAGTTTTGTTCATTTATTTCAGTTCGTTTATGATTTGAATTTTCTCGACGCTTAGTCACCTGATATGAGTGAACTACTTTAAAAGTTTAACCACCGAAATGGGTCATTGATGATAGTCATTTTTTTGCACAAGATGGAAGAAAGCCTTAATTTGAATTCTTGAATTTATTTGATTGGTATTGTTTTTAAATATATTTGTTCCCAATACTAGTATCGTAAATCTAAGGTTCTACATCTTACCGATTTCCTGTGAGGCCCTTATGCGGGCACGGCATAGAGAACTTGAGAGTATGAGCTGCTCTTGTGGGTATGGCAGATCAGCATTAAAGGAACTAATGAACTTTGATGGGTTACTCGAGATCACCATCTTACTCGTAATTTGAGGATAGTTGAATAAAAGTATCGCTTTAATCACTGTAGGACTTTACGAATTGATTTTGATCCGTTAGTAAAGACTAATCAAGGACATGGAAATTTTCTATCAAAAAATGAAGGATAAGGTGTCAATCAAATCGAGAGAAGGCTTATACATCCCGTCTTATGTGAGCAAGAATTCTCTAGTCCTAAGATCCGAGTATGAAGTAATCGAAAAGTGAAAAATACTTAAATTCAGAGCAGGGTTACATATTACAAGTAACTGATTAACTATGTTTCATAAAATGAATATGAACCTTTAGTCACTAAAGTATGGTTAAGGAGAAATTCAACTATACTACTCGCATCTTCGAGCAAACTCAACCAATTTATGGTTGGGCTATGAATCGATATGATGCAGAAATTGATTATAACTAGTTGATCCATATCCAGTTTTGTCTCACTCAGTGAATTCTCAAACCTAATTTTATAAAATTTATTTTCATGTATGTTAAGGAATTCAATCTAGGATTAAAATTCTTTTTAGTCATCTCAACATCATAACAGTGGAGTTCAAATAGTAATGATCTTGTGTGGTTGGGGTAGTTAGTCTTTTGATTTATCATCATTTCTCGTGTGAACGATATATGGACTTTAAATATACACTTTTATTACTTGTACGACCTGTGCACTTGCAGTAATAAAGACCAACTCAATTTTTAATGAATACATTTTACAAAAAGAGCAAATCAATCTTTTCATCTACATAGCATAGATGGCTAATAAGTTTTTGGCGTTGTTGCCGGGAATAGATAATCGTCCTTTGGTGATGGTGTTATAAATTTGTGTCTATATAATCTGGTCTTAACATGTTTATGTCTATATAATCTGGTCTTAACAAGTTTTTGGCGCCTTTGGCCAGGGATATCGATGATGAATTTAAAGATCAATATTCTAACCAAAAAGGGATTTACTAATTTGGACATTTTTCTTTTAGTTACTATAAATTTCAGAAAATCACAAAAACAGTTTTAATGACAGTAGCTGAAGAAGCTACTAAATTTTTTTTCATGAGCTTAAATGGAGTTAACTGTTTCCACAAATTTTCATTTTCCGATCTCAAGCAGGTTTCTATTTCAGAAGATTTTAAATGCATAGAAAACCGTAAGGCATCTACTGCCTCTAGACACTGAAATTGAGAGAACACTGAAGAATTTGAGGAAGATCACAAGTGCATAATCCAGAAATATGGCAAATCAAAGTGAAAGACTGCAGGCTATTCCAAAAGAAGAAGAAGAAGCAGAGAGACCTCAGAGGCTTAATACTATGGAGGATTTTTGGAGGCCTATTATTCAAGAAGAGTACTATGTTGTGAGACAACCTACAATTAAAGCTAACAATTTTGAGTCGGGGTTATCGACTACTATGGTACAAAGAAGACCAGCCACTCGTCACTGGATTAGTGAACAACTAGGAAGAGTTAGTGGAGGCCTATATGAGCATATTTTTTTCTTCCAGCTCTAACTGCTAAGAGAAGAGGAGAAATAATTATCTTGAAGTAGGGGGAAGATGAGAGTCTCTACAATGCATGGCAGAGATTCAAGAGACTATTAAGAAGATGCCTTATGGATGGAATAGATCTTATCACTCAGATGGATATATTCTATCATGCTATGAATTATACCTCCAAGGGTATAATTGACACATCCTGTTGTGGGGCTTTTAAGAGAAGAAGTGCAAAGGAGGCAAGGCAGCTGATTGAAGACCTTGCCAAATGCAATTCATAAGGCTCCATCTCGCTTTCAGTGAGCAAGAACAGACGAGGGGAAGTGGTTTGATTGAAATAACCAAATGATTGCCATAGCAAGTCGATGAAGTGATGAAAAATTGAAAAAGCAATGAAAGAAGAATGCATACAACAAGTGTGGCTGCAGATGGAAGTGGAGAAAGAAGAAAGAGGCCGAAGAGGAACTAAAATATGGTTCCTACCGTGCCAGGAGGCACACACCCGAATGCTAACAGGAGCTACACTTTTAAGCCTAACCTCAACTGGCCTACTCACTATACACTAGCACTCAGGAACCATGAGAATTTCTCATATGGTGGAGGAGCATAACAAGGTCAAAGACCTGGATAGAATATAACAATATCATGCCTCACTTGGGTTCCAAAAACAACAATAGCAGCAGCAAGCAGGATAGAGAACAAATAATCTGGGGCAGAGGAGATCTAATTTCTTTGAAGACCAGATGCTTGCTTTTATGGGGGAAAACAAAAGGCTGTTAAATATACATGAACATAAGTTTGCTGAGCTAGCAGAATTCCAAGCAAACACAATCAGAGCCGTGCCAACACACAAATGCCTCTTTGAAGAATCTAGAGACTCCTGGTAGGGCAAACCGGCTCCCCAACTATGCAAAATCAGTCCAAGAATTCATTTCCAAGTGAAATAAAGAAAGATCCAAGGAACTGTATGGCAGTAACTCTAAGAAGTGGCAGAGAATTGGAGGAGAGAAGAGTTGAAAAGAAGGACACTGAGGAAGAGAATTATGTAAATGGAGAAGAATTTGGCAAAGATAGCTCGAAACTATGGGAGGAAGAGAAAAACAGAAAGACGCACCTAAAGCAACACGTGGAAAAAGAAAATCTAGGGAAAAAGGAAGAGGTTAAGGCTTATAAACCTCAAGTTCCATTCCCTCAAAGGCTGCATAAGGAAAATCTAGAAGAGCAGTTCTCTAGAATCTTAAACATTTTTAAGAAGATAGAGATCAACATTCCTTGACTCAAATGCCTCTTTATGCAAAATTTATGAAGGAGATATTGAGCAGAAAAAGAAAGATTGCTGAAGAAGGAATAGTGAGCCTAACAGCAACCTATAGTGCAATAATTCATAATTCTTTACCAGAGAAGATGCAGGATCCAGGTAGCTTCACTATACCCTATGAAATTGGGCATGCTGATATGGGAAAAACACTATGTGATTCTGGAGCCAACATCAACTTGATGCCTTTGTCTATTGCTAAAAGGCTAAGTTTAGGGGAACTTTCTCCCATAGCTATGACCTTGCAAATGGCAGACATAACACTAGCCCATCCTTAGGACATTTTAGAAAATGTGCTGATCAAAGTGGGAAAATTCATTTTCCTTGTGGACTTTGTAGTTGTTGATATAGAGGAAGACAAACAAGTCCCACTACTCGTTAGGTGCCACCTTCTTAGCAAATGTGGAGCAAATTTGATTTATGTGAAGAAATGAGAATTAACTCCCGTAGCCTGGGATGAGGCAAAGGTACTCAACTTCAATCGCAATTTGAAACAACCTAAACTAAGTAATGTTGATTGTGAGATTGTTGAAACAAAAATTCCCATAAGTTTTGAACTAATTAATGATTGTATTTTTTAGAGTTCAATGAATAAGAATGAGATGAATTTCCAGTATCTTGAGCATCTTGAAGTTGAATTTCTGAACTCCAATGTGAAATTGAAAAAAGAAGTACTTAGTGTTGAAGAAAATAATACAGAAAAATCCAGCTATGAAGAGAAGATGTCAAGTAAATAAAGTTCGGGAGGGTTTAATTCTAAAAGAATTACCTGTACATTTGAAGTATTCTTTCTCGTAACTAGAAAAGGAAAACTACCATCATTTTAGTCGGACTGAACAACTCAAGAACAAAACTCGGCTAGGAAATTCTAGAAAATATAAGGAACTAACAGCTCGTCCATTAAGATCCGAAAGGAATCGCCCTTCTATTTCCAGATGCATAAGATCCTCGTTCGAGGAGAATGCTAAAACCTCTATGTAACACAGAAGGTCAATCTAGTAATGAAAGAGTAGTAAGAAAAGAAGTTCGAAATGGCTAATGCAGTTTCATATATGCACTGCATACCTCCTCGTGAGCTCTAGTTCATGTGTGTTTCCAAAGAAGCGGAGGATTCACTCGTGATTAGAAATGAAAAGAATGAATTGATTCATACAAAGAACCCGTGGATAGATGGAGAGTTTGTATAGACTACAAAAAAACTAAACACCGCAATGCAGCGACCATTCTCCTCTCACCTTCATTGGCCAAATGTCGATGTTAGCAGACACTCCCATTACTGTTTTCTTGATGGATATTTTGGTTATAACCAGATTGCAATAGCACCAAAGGATCAAGAGAAAACTACATTTACATGTCATTATGGCACCTTTGCTATTAGAAGGATGCCTTTTGGATTATGTAATGCTTCTGCCAGCTTTCAAAGATGTATGGTGTCTATGTTTTCTCGACGGTCAAGAGGCTATGGAGATCTTTATGGATGACTTCCTCGCATATTGATCCGCTTGAGGATTTTTGGAAAATTTAGAAACAAGATTCGAGGTGTCAAGACAAAAAAATCTAGCTCAATTGGGAGAAATGCCATTTTATGCTACCGTAAGGTATTGTCTCTCAAAGGCAAGATTTCACCGCCTGGATTGGAAGTAGACAAGGAAAAGGTTGTTGTTATAAAAACTCTCATGCCACCTACATTAGTCAAGGGGATAAAAAGCTTCCTTGGACATGCTGGTTTTTATAGAAGATTCATAAAGGAATTCTCGAAAATATCTAGACCATTATGTAGACTGCTGGAAAAAGATGCAAGGTTTGATTTTGATGAATCATGTAGATTTGCGTTTGAAGAAATCAAATCCAAATTAGTGACAACTCCCATCATGTTGACACATGACTGGAACAATGATTATGAAATTATGTGTGATGCCAGTGATTATGCAATGGGAGCTGTATTGGGACAAAGAACTGAAAAGATATTCAAGGCCATATACTATGCCATCAAAAACTTTTAAGGAGTAAGACAAGAGAACTACTCCACCATAGAAAAGTGAAATGGGCAATGGTGTTTCTCGCTTGTCGCACCAGCCTTTACATAGTGGTCCCATGTTATAATACAATAATCGATCATGCCGCAAGTAAATATTAATGGCAAAGCAGAGGCCAAACCAAGACTGACCGCGACGGGTACTATCATACAGGAGTTTGATCTAGGATCAAAGATAAGAAGGGTAGTGACAATGTGATAGCAGCATCACTCGTTTAGATTGAAATGACTATGAAAAAGAAAAAAGGAACTAGATAGTAGAAAATTTTCCGATGAGCACTGCTTGTTGTTGTGGTATGCCGATATTGTCAATTACTTAGTTTCGTGGAGTCAGGCCACCTAAATTCACTCCACAAGAATAAAATTATGAACTAATAAGTAGATTCATATTCGGACTAAAATCTTAATTACTTTATAGAAGAGGAGCGTATATGATCATAAGGAGATGTGTTCCGTAAATGTAACAAGGTGGTATTATGGAGAAATGTCATGCATCACCATATGGAGGACACTTTGCAGGAGACAAAACAACCTAGAAAATTCTTCAATCAGGTTTTTATTAGCCTACTCTATTCAAAGACTGTTTTGAATGGGTGAAACATTGTGATGCTTGTTAGAGAATGGGTAACATCAGCAGAAGAAACGAAATGCCCTTGCAAGGAATTTTGGTGGTACAGATTTTTGATGTTTGGGAAATAGACTTCATGGGACCTTTTCCATCATTGTTTGGTAACATATACATTCTCCTAGCTGTGGATCATGAATCCAAATGGGTGGAAGCATCAGCTGGGTTTATATAAAGAAATATTTTGAGCAGATTTGGAGCACCTAGAACAATCATCAATGATGAGGGAAGCCATTTTGCAAATAAAATATTTACAAAACTCATGAAAGATAATGAATCGCATAAATGATGGGTTCGCTTTATCACCTCAATCAAATGGCAAGCAAAGAATTCCACAGAAATAAAGAAATTCTTAGAGAAAACGGTGAATACAAGCAAAAAGGATTGGTTTATAAAGCTAGATGATGCATTGTGGGCTTATAGGACTCCA
This sequence comes from Tetrastigma voinierianum, assembly GCA_016808115.1. NCBI lineage: Eukaryota > Viridiplantae > Streptophyta > Magnoliopsida > Vitales > Vitaceae > Tetrastigma > Tetrastigma voinierianum. The sequence continues at coordinate 290,645 of JAEQBH010002507.1, forward strand.
AGTACAAACTCCCATCGAATGTCCTATACGTAATTATATTTTGGAAACCTTTGTCATCTCCCTTTAGAACTGAATACAAAGCTATGTGGGCCATCAAGAAAATAAATGAATTGTGACTTTCAACCGCCAAGGAAAAGAGATCACGCCCAAATGAATGAACTCGGAAGAGTTGAGAAAACAGCTTATGACAATGTTAGAATTTACAAAGAAATGACAAAGAGGTGGTAGCGATCAAAGATTATGAGGAGGTAATCTCTAAGGCAAGAGAATGTCGCCTTTTATACAATCCCAAAGCTTAAACTATTTCCAAAGCAAATTAAGTCAAGATGGAGTTGTCCTTATACAAGCAGTAACAAGTACAATCCCTTTGGAGTTAAATAACATTAAAAGATGAATATGGAAGAATTTAAGTGCAAATGGTCGAGATCAAGTATTATTAGGACCTCTTACCCATGCACGGGCCTGCACGAATCGCATTATTAGAAAAAAGTGAGTTGATTTTCGAAGCTTTGAAAATCCGTCCCCAAAGTGAGGAATACCGTGGTTTCGAGTCGCTACTTACTTTTTATTTTTATTTATTACAAGGAAAATCAAGTAAGAACAAAAACCCCCTCATCAATCTCTAAATAAGAAAAAGTGGTCCACTTAAAAATCGATTTGTCTGTGGATCGTGTTACCTATCGAGAAGCGTAATTTCATATGAGGAAGCACTCCTTTCAGGCCCGAACTTGATCCCCACTAGTGAATTGGGTATGTAGACATACGTCAAAGATCGATAACCCCAAGGCTAAACATACAACTTGGATCACACCCACCTAATCGTATCACGATGCCAAGAATTACTCAACCGTTAGAACGGGCGCTGCATCAGGTCCCTAGCCACGTGCTACATCAAAGGTTAGCCAAAAAACATAGCAAGCATGCATGACATTCAAAAACCAAACATCCATGTGAAATTCACTACCAAACATTAAAGCACATACCTGTGGTCCCTAGCCAAGCGTTGTAGAGGAAGGTTAGTCTCACATTTCAAGCATACAACAATCTCTCAAAATTAAATATCAAAAGCAAAGGAAACCAGGAGAAACCATACATTGCATCTCATCCACTCATTAATGCTACAACACTTGTGCAGCTATATAAACACGTCTATTCATTTCAAAGAATCGGGCTCGACAAAACACTAGATTACTGGTGCTTCACTAACCACCCTTTAACCTGCATAGACCCCGATTCTTATGAATCCAAAATGGAACCACATTAACTTGAACTAATCCCATTTCAGACCCTAAACATAGCCCTACACTGATCTGGAGTGAATGGGCTTGACTCACAAAGGTCATGGGCTCCAATTAAATTGAAATTAGACTACCCCTACAAATATTGACAAACTGGCTGATCCAATTCCCCAACCGGTCAAGCTGGTTAGCAGTACCCTGAAAATTTTATCAAAACATTCTTCACGTATCAAGCAACCAAAAAAAAGGTGTGCCAATTTCGACACTTAATGAGTGAGAACTAACCTAAACAATGCAAAGTAACCTAATTGCTATTTCTGAAAAAAGAACTTAATGAACCAGATGATTCGGTTTCCCAACCAGTTCAACCGGTTGAGAGCAGTTCTCAAAATTCTTCAGAATCCTCCTCAAATAGTTAGGAATCAAAAAAAAAAAACAAACGGGGTACAATTCCAACTCCGAATGGTTGGGAATTGATCCAAACAATGCCTAGTACCCTAACTGTTTTTCTGAAAAACATAACTTAATGAATCGAATGATCAGGTTTCCCAACCTGTTCATCCGATTGAGAGAAGTTCTCAAAAATTTTCAAAATCCTTCTTAAAGAGTCAGGAATCCAAAAAAAACAAATGGAGTACAATTTTGACTCCGAATGGCTAAGAACCAATCCAAACAATGCCTAGTGCCCTAGAAGTTGTTCCAAAAAATAAAACTTAATGAACCGGTTGATCCGGTTTCCCAACCGGTTCAGCCGGTTGAGAGAAGTTTTAAAAATTTTTTAGAATTCTCCTCAATGATTCAGGAATCCAACAAAACAAGAGAAGTACAATTCCGACTCCGAATGACTAAGACCCGAACCAAACAAAGCCTAGTGCCCTAAAATTGGGCTGCAAACATCAAAGGCAAAGACAAGCGCAAAAGAAACGGGAGGAGCACATAACGTTCATACCTGTAGGATTCATGGTTGCTCCCCCTTTGTCTTCCTTCTTTTCTACCTCTAAAACCTAGTATCCACTCCCTCAAAACTTTAGGAAATCCCCCTTCAAAATGAGAGAGAGCACTCTCACCCAGATCTGGAGAATCCCTCATTTTCTTTTTTCTCTTTTTTTCTCCTCCTCCCTTTCCTTTTTTTCCTCTCCTTTCTCCCCTTCCTTTTCACTTTTTTTTGTTCTTATTTCTTTTTCCTTCATAAACCTCAGAGCTTACGCCATTTTTCACACCTTAAATCCATGGAACTCCCCCAATCAGTCTCGGACTTCCCAACTCCATAAACACTCCTCTATTCACAAGGTCAAAAGCTGGCCACATTTATCCCTTTGCTTAACCACCAAGAATCCAATGGACTCAAGGTGGGTTGCAAGAAACCCACAAAATGGCCCAAAACTGGGCCTAAACCATGCCTAGGACTGATATGGAGCTTATGGGCCCGAACTAAGTAGGATTTGGGCTCCAAAATCACCAAAATCAGTGTTCCATACAAGTTGGCATAATGATCTAGCTGAACCGATTCCCAACAGGTCGAGACGATTGATAAAAATTTTGAAAATTTGCAGGAATGTTCCTTGAAGAGTAAGGAATCCAAAAAAAGAAACGGTGCATGATTTTGTGTTTGGATGAGGGAGATATGACCAAAACAAGCTTGGGTGTTTAATTTGTCCCGTCAATAATGAACTTCAACCGACATCCATTAAACCGTCGAAATGGTCTCAACCGATCACCTGGGTTGATAAAAACTCAAATTTTGTCAGCAGAATTCTTTCAATGAGTAGGGAATAAAAAAAAAAAAAGAAACAGTGCATGATTTTGAGTTCGGATGAGGGAGATATGATCAAAACAAGACCAAGTGCTCTGAATTCGACATACTCCAATAAACTCCGATTTAGTTAACACCTTAGGGGGCCCCACTTGCTTTCTATGGCATGATGCCAATAACTAAAAAAAAGAAGCCATGATGATACTCTTAAGTTAACTACATACGCACTCAATGGGCCACATACAAGCCCACCCGAGGCTCGGAGACCGACTAAGCCTAAAAGGGCCATAATGGTGCTATATGAGAACGATGGGTGGAGTGACACCCATAGATAAAATGCAAGTGTTGAGGACAAAAATTGAGGGTCTATAAATATGCCCCTTAGTGAGCGAATGAACGAGTGAATCGTGGGTGCTAAGGCAAGCCATGCAAGAGAAATAAACTCTAGTGAAGAACCCGATGATCAACAATTTTGTCCTCTTACCTAGTATTTAAGGCTAACGGAACCGAGTCCACTAATGATCAAGGACTAAGAGAGACCCAAGACCATGCCCGAGAAGATGAGCGATCTGGACAGTAAATTGCTGCTGAAGATAGAGGAAAAATGGGATCTAATGCTCGAAAAAAGATGTTGGCTGCCGATACCGATGTCGAGGAAGTTGAGGAAAAATCCATCACGATTCTAAAAGATAATGAAAGTTGAACACGATGCCGGAAAAGATGTTTATGCCTGCATACGATTATGAGGAAAGATGGTAAAAACTCGGCCACGATGTCAAGAATCTGAAACAAACGGTAAGGGATCGACTCGGCGTGATGCCCGAGAACCCAAACAAAAGGAAGGGATCAATCCCGGTGCGAAGCGTCGAGAACCCGAACAAAATCGGCGATCATCCAAGTGCGACGGCGGAGAACTCAAACAAACGGCGATCAATCCGCCTGGCGTTGGAGAACCCAAACAAAATGAAGAAACGACCTGGCGCACGATGCCGGAGAACCCGAAACAAAATGAAGGGATCGAACATGTCCAAAGGCGTAAAGAAAGGGCTATGCCCCAGTCTAAGGCATCAATACCATGTCAGAAACCCACCATTGCACATAAAGTCAAAGTCACAAAGCTTGAAATATTATAAACATTCGTTCCTGAGAAAAAACCCTCCTCACTAATCCATAACACCCAATATCCACCAACAACTGATAGGGGGTATGCCCCTATATGTACATCTGAAGCTCAAATATCTTATTGAAAACCCTGAAATACATAACTGAAATCCCAATCGTCTACGCTAGCAAATAGGACAATGAATGGGGGAATGCCCCAATATGCACACCCCTGTTGGGCAATGAATACCGTGAATCTGATCCCTGGTCAGCTCTCAAAAGCACTCTATTGTATGAAGAAACCAAGCTAAATATCTAGCTTACTCAAACTCTGAGGCTCAAAACGTCTTTAGGCGAAACGAATTGCCTGTGTACATGTAACGCCCCAAAAATACCCTAGAATTTTTATAATAAAAATTTGATATATACTGGTGAGACACAACTCTAGGTAATTTCTCCGAAATTGTTAGATGAATATCGATTAAATGATTATTGAACTGTAATAAACCCAAGTGAAAAAGAGAAAATATGGAAACTCAGAAATGGGGACCTAAGGGTCAATTGTAAGTAAGTTTATGGTATGTTTAAGTGAAATTAGAGAAATAAATGAGCAAGGGAAAATAATAGGGAGACTTAAATGAAGAATAGGAGAAAACGGAGGGACCTAAATATAAAAAAAAAAGAAATAAAGAAAAGAAGAAAAAAATCAAGGAAAGGACATGTGGCATGTAGGAAGAGGGGAGGAAGCTTCCTCCTTTTGTAAAGTACGATTAAGGTGATCCATAAGAAAAGGAAAACAAAAAAGGAGAGTTAGAGAGAGAGTCCCACCTTCTCTAGGATTTTCTCCGACGATTCCACCATAGGTCTCCCAGCGGCTAAGCAGGGAAAGTCGCTCCATCGACAAGAGTCGCAAGTGTAGAGATTCGAACTGGGAGCTTCGACAAACTCCAGAGGTAGGTCTTCCTTACTTGAGTCATTTTCTACCCTAAGGGTTGTTGGGTGGTTATCTTGCCTTAGGGGAATGGTTGGTTGCATTTTAAACCATGGGAAGCTGCCACATTGTGGTAGTGCGTAGCTAGCCGAACCTTAGAGATGATTTTTGGGTACAAAGTGAAGGGAATTTGGTAGTGAGTCCTTCTAATAAATTGTAGCCACATCAATGAACTTGATGTTAGGCTTTTTAATTTCTAAATTCAACTCAGACCTGCCATATGGTCCTTTAATGAGGTCATGCAGCATAAAGTCAACATACTATGCAAGAGAGGCCAAAGAGACCATGTGCAGAGGTCACAGACTATGCAAGAGGTCACACCTCGATGCGTTGCAGGCCGCCAGATCTCATCCCGTGAGGTCAAGAGACCTCATGCAGAGGTCGCCAGACCTCATCCCGTGGAGGTCGGGTGAGACTATGCAAGCAGGTCACAGGTCTCATGCGCCAGAGGTCGCCAGACTCATCCCCGAGGCCGCCAGACCATGAAGCAGAGGTCAGCAGACCTCATCCCGCGCCGCTCAGCCGCCATCCGTTAAATATGTATGACCTCCAACTCGGAAGGTCATAACTTCTTCGTCCGAACTGCTTTGGGTGTTCTCTGACTCTATGGAAAGCCCATTGAGTGAAATACATCTACATGCCTCGAGGAGTGATAGAATATGTCAGATCGAGGTCAGACCAGCTTTACTCACACAGGGTCAGCTCAGCCGCTTAGTTCGGGCCAAGTTAACTACGTATGACCTCCAACTTCAGAAGGTCATAACTTCTTCGTCCGAACTCCGTTTTAGGTGTTCTTAGACTCTATGGAAAGACCATTGAGTCAAGAATCCATTCATATGCTTTTTGGAGGATAATAGGTGTCATACCGAGGTGTGAGACCGAGCTCGTCCAGTTCAAGTCAGCTCGGCTGGGTGTGACTACATGTGATCAACTGAAGGTCATAACTCATCCGAACCTGCTGCATGTTTCCACTCTGGCAAAGACTATCGAGTCAAGAATCCATCTATATATAGCTTGTTGAAATTAGAACTCAAATTAAACTCCAAAAAAAATTAATCCTAACCAAAACCACTAGCACGCACGAATAATATTGTTCTTTAATGGTTTTGGAATAGGGGCTTACGAGGACGAAAAGCCAAACTGAGATTGAGATTCTGAGGATTGGAATCAAAGTGCAAAACTTTTTGAGTTTGTTCTCTGACTCTATTCTTATTTCAAGTATTTTGGTAGTTTACCAAGTAAATATGAAATAAGTATATGAATGAGTATAGGAATGAGTATGTGAATAAGTATATGAAATAAGTACATGAATGAGTATGTGAATGAGTATATGAAATAAGTACATGAATGAGTATGTGAATGAGTATATGAAATGAGTACAAATATTGAGTATATCCTTGAAAAGACGATACGAAAGTGAATATGGAATTGAAAGGTGGAATTTGAAAACTGAAGGAATGTGAATGATAAATCGAATTGTAAACTGATCGGTCAATTCCTGATATCTTGAATTGAATGATATACGTATCGAATCACCATCGATGCACCAATTGGTGACCACACGAAGGCACTCAAATTGTCCAATGTCCCACTCGCGATGCACCAATCGGCATCCGTCATGATGGCAAAAGATGGCATTTAAGCATACCACATGTCGGGTACCTAAACGACATTCGTCATGATGGAAGACCGAATTGTTAAATGTGTAAGCACATTACCGAATGATAAGAAGGACGGGATTCATCAAACGGAATCCGTTAGAAATGTGATTTGAATAGTCAAAGTGAAATAACCAACATTGATGAGTGTACATGAGATTTCATGTATACGCTTAAATCTCATAAATTGAATTGTGAATTGAATTGATACATTGAAATTGCATGTTGTGATATAATAAATGATTGTAAAATGAAAGCATGCAAAAATGAATAGTATGAGTATATGCTGATATAATAGGCATGGTTTAATGTTAAATGCATGTCAAGTTAAATTGAATATTGAAATAGAATTGTATAGAACCGCTAAGCATGAAAATGCTTAGCGTGTAGTTTTATCTATGCTGTGCTCTTTGTAGACAAGAAGAAGACAAGATCGTGAAGCAGAGTCATAGGAGCAAGTTGCACAGATAAGTATATACTCCGCTATATATATTATTTCCTTGAATATGGATATTTAGAACAAAGAAGTGGAACTCAATTAATGTTTTGTTTGTATATCATTCTTAAAAAGCGTATAGAATGTCATCATCAGTAATGGTATTTTTGTGAAATGTGAATGTTTACGGGCTCTCCATTTTGAAAAATGGGCCTAAATTGAAACCTTAAACGAAATGATATAAATAAATGTTTTGATAAGATAAATAAAACGCTGAGTAAACCGGCTCCGTTCGAACTGCCTTTCTGGTCGAGTCGATTCGGTCACACACTTTTGAAAAATAAAATTTAATAAAATGTAAAATAAAAGAATTAAACTAAGCCCTTGTTTCGATTGGATTCGCCACTGGAACGGCCTGCCTGTGGGGGTCACACAGATACATGTGTAAGAGCCAAAGCCAGCATGAAAGGATGAGGGTATGCCCTAGTGTGAACATGTCAAAGCATCAAGCTAAGGCGCCATCAACGGTCCAAATCAGATCATCCGTGATCCGATCATGTACTGGTGTGTTAACCGAATGGAAAGGCAATAGAACCTCGATATTCCCAAGAACAGACTTGTCGACATTCCGTACTAAATTCGGTGATGGAACTCGGCCCATATAAAATCAAGCAAACACAAGATCTCATGGCCTCGTATTCCGGCGACCTCGACCGTAATAAAGCTGGGGGTGAAAGTGAATGAAACGATGGGAACAAAGGCCCAAATACCCAATAGATAATGCCAAACCCCTGTGTGCGCAATGCCAAATGTCGGAGAATCATGTGAGCAAAGCAACTCGACCAACACATAAGTGAACAATGCCAAGAAAAAGGTGATGTACACCAAAAGACACATCGTTCATGAAGCGAGACAACGATCGATGAGGATAGAAGAAAATGAAAAGGGATGTAGAACCACTATCATTCATGTAGCAATGTGTGATGATGACGAACCACTCATCCCGAGGATACCAAATCGAGGCAAATCACCATAAGATGGGAATGGTGATATGGATAACGACCCAGGGGACCTAGTGCAAAGGAAACCCAAACCTCACTCCTAATGTGTCTCCCGGATCCATGGAGAAAAGGATCATATAATACTCTCACCCGCCTTTTAGAAGAAAAATAAGTCCCTCAATCCAAAATGACCTCTGATGATCAAGCCATGATACCGTCGGCAAACCATGCTAATCCCATATACCAATGAAGTGAATATCGAATGAGCGTAACTCTTTTTTTTTTTTTTTGTGTCGAACAACCAAAAAGTAGTAAGATGAATGCCATACTAGCACAATCTAACCAATGAACCTTAAATCCCAAACCCAAATGGTCCCCTCAAACTAAGACTCCTGGATCAAACTCATGGGTGGAAACAAAGGGTGTGACCAACCTAACCTATAGCTCTAGGACATGAGCATGTCATCATCACACAACGGAAAATAAAAGTGAAAAGAAACAAGATGATAGAAACAAAACTCAAAGGCAAGCAAAGGGAAGATGCAAAATGGAGAAGAAAATAAGAATGTAATGATGCAAGAAAGAACTTATGAAGAATGACACAGTGCTCACAGATCCAATTAATAAATACAAAGCGCATAGGGGCAGGTCCCCAACCCGAGTCAGAAAAGGTATGCAAGGCTAAATGAAAAAAAAAGGCCATAATAAACCACGTGAGGCTTAAAGGGCTAGCAATAGGATATATCAATGTATGGGTGTGCAATAGGGAATATGGCTACTCGAAGTGATGGCCACCCATCCTTGACCATGACTTCACGCGATAAACTTCTTTAGTTGATCCATGCTGACTGCCTAATGAACCGATTCGCCTAGGTCTATCATCCAGCCGCTCCTCTGGGTCAAATTCAATCACATACTGACCCACCCAAGTCGGTTCAAACTTACCTCTGTGTGGTCACCCAATCAATCCCCTAAGGACTTTCAAGACTAGGTCGCCTTTTTTAAACTTCCTGGGCATGACCCTTTTTCTTAATGCATGAGTCATTTTCCTTTGATAGGCCTAAGCATGATCTGCTACCATTAATCTCCTCTCATCCAAAAGGGTAAGTTGATCATAATGAGACTGGTCCACAGGCCTAATATCTCGTCGCCTAGCGACACCTAAAGATCCCATCTCAATCTCAACTGGTAGCACTGCCTCCATACCATACACCAGAGAATACGGGGTAACTCTAGTAGAGGTACGAAAATATGTACGATAAGCCCACAATGGGAAAGGGAGCTTCTCCGGCCAATCCTGAGAAGTCTCGACCATCTTTCTCAAAATCCCTCCCGATATTCTTTATTCAGCCTCAATCATTCCATTGGGTCTATGGTCTGCATAATGCATCGATCCGTGATGTCGAATGCCATATTCCTGAATCAACGTGTCCATCTCGCCCTTGAAATGCACCCCTTTATCAGAAATCAACTCGTGAGGGACCCCATATCGGTAGATAATGTGTGATCTGATGAATTTTGCCACCCTGATCGTTATCAATCTAGCATAGGAAGTAGCTTCCACCCACTTGGTGAAATAGTCAATGGCGACTAAAATGTACTCATGCCCATTGGAAGACTTGGGCTAGATCTTCCCAATAATATCAATACCCCATACTGAAAATGGCCAAGGGGATGTGAGTGCATGTAACTCAGAAGGTGCCACGTGTATCAAGTCTCCTTGCATCTAACACTCTGGACATCTTTGTACAAACTGGCAACAATTTGTCTCCATGGTCAACTAAAAGTAGCTAGTCCTCATGATTTTACGCGTTAGCATATGACCTCCCATGTGTGGGCCACAGACTCCTGCATGAACCTCTCTCATCACTCGATCTGCAAAGGCATGATCTAGACATAATAACAACATGCCATCGGGTGATCTCCTATACAGTGCATCCTTATAAACAACAAATTTGCGGCTGGAATGTCTCAATGCTCTCTTTATCCTCGTCGAGGCCGACTAAGCACAGATGACATAAACTAATAAATATCGTGTTCGTGGTAGTTTCATCTAGATCCTCACATTCAAATCAAACAATAGCAAGCTGGTGCATACCTGGTCTCAATCAACAATGGTCGCACAGTCACCCCCGTAGGAATCTCAATTACATAAGCCAAAGTGGCTAACGCATTAGAAAACTGATTCTTTGCTTTCAAGTGCATATATGTTAACGCCTCAAAATACCCTGAATTTTATAATTTTATTATATTCGTATGAATTGAGTCAAACTTGAAGCTTTTCCGTAAATTGATAAATTGACAAATTGGGAACAATTAAAGTGTGAGCATAAGGATTGATTATTATATGCCAAATTGAGAAATTGATTGAACTTCAACCAGGGACCGCAGCAAGGGAAAATGTGGAAATTTGTAAAATGAGGACCTATATCAATGATAGCTTAAATGCTAATATGAAATAAATGACAAATGATAAGGAAACGTGGAATTAAAAAGTTAGAATGTCAAAAATGGAAAATTGGATTTATTGGGTGGCCAAACAAGGCCTTATGAGAATTAAGTGACTTAAGACAAAAAAATGGAAAAATGAGAATTTGGAATAGGGTGGAAGGCCAAACGTGGCCTTACACTTAAGTGGACTTATAAAGACAAAAAATGTGGTCTTAGGGCTCATTTCTTCGAGCCATCACGTGCTGGAGAAGAGATAGAGAGAAAGGGGAGAAGGAGCTAGGTTCCAAAGATCAAGCTTTGTGTGACCCTTTCCCCATTTATTGCTCCTAAGAGGCCAAACAAATATACAAGAAGAGATTTGAAGAGTGTTCGGCAAGAAAAATCAAAACCCTAACCCCATATTTTTGATTTAGATTGGGAAAAAGCCCTAACTTAAGAGAAAAGAGTTTTCATTGATTCTAAACCACTTTGGAGTTGTTTTAAAGTATTCTACAGGATTTTTTGATATGGGACTAATTGGGGAAGATTGGGCGGATGAAAATGAGTGAAAATGCCAAAATCAACATTTCTGGCAAACCCGTAGGTGTACTAGTACAGCCGAGCTGCACGGCATGTGTATGTAGCAGAATCTGCACTCTGCATGTGTCAAGGGTGTACCGGTACAGTAGTGTAGTAGGGTAACCCTTACACGTACATGTTAAGGGTGCACTAAGATAAAGCTGTTCCAGAAGAAATTTCCATTTTTGCATGTTCATTGTTAAGTCCCGTATTCAGATACCGATGTTCAGTGGACCCTAAGAAATGATTAATGGTCAATTAAGGTTAGAGCTAGTGAAATGTATCGCACTCCGCCAAGGGTTAGTTCGCCTTCTAAGCACTTAGTGTCTTAACAACTCCAAGACTTTTAACAAAATAAATTTTACCTACTAAAATTGTTTAACAATTGTTTATCCACTAAGAGTGGCATGAATGTTATTGACTAGGGATCGTGAGGTGTGTGGATGATCACCTAACCTAGGACCGAGATCGAAGAGAAGGAAGCTAGATTCGATCAGCTTCGGGTTTGTTCTTCGACTTATTCTGTCATATTGGTAAATTACCAAGTAACTATGAAATGAGTGCATGAATGAGTATATGAATTAAGTACATAGATTGAGTATATCTTTGAAAAGATAATACGAAAGTGAATATGGAATTGAATGTGATATTTGAAAACCGAATGAAAAGTGAATGATATAAGGACGAGATTCATCAAACGGAACTGGCCTACCAGAACCGAATGTTATATCAATGAATTCGTCGGCGGATGTACCAATCGGCATCCGTCATGAAGGCACCCCGAAATTGTCCAATGTCCCACTTACAGAGTGCACCACCGACATCCGTCATGATGGCGGCGGGCATTGAAGAAATGTTCCACTTGGCGATTCACCAACTGGATTCGCCATGATGGCGTATATTTAATCGATACCACATGCCGGTGTACTAAACGATATCCGTCATGATGGGAGACCAATCAAGTAGTGATACTACACATGCCTGGTGCACTTAAACTATCCGCTGGAGATGGGGAGATGTATTAGTTAAATGTGAAAGCACATCACCGAATGATAATAAGGGCAGATCTATTAAACGAAACTGGCCGTAATGCGTAATTGAATAATAAAGTGAAATAACCAACATTGACGAGTGTAAATGGGATTTTTATGAATATGCTTAAATATCATGAATTGAATTGTTGAAATGAATTGTTGCATTGAAAATGCGTGATATGATATGGTAAATGATTTGTATATTAAAAGCATGCGGAAATGAATAGCATGAGTATATATGTTGATATATTAGGCATGGTTTAATGTTAAATGCATGCCGAGTTAAATTGAATATTGGAATAGAACTGTATAGAACCACTAAGCATGAAAATGTTTAGCGTGTAGTTTTATCTATGCGCAGGTATCGAGTAAGCAAAGAAAAGAAGGCCAAGATCTTCTAGCGTAGAGTCATAGAGAGAGTACGCGATATGTATGTCTGTGAATTGCATATCATCTTTTGAACAAGTGGTATTTTGTAAACAAAGAGCACCGAACTCGATTTTGTATATCCTTTGAAAAGGCATGAATGCCTTTGTAAATGTATTGATGAGTGCCTAAACACTGTGTTATACCAAGGTCTGCCTTACGTTTTGCATTATTTTACATTTAAATGATTTTTATAGCTCAATATCCGATTAGTACGCTTGGTGGAATGCAGCACTTATGCAAAGGCGCTTTTGGAAGTATTCTTGGAGCAGAGGGATGAAAGTGCATAGATGGGTGGAAACGCCAGCGACGCTTCCAATGTCGCACGCCTCACGTTGCGGACGCCCCAACGTCGCGACGTTGGGTCAACTAATATAAAAGTCAACAAGTGGCAACGTCGCGACGCCTCAACGTCGCGTATCAGCTAAATACGTAGTTCCGCCTTTCTCATCATAAAAGCAAAAAGGGCGCAGTAATTCGAGGTATCTGTGGATCGTACTTAACTAAAAAGGCACTAAATCGTGAAAGCAGAGTGACATTGATCTTGGAAAGAGCCCGTGATTTGTATTTTTCTCCGTTGACAAGAGTACTCGATGTTTTAAGTATTATATAGTGGTATTCTTTATTCGCATGTTCTAGATTTATACCTAGGGTGTTGTTGGAACCCTCGTCACATTTTCATGGATTAAAGATTAGTATTTTATATTATTCAAGTTGTTTATAATTTGTTAACATTTGTTTATATTTGTTAATCATTTACATGGTGATGTCTGGCCAACATTAGCATGACTATACTGGAGATCCGAGATTCGAGAGATGAGGATACCTGTGGATCTCGAGAGAGCAAATTTCTAGCTGATCTCTCTAGTCAGAGATATTCCGATCCCCGAAGGTGGTACTAAGGTTAACATTTAAGCATTTCGGAGTATCGAGTTGGGGTAGAGATACACTCAACTCTACTAGCGAGATAGGCGGATACACCTCGAGAGAGGGTATTTCGTAAGCAAGATCACCTAGCCATTAATAAATCATAAATAAACTGAATAATATCATCTTTAAGAAATAATCCATCGAAAGTGACAGGGGGAGACATAGCCCTAGTCTCCATTACAATGCATTCGGCCAAATTAGTTAGTTTAGTTTACATTCATTACTCAGTACTTTTTCACACAACACTTATATCCGATAATATCTACAAGCAAACTCGTATTCAACACACCTATCCCCGTGATCGACATCCCGTACTCCATAGTACACTATATTACTGGCGACACGCACTCGCAAGCATAGGTGTACATTTATACACACCACGCTTTCAAATTTATCAAGTTTTTGATACCGCTGCCGGATTGGTTTAGAGTGATATAGAGAATAAAGCACTAGATATTACTCGAATTTGTTTTTATTTGTTTTTGCAAGTGTCGTAATTGGTCTTTTGTTTAAACGAGAGTGATCAGTTAAGGTTTGAGTACAGCGACGACGAGATCAAAGCTGACCAACATCCGCTTCGATCCTGTTAGAAAGAACTTTACACCGAATACGCCGAGAACAGAGAACGGAACAGACTAGAAATCTAGCAAACATGGAAAACAATGAAGAACAGGATCTTAGCATTGAGCAAAACGAGCCACAGAGAGGCCGAAATGGGAATAACGGAAGGAATCAAGCACCCAAGCCGTTTATACAGCCAGATGATCCATTCATGTTGTTAGAGGAATTTGCACTACCGCCTACAGTTGTTCAAAATGTTTCCATCGACATCTCACCTATTCGTGCAAACAACTTCGAGTTGAAGTCGGGCCAGCTTATTGCATGCTTCAACATCCCGTCTAATGTTGCCTAATGAGAATCCAAATATGACACCAACTTTTCTTGAAGTTTGTGACACGATCAAGTGCCAATGGGGTCACCGAAGAGGCACTCTCAGTTGAGATTGTTCCCACTCTCACTAGGTGATAGAGCCAAGCATCGCCAACAAGTCACCAACGGATTCCATTACTTCATGGAATGATTTATGCGTAAATTATCGACCAAGTTTTTCCTAATTTAAAATTGCAATAACTTGTGCAAGAGATCAATACTTTTGGACAACTAGGAGGGAGAGAACCTCGCAGAGGCATGGGATAGATTTCACGAACTATTGAGGAAGTGCCCACATCACAGACTAACAAGATGGATGCAGGTCCATACGTTCTATAATGGTCTGAGGAATGCAACTAGAACAGTGATTGATGCCTTAGCTGGAGGAGCACTAATGAAGAAAACCATGGACCAAGCTTAAGAAATCCTGGAAGATGCTACGACCAATACAAATCGCGCTCAGTGGAGAAGACTACACCAAGAAAAGCCACGCACGGATAATGAGGTTCTCAACAATCTAATTAATCATGTTGCACAACTGACTAAACAGTTGACTAGACAGCAAGGCACCGCGAATGCCATACAGACCAACCCATGGAGTTGTGAATTCTTTGTGGAGGACAAAGACAATAGCACAAAATGCCAGAAACCAAATGTGAGAAATACGCGACGCCATTAAGTTCAATCGTATCGGCCACAAGAACAAGGATGTGATGGGGAAACAATTATCGAATCAAAATCAAGGCCAAGGGTGGCGAATAATCGAAATCGTAATTTAGAACAATCAAGGGTATGGATGAGGAATAACTGTAACAATATGCCATCAAACCGAAGCAATGAACCACCTCCGAGAAAAAGGTGGACTTAGAACAAGCTCCTTTGTAGACAAATGTCGAATTTCCACTCGCTTATGAATGAGACAAAGGCTAATATGCAAAGAATTGTGCTACCCAATTGAACAATCAAGCCGCACAGTTGAGAAACTTGGAGGTACAGATGGGTTAAATGGCCAATCTATTGACAGAAAGGCAACCGGGTTCCTTACCAAGCAACTCAGAAGTGAACCCGAGGAGAGATGGGAATGAACATGTTAAAGAAATAATACGCCGAGAAGTGGTAAAGAATTGAGGTAATGTGAGCAACCCCGCTATAGAGGAGGTAGAAAATGAGAAGGTCATCCACAGTCGAATGTCAGACAGATGGGAACACTTCAGAGAAACAGTCAAGGAAACACTCATCAAGCAAGGGACAACCTAATTAATTCCATATCCAATAACGCCTAAAGTAGCTACAAGTTGATACAGCTCACCAAATTCATGGAGTGTTCAAAAGCTACTAATCAATATCCTCGTTTGTCGATGCTCGAACGATGCCCGCTATGTAAAATTTTACGAAAGACATAATCAGTTTCGTAAGAGAAGATTATCGATTTAAATGCTTAACTTAATCGAGAATGTGAAAATACACTCGTAGAGGAAGTCGCCGCAGTGCTAAAAGACCTGTGCAAGCCACTATCCCGTAACTATCGTAATGCTATTCGGAGAAAGATCGCAGGATCTGGGTACCAAAGAGATTAATCTCATGCTCCTTGTCAATTTTTAAACGCTCGGGATTAGGTGAAGCTCGCCCAACCACGGGTCACACTTCACCACGACGCATCCCTTTGCCATCCGAGAGGGTAATAGAAGCATGTCTTAAGAAAGGTTGACAAGTCTATCTTCCCAGCAGATTTCATCAGATAGATATGGAAGAGGACAAGGAAATACCCATAATCTTGGGTAGACCGCTTTCTGCAACCGGCAGAGCAAATGATTGATGTTCGAGGGAGAACTGGAATTGAGAGTGCGTGAGGATGAAGTCAAGTTCAATGGTTCGTTTTAGACATCCGGGGCAAAAAGTGATACATGTTTCATGGCAGAGATAGTAGAGGCTATAGTGTCTAGCCAAAGTGGTCTCACAGATCCTTTGGAGGCTAGCCTAGTACAGAATGATTCAGAGAATATGAGCGAAGAGGCAGAGGAATATGTAAAATGGATGGATTCTTTCGGACCTAATAGAAGGAAACATCAATCTCTAGGAAAGTACTAAACCACCAAGACCATCGCTTGAACAATCATCCAAGATGGAACAAAAACCTTACCTAGTCATTTGAAGTATGCATATCTCTGGGACAACATCTACTTACCAAATGATCATCTCAAAGATCCTTGATCAACTAGAGGCGAGGAGTTATTGAGGGTCCTAGAGACCATAAAATGCGCCGTCGGTCTCTAAATGACGAAAGGATTCGCCTTCCATGTGCATGCATCGATTTTGGCTGGAAGATGGCATAAACCCCTCGTTGGAAGCACAAGAGGAGGCTGAATCCAACTATGAAAGAGGTAGTCCGAAATAAGTATTAAAATGGCTAGATACTGGGTAATTTATCCTATCTCGCATGCTGCATGGGTAAGTCCAGTCATAGTACTTAAGAAGGGAGGAACAACTCATCAAGAACCGAAAACAATGACATCGCTTCTCGAACAAATACGGTGAAGGATTTGTATTGATTATCGAAAACTGAACAAAGCCACTTGAAAAGATCATTTCCCATTACCGTTTCTGGATCAGATGTTGGATATTAGCTGGTCATGAATATTATTGCTTTTTGGATGGATACTCTGGCTACAATCAAATTGCTATAGCCCCTGAAGATCAAGAGAAGACGACATTCACATGTCCCTATGGGACATTCGCACTGTGCGGACGCCTTTGGACTGTGCAATGCGCCGGGCACTTTCCAACGATGTATGATGGCCATATTCTCCGACATGGTTGAGAAGACAATCGAGATCTTCATGGACGATTTTTCAGTATTGGGTAATTCATTTGACAACTGTCTGGAAAATTTGAGATCGTGATGATAAGATGAGGGAGACTCAACTTAGTACTCACTCGAGAAGTGTCATTTTATGGTACAATTGAAAAATTACCTCCACATAAGTGATAAAAAGGATAAGAAGTTTTTGGAGGCCCGCGGATTTCTATAGGCGATTCATCAAAGACTTCTCTCAGATTGCAAAACCGTTGTCTAATCTCTGGTCGAGGACCCGTTTGAGGATTTGATTCACGGTGTTTGCATGCATTTTAGGTGTTAAAAGATAAGTTGGTATCGCCCATTGTAGTAGCTCAGTTGGTCCCTTCCATTTAAGCTGATGTGGCATAAGTGATTTGCGATTGGAAGCGTGTTAGGGCGAAGCTTGAGAGAAAATTTTCCAGGTAATCTACTATGCGGCGAGAACGAATGATGCTCGGTTGAATTACGCCACTACGAAAAAGAAGCGGTGGCTATTGTCTTTGCTTTTGACAAATTCGAGGCCTGTTGATTGGTAACAAGGTTGTAGTTCACTGCGATCGTGCGCCATAAAATACTTGTTGACTAAAGATGCCAAGCCAGGCTAATTCGGTGGGTTTCTATTGTTACAGAATTTGGCGGTGAGATTAAAACGAGAAAGGCAACGCGAGAACCTAGTGGCGAGATCGTCTTTCACGATTGGAAGGCGATGATGATATTCAAGTGAATGGCGGGTTTCCTTTGGATGAGCGACTCCTGGCTAGTGAGACAAGCAGAAGCTAAGTTTGGGGTGTGATGAGTGCCTAAAACACTCGGGTTATACCGCGTCGTCTTTACGTTTTTAGCATTTATTTTACATTTTTAAATGCGTATTTTTATGGCTCGATATCCCGTTGTGGGTTAGGTGTGAATCTGGGTGCAATTGGTGCGAAAAGGGGCAGTTTTTGGAAGTATTCTAGAGCAAAGGATGAAAGTGCATAAATATGGGTGGAAAGCGTCCTTAGCGATTTTAGCGTCATAGCAAAATTCCTCCATTAGTGACGCTATCAGCGACATTGGGTCCCAGCTAATATAAAGGGTCGAGTGACGGCAGCGTCGCGGCGATCTCGCGTCGCGGCGTGTGCTCGATTAATCTTCTCATCATTAAAAGCAAGGCGCGGTCGGGTATCGGGGATCGTACGAGGCGGGGCGCGTAAGGGTGGAAGCAGTGAGCATTGATCTTGAAGAAGAGCGTGATTTTGTATTTTTCCTACGTTTGAATATTGAGTAACGTGTTTTACATATTACCAGTAGAAATACATTCTCTTATTCGGTATGTTCTAGATTTATACCTAGGGTGTTGTTGAACCTTGTCACATTTCATAGATTAAGATTAGTATTTTATATTATTCAAGTTGTTTATAATTTGTTAGCATACATACCTCATTTGTTAATCATGTACATGGTGATGTGTAACATTAGCATGACTATCTTGGAGAATCAGAGACTAAGGGATGAGGTGCAGGGATCGAGCTGGAAGCGACCTTCGGTTGATTCGGGGTAAAAATAGAGATATTCCGATCCGAAGGTGGCTTGAGGAATTAAGGTTAAGAACATTTAAGCATTTGAGGAGTATCGAGGAGTTGGGGTAGAGATACACTTTCGAGGCTCTGCCCAGCGAATGAGCGGATACACCTCGAGAGAGAGTGTTAAGTAAGCAAGATCACCTAGCTATTAATAGGAAATCATAAAATATTGAGGAGACTAATATCATCTTTAGAAATAATCCATCGAAAGTGACGGGAGACATAGCCACACAGTCTCTCCGTTACCACGATGGTCGGTCGAATTAGTTAGTTTAGTTTACATTCGGACACTAGTACTTTCACACAACACTTATATCCCGAAATATGTGTTACGAAGCAAACTCACGTATTCAACGCACCTATCCAGTGGATCGATATCAGTACCATGGGTATGCTTATATTACTTGGGGCGAAATGACGTGCGCTGGCATGCGCTAGGCGTACAGCTATACACCAACAGCTTCGACCTATCCTCGTATATTTTGTTAAATGTTTATGGAGCCTTAAATTGCATGAATTTGAAAATGATATGGAGCTTGCCAAAACTGAAAAGAGCAACCCCATGACTAAACAAGTGTCAAAATGTTTTTGATGAGATAAATAAAGCGTCGAGATGCACAAGACTCGGTTCGGATCTCGTCGGTCGGACCAGGGATTCGGGTTCTGACATTTTGAAAAAGAAAATTTATGCTTTCACGGAAAATAAAAGAAATAAGCGAACTTCCGGGTTTCGGTTCGACTATGTTCGGGTGGTGGGCTTGAAATTAGCTACGATATATCTCAACTCATGAACCTATCAACGAAACAAATCCCAGTAAGCATGGTAGGGCACAGCTGCATCTCGAGTCCTCGAATACCTAAGTTTGCGAATAGCCAGTTGGGTCACGTGGATCTCTCAACTATCTAACTCCGAGATCAAGAGTGCGGTCTCTGGGCTTTTATGTGCAAGCCTCATGCTCAACTATATTTTTCATCAGCGGAGTGATGATCAGAAGAATATCAAGCGGAATTGTCACGGGAATATGATCACCTTGAGGTGATATCAATAAGATACCAATGTCAAACCCTAATTGATTGGCAGCACCATCACGAGGCGTGCCATCTGCGATCTTGGTCACGAAACAAGCGTCGATAGGTACGTCGCCCGGATGGAAGCGGCTAGATGATATCAAACAGCGCTCCCTTTACCATTTTATTGTGACATGCGGGCATATCAAACTACATCGATGGTACTAACCATCTCATGACCTCTAGGTCGAGCAGGCCTATCAAGCAATACTACTTGAGGATCTAATACGTGAGACCAAAAAGTATGGAATACTACGTCACGCATAATGTCTGAATTATCTACAGTGGCTGACAAATGCCAAACATGGGCACTCCAATCATAATGTATACGTAGCCATATTCTAGCATCCTCTTACTCGGATAATAGATGGCTGCTCCTTCCACTGAGATCCTTCGAGTGAACGTATCTAAGGCTTCATATGGCTGACAATCTGAGGAAACAAGGATGCCACTGGCATAGGAGGCCTTCAATTAGGAGAAGGAGACACTCCTTAATCTTATCAAAAGCACACCGACAATCATCATTCAAAACTGTAGGATGGTTCTTTCTCAGAAAACGGAAGATAGGCTCACATATGTTTGTCAGTTTAGCAATGAAACGACTGATATACTGTAATCTACCTAGAAAGCCTATGATTTCTCTCTGGTCACCCAGGGCGGCATGCTCGAGTATTGCTATGATCTTTTCGGGGATCAACCTCATACCGCTCACTAACAATGAGTCGGCAATTTCCCGAGTTGCAGGTGCACTCTTTGGGGTTGACCTCGACACAGCAGAACATCGATCCTCCCGAAGAACCTCTATAAAAATTTTTGCTAAGTGATACATACCTCTGGGGACTTCCACTATATTGTCATCCACACTTGCCTCGACAGCATCTCCCTTATGTATGCGGAATAGAGTAGTAGCAACTCTCACGATAAGGGCTCCACTGCATTCTTATTAAATGGCATAACACGGTACTTGATCGTACCACTAGGTAATGAAGAAGTCTTCTCCATATCCTCTGGAGCCATCATAATACGATTATACGCGAAAATCCATCCATGAAGACAACATCGAATGTCTGCAATCTTTGTCCTTGATATATCAAGCTGTGTGGGCGAGGGAAAATCATCATAGGGTGGCTTTGTTCGAATCACGAAAGTCTACACAAACTTTAACCTTGCCATCCTTTTTGGGGAGCAGGGACGAGCAGTAGCCACCCACTCGGGATGCTCGACCAGCAGCCGAACGCGATACTGATTTGCTTTACAGATTTCTTCCATAACTTTGCAAAAACTCTATGAGGTGTAGTCTCCTCAGCTTCTATAGCGGCCTGGCATGTGGTAGAATGGGCAAGTGAGAAGAAAGTCAAGGCTTCACACGGCATGTCTCCATACGATATGTATAAATACATCGAGTTGACAGTAAGTTAATCAATCACTCCACTCATCGGAATATAGCAAGGAAGAGCCGAAGATTATGTCTCCACCGGGCTGATGGGGTGTCCTGAAATCCTATCAACTACATTAACTAGCGAGTAATAAATGTAACTTTCCTGTCCTTTGTATTAGAATCACACTCTGACTAGACACCTAGTGGGTCATCTGTCATCTGTGTCTCCCACATCATCAACATCATATATATGTGATGGCCAGGTCTTGTGTGTAATCAAGGAAAATGTTGTGACACGACGGAAATGCTAAAGAAAAATACTCATGTCATTATTACCGTCGAGAAGCTATCGTAAAGTAAGTGACAAGAGCCGGGACATGAGTGTCGAAAGAAGAGGTGGGTCGTAGAATTAGAACACTCCTAAAATGAGAAATAATATTATGAATAATATCAGGAGAAACAAGTCCATCATCATCATTTATCTCTGGTGCTTAGAAATCCCAAACATATCCAAAAAAACAGCGGGGCCGGTGTTTGCATAAATCTTTTGACTAGTCTTAGATCATGTCCGTGCATCGGTCTGGCGTCATGGGGTGTCGCACGATATCAAATCGATCATAGAGCTCGAGCATGTCAAAGCACTTGAAGCAGAGGCCCACGCGGGCTACCATCTAGAATACGGCCGGTGCTGATCGCCTCCATTGGCTCCGCTATAAATTATTAGGGCGAGAATCACACCATCGAGACTATCTCCCAAATCCATAGGCAGGTCATAGTCAGGGATCACCTCAGGAAAGCACATGGAAAACACATTGGCTCGATCCGGTGATAGGGGTGCAACTATCATGGCCTTGGGTGGCTCGATGGTCTCAAAACTCAAACACACACATACAGCGCAGGCACGCTAAATGCCACGAATCTCAACATGCATCAACGAAACATGGTCAACTTCCTCTGTTTGGGGTGCATACTCTAATCCTCTGGTAAAATAGTCAGCCAACTGAAAAGTGTATGGGCGAAGGGGATAATCGAATGGAATGCCAAACATGCGAGCTCTCACTCTCACTCTACGTAGTCGTTCCATGTGTCGCGCATCATCCGTCGTTGGGACCTTAGTAACCCGCAGGTATGTCACGATCAAGCGTGATATGTGTGGCTTCGCGTACGGCCATGGCGCGGTGACCGATCCCGAACTAACGCCACCCAGAACATGCCCTGTCATCTTAGCACCAAAAAGTGCTCTTTATGCCCGAATTGATTCGTGCGCGACAGGATTGGCGGAATCAACAAAATTTGTTTCCTATGTTCCTCCCTACTGCTAGTAGTCAAACTCTTGCGGTATAGTGATCTAAATTCGAACACGGGGATGGGTTTTCATCCTATGAATGACTCGCATCGGTGTTGAAAATGGTGAAGCTTTTAATTTGGATTTTTGGATTTGTTTTTTAAAAGCAGTGGAGATTGTTTTGGATCGCTGATTGGTGTAAAAAGCGAAAGTGAAGTGTGAAAAGGTAACTTTGAAGGTTTAGGTCACTAGCTTGATAACATGGGGGTGGCTCAAGTGTCCTCGGGTTTATCCTCGCATCATGGCAAGAAAGCGACCTATAGTCCAAGCCATAGCGGGATCTTTTGTTTAACTAGAAAACCTAACCCTAAAAACACTCCTACTTGAAGATCCAACACAAGCAACATGCATTTACAGCCGCTTCAGGTTTAAAAACTAACTTCGACACCTCATTTAATTGGCTCGTAAAGGCCATCTAAGAATAACGATTAATAACAATAAGTATGCCTTGTACCACTGGCTTTATGACTAAAGTATTGGCCAAATAATGACGTAAATGATATTCAACTGACCCGAAAGTGGGGCCATAACCGATCTGTGGCATTTAAAACATGAGGACAACTGCGAGGCGCCCCAAACCAAGTTGCTTAGCCCTCCTCTTCAAAGTTATGAGACTTAACCAAGCATCTCTTGAGTTGTCATCCTGAGGGGTGTTTGGAGTAGCCTAGAAAATGAAAGAAAGAGGGAGAAGAGAGAAAAGCAAAACCTAAACTGAAAGCTGCGGGAGATATTTACATAAATGAAAAGTTGCCAAAAGATTGCTTAGGGTTACAAAATGATGGGGGCTTATATAGGCCACCCAATGTGTGAAATTACAAGAAAACCTAAAATATAGGCTAATACAAGGGACAAGGAGGTAATACACCAAAACGGGATCGTATGGCATTAATTACACAAAATTAACAGGGCAAGGAATTTCGTAGGTAAGCGGCCCACACCCATGTATGATGCGAGATAGCGAAAATGGGAATTTTAAGCTATGCCGCGAGTGAATTTCGCTGGCTAGCGAGGCCCAGCCCAGCCTAGCGAGTACAGAGAATGGCGAGGTGGTGGCTGAGCGGTGATTTTTAGGCTGCATGCGAAGGAATTTTGGCTAGCCTAGCGAAATTTCCCAGCCCAAGCTGGGATTCTTGAATTTTTAAGCCCATGGTGCGGTATGATCCCGGTAGAGGATTTTTCGCCGATCATGGCGAGAGTTTCTTGGGTTGCACCTTTCTTCAGCACTGCTGCCTGCTTGCACCTCCACTTCATCGTTTCTTCATCACTTTGCCTTCATTTCATCACTGAATTTTGATATGTTGAGAAATTTGGAAATAGTTTCAATCTTCATGGTTCAACACATCTGAATATCAAAAAATTCTCAAACTTTAATGGAGCGGTACACAAGCACTGTAAGAAAATAACCACAAATAACTTTCGAAATGGAACAAGTGATGCTAAGTAAGCTTTGAACACCTCAATTGGCTCCAGTCTGATACGATTAGTGCGCAAAAAGCACTCAAAGAGCCTATCTTGGAGCCAGGAGCAAAAATAATAGCACTATTTGGGCACTAATCACTGGTCGAATGACTTGGGCACCATGTTATCGATTAATCACCTGCCTTTAGCTTTTTGAACCGTCGAAATGTCCACAGTCCAAATGTAAGTCATCCTCACTATGGCTAATCTATATGCTTGGCTCGGAAGGAAGTAATAACATCTGCAATCGAGGAATTGTATCGTGATAATGAGCCTATCTTGTAGACTTTACCTTATCTAGTGAAGGGGAAGATGTAGTATATACCGCCTCTCAGAATCTAAGGGCGCCTCATGAACCTATAAGAGTATGGAGTATCTGACCCAGAACGATCCTTGTTTTATGTGTGCTAGTGCGCCCATCTTGTCCTCTACAGTCCGTCATAGCTTTTTGACCGGGTTTGTGTGGATGGCTCAATCGGATGGTGAATCCGAAAGCGATGGCGTAACGCTAGTGGATAAACGTTCAGGGCGGAGAAGTTGTCCAGCAGGACGGACGACACCCTGCGACCTGAACAAACAACATCAATGAATAAGGGACGAACATGGCTTGATCCCTCAAGTGGTAAATCATCGACAGAAAACACTAAGCATGTAGCCCTATTTGCTGTCAAAAAGTGGATCAGTCCCTCGGGGGTGGTAGCAGTGTCAACTCTAATATGACTAAGAGCCTTGATCAACGCATCTCTATGTGTGCTGGATGAGGCCAATAAGCTCCAAATGGAAATGCGGGGGCTGAGGGTGGTGCTTGCGGGTGAAACAGTCTGTAAATCTTCCTCTAAATCTCACATCGGTGCCGACAAAGGTTTATCCTTGGTGGGGTGACTGCTCTCCCAACTCCTTGTGGCACAACTTGTTTTATCTCTGTGTCTTTGGCCCATTACTCCTTCGGGGAGCTTGGGAATGAGAGGGTGTCATGGTAGGACATCTTTGCTGAAGTATACTAGTGATGCTGCACGTTGAGAGACATCATCACGTAATCAATCTAAATGGCACGGGGCACGACATGGTGTCCTTTAAAGGTACGATACGCATCTGAATTGATTGGGCGAGGGCCAGCTCCATCCCATCCCATCATGAATATCTCTCATCTCTGGTAACCCGATCAAATGTACACCCCACAGGGGTGGAGTCAAACTTTAGTGTCATGAGTCAGATTATGAAGTCTGTGTCATAGTAAAGGCGTCTTAAATCTGACAGAGCCTTGATCAATCAAGTCCTGAATAGCGTGCCTCAATGTTGCACAACTGCCTGTATCATGACCAACTCTCTGATGATAAGCATGGTGAAGATCTACCTTGAATCCAGGTAGGGTGGTATAGTGGTGAATGTATTATTAGTGGGACGTCAATCCCCCTATTGGGTGCACGAAATACTTTCGGCTGGGTGGCATCGGGGTTGTGATAGTAAAGGCGCTGTAGGCCTCGAGTGGAGTCGCTCACTGTGCGATGATGTGAATGCCAGTTGGCCTTTAGTACCCATGTAGCATCTCCTGTGGTTGTGGTGGCGGATGTAGATAAGAGTAGGCCACTGTTGGCCTAATGGGATGGCGAATTCTTGTCTTGATCTGTTATATCGTACGATGGGGGTATCTACTTGGTGTCTGTGAGTTTGTAATGGCGTGAAAACTTGTGGCTTGATGTACCAATAACACCAATATCTGATGATCTAAGGCCTAACCCTGACTTCTTCCCCCTTGAATCTAGAGGGGAAAAGTCTGCACATAATCCTCTAGCTATGCCTTCCTCGATACTTACAGAGGGTGAACCAGTGATCGAAGTTTGTCTATGGAAAGCCCATGAGATGCCTAGCAAATATGAAATTTGAAGAATTTATGTCTAAATCATCATGATTTGATAGGAGCTGCGAGGGTACATATATTGTGTGCTATCTTCTCCCCTCCGTCGGGAGATAAATGAAGTGTTGACTCATCAGGCCTGCTGAGGGCCTCAACTCCCTTCGGGATAATTTCTGGAGTATTAAAGAATATTGTCTAATAAGACTCTGTCCCCAAAGGTGGCCAGTATGTAGTCTCGAAGGATCGATGAGAGCCCGAACCGACGTTGGCGGCACTACTTAGTGACAGAGGGAATAACATAATCATTTGTACCTCATACAGTCTATGCCCACGCATAACAGCATTGTATAAGCTATGATTAGTCTGGGGGGCACTTATGGCGGGTGTATCTCTCGATTTAAAGCATGCGAGAACTCAGCGGCAGGCTGCCCCAGAAGATGTCATATGTCTGACACTTAACTCCATCATAAACATGCGGGGCAGTCCCTCTGCTCAATCCTATCAATAGGCACAGGTGTCATCAATAATATGTTCAGGGGCCACTCTGAGAATGTGGCGTGAGTCTCGAATCTAGCAAATGCCGATACAAATGCTCCCGGCCAGGTAGAGTACAATTAGCAGTGGTGGTGACCAGAGGTGGGCTGCATAGTGCTACGGTACGAGTGATTCGGATAGTGGTGGTGGTGGTGGAGGTGCGGGGCCGAGTCATCTTCCGGGTGCTCCACGAAATGACAATGATTGGGCTTGATGCCCATCAATCCTACGTGCAAGTCCCGATGGGCATCCGGGGAGAGATGCTGTGGTATCGGTAATCTACGACGGCCCGGTCGGCTTGTTGGCATCTTGAGGGGGTCCATATCTCTATTATCGATATCTGCTCCCAACGGTGTATGAATATGATCCTTTAACAAGTCTGCAGCCGTCCGAGATCGGCTGAGGGCCCGGGGTTGGTCTCGATCAAGATCACGGCGAAAGGAAAGGAGTATGTCGAGTCCACGTGACTATAATCCTGTAATCAACGATGTGTATGACTAAATCCTTCGAGAGAATGGCGACATGTGATGTCATGACTATCAGCGATATATGGCTTCCACGAAAAACGAGAATTACGACATGTGGTGATACCTTCGGGGGTAATGTGGCTCAAAGTGACAACGAGAAAAGGTAAGTCTAAAAGCTAAATGCGTACCCAGACGAGAATACGTAACTATAGATCCTAACCAACGATCAAAATGACACCTTGCGGCCACGCATGTATCCATGAAATCCATTTCGAGGGCTATCACAGTCTTCATTGCTTTCGGATATCCATCATCTCCCCAATTAGCTTCCCAGAGCATCGATATAGCCCACTGCGCTGAATACCTCCGAGCTAGCTTGGTCGAGAAGGTAACAAATTGGAATGGCTCACGAGCAACTCAAGCGATCTATGAGGAACAGTTGACCCAAAGACCAGTGATTAGAAAGCAAGGGGATCTGAAACACGCCCCACATACGCATCGGCTCGTCAGCCCGGGTCGTGCAAGAGAGAGGTTAGTCATCGCGATATGATCAGTACCTTGAAGAAAACCTACCACGAGAATATACACACCAAACTAACCATCTATGCGATGGGGAAACATATAGCTAGGTACCGTCAACCATGACAAACATCTTTAGAATCCTGAGGTGAACACACGAGAATAAAACAAACAACCACGAGTGTAATGCCCGAGAATACCAACGGGTAAGTGATCATTAGTCATTTGGGTAGCCTAAGTGTCTACTGGTCAATGAACGCTTAACCCCATCATACCCGGCTTCGAGTTTGAGCTTATTGCTCTTATGAAACTAGAGATTTTGGGTTTGATCCCCAACGGAGTCACCAATTTATGGACCCTAGCCAATCCACGGGCCTGCGTGACTCGTTATTAATAGAAAAAAGTAAGTTGATTTTGAAACTTTGAAAAAATTGGTAAGTGAGGAACGGTTGTGTTTAGATGCCACTTGTTTTATTTTTATTTATTATAGAGGGAAAATCAAGTAAGAACACAAAAAAGCCCTCATTGACTCGATAAAAGCGTCCACGAAAACTAGATTTTTTTAAGGTTTAGGGATCAAATTTTACATAGGAAATTTTACCTATTATGAGGAAGCACCCCTCTGAGCCAGCTCGGTCCTGATGGAATGGGTGTGTGGGAGCATATGGAATTCAGATGGGGATAACCTCGAGGCTAAAACATACAGCCGGATACACCCACCTAATTGGTATACAGCATCCTTGAGAGCACTAACCAAAGAAAATTAATACACTTTGTGGTCCACGACCACCTTATTTACATTAAGGATTAGTAGACAAAAGCCTTAGCGGCATGACGCTGGAAACGCAAACATCCGCTGTGAAATTCACTTTACCCGACATTAAAGCAAATACGTGGTTTTCAGCCAAGTGTTGTAGGAAGGTTTGATACTACATTTCAAGCATACAACAATCTCTAAATTAAATATCAAAAGCAAAGAAACGGGAGAAACCATGCATTGCATCTGACACTCATTAAATGTTACAACACACTTGTGCGGCTATATAAACTTGTATATTCACATTTCAAAAATTCGGGCTCGTAACACTAGTGCAGTTTGCTTCACTATGACCCTTTGACCGCATAGACCTAATTCTTATGATCAAAATGGAACACATTATTTCCGGGATTAAATCCGACTAGGACACTAAACATATGATGAATACCACAGTGGCGATAATTATAGTAGAATTTAGCACATATAAATCCTGATTACCACATTACGACTTTTGAGGATGAGTACTTTTGATCTTTTGTGTTTTTAAGGCGTGCAGTCTTTGGGAGTCTGGCTGTAGCGTCTAAGGCTATATTAGGAAGCCAATATGAAGCCACGAGAATGTAGACGAAAAGCGATTGATGAAGTCTGGGAACTCCAGTGATACTTTAGAAAAGCACGAGGAAGGAAAGATATGCAAATTTACATCATTTATGTGTGTGGGGTACATACTAAGCGGCGAGTGGGCAGTGGCCACGAGTTTATGATATGTGTACGGTACACGATCGAGAGAAATTAGCGATGGCAAAAGTCTGCGGTACACCATTAATGTGTCTTAGGTACGCATCTAATATGTTAAGTCCGGGAGTGAGAGCGAGGAGATGTGATGATCCTAGCGTAGGGGGCATGCCCGTAAATCATCCTTGTAGACACAGGATGACATTGGAAAGGAGTATAGACGAGGATAGATGGAGAAAGGGTTTTGATCACTAGGGTTGAGTTTCCCATAGGAGTTCCCTCCATTGTTTTGAGTTGATTTCTTAGAGATCCGGATTGAAGACTCTTTTCTTTAAGCGTTTTACAATTCAAGCATTTGTAATATTTGTTGAAAATAGGTATTTGTTTTCCAATCTTAAGTATTTCACTTGTTTTTCATTCTCGGGTTTTACAGAGTGAGTTCGATTTCCTCAAAGTATTGTTTTATAGATTGAACTCTTTTTCAATTATAATTGTTCTTATAGTTTTATGGAGTTACAGGCAGCCCTTCTTTATTTGAGGAATTAACGAAACTACTTTTTAATCAAGGTATAATGGTCCCCTCGATTCCTCTTTTGAACTTCAATGGATTGTGTGATGTCTTTATTTGGCTACATTTTAGTAAATCCTTAGTTGGGCATATTCTTGACAGCAGTGTGAGGCAGCTCTGTCCTCGGTACACGTTGTGCTTGATCTGTAAGTTAAGGGTTCGTATTAATTGAAACAAGTGTGGCATTGATTAAATAAATCCTTATTTTCCAAAGATCATTTAAAGATAAATTCTCCATCAAGAGACCATTTATCAATGGTTTCCTGAATGATTTGTAAAAAGAGGTGGGACTTACATGATCGGAAATTAGTGGAACCACAAAAATCTTGACAATTGTCTTCTTGTTTAAAACATTTAAACCCGATCAACCATTCGATCAAGCAACACAACCACTTTTTAAATTCTCTTTTAAATCACACTTTTTGGGAAAGTAGCTCCTACTGATCAACTAAATCAAACCACTCCCTGTGGAGATGACCTGTGGATTCCCACAGTATTTGCAATGCCCCTGAACAAGCGTATGAATTCCCTGCGCTTGGGAATGGGGAATTCGGCATACAGAATAGGGCCGAAGCATTTTTAGGCGCTAGATTGCCGGGGGCGTGACTAATCCGATTGATCTCACGAAGAGAAATTTAGAGAGGAGTAAGTTACTGTGGTGCATTACAATCCCAGTCACGTTCTCCATTTCTCTTTTTAATTTGTTTTGTGAGTCTCGGTGGTGTTTCAGCAGACGAGTAGGACTAGTGCATGTCGGTTTGGGCTCATATTGGCTGCAGCCCAGGCTAATGGAAAGCCACATCTCCCTGAAACTGCGAGCAATCCCATAATAATTCAAATTGTTTCAAAGATAACATTTCACCTCAAAATGGATCTTCACGGGAATCAGCAACATGTGTTAATGAACATACTCGAGGGAGTTTCCTGTTAACCCACAAGGATTCATGAATATACAACATGGAGGTGATGTTACACTCAGTATTGATGATAGGGAGGGAAATGGTAATCTTGTGAGAGCTCAATATGAGAGCTCCTTTGCCCTTTGCCCACAATGTAGAAAGAACGCGAGGAAATTCTGGCCTGAAGGACCCTGTGACCAATTCTTGTGTCGCCCAGCTACGAAGAGACGATCAATTCCTAATGAGTCGGAAATGATCCGTCATTCCTACGTATATCAAGGGTTTGGCAGGAACCCTTATTCATTCATGAGAGACTTTGAAAGGGATGTGCGGTGCATTTCTACTCCTCTTGGCTCACCTCTCCTCAATCTATTTGGTCTTGCTTATTTCCTTTTGCTTTAAAGGAGAAGGCCCAAAATTTGATTTCTGCATTCCTTACCCTAATTCAATCTTTGGCAGGAAAACATGCGGAATGAATTCCCTTGCTCGAATTTTCCCTCACACGTACCAATGCTCTCATGCGAACAATTCGAATTTTACTAAAGCCAGGGTTGAGGCACTTTGGCGATGGAGAGATACAAGGGACCTTCTCCCATGCTATCCCTCATCATGGTTTGGATGTTCAGGCCAATTTGTTCATGCACTTTCATCAGGATTGTCTTTGAGTAATAAAAATACATCGAATGAGTGTGTGCGAGAATTTTATGAAAGGTGCTAGGGGAAGCAATTAACGCTTTTTGACACTATAGCGAATGCTCGAACTTGGGAGATAACACCTCCACATGTTCTTGCTAGAGTGCATAGCACATCGGTAGTGTGGGACTCCATCACCAAGAGAGGAATGATGAGTGCAAAGAATTGCGATTTAACAAGGAAGTTGGAGGCCACGTAGAGATGAAAAAGGTGAGCGAGGTAACTAATTGTGCCTCGAGTGCACCTCGAGTACCAAGCCCCGGACTAGATGGAGGAGCCATGCATTATATCTTCTACACTCAAAGTCGAGGGAGCCATTCAAATAGAGCGAGGCAATGCCCATGTAACGCTACCAAGAAACCTTTCAATTCCCAATACTCTGAAACCTACTTAATCTGGGTGAGGGCAAGCATCCTGGTAATTTTTAGTTGGAGGAAATGAGGGGCCCGCATAACACCGCCAGCAGGAGCCCCCATTATGAAGGCAAGTTTTTCCTAATTTAGGTTCCTCCATTTCGAGAATCGAGGCCCCGAGGGTTCCTAGCAGACCCTAAGTAAGGAACTCCGTCACACGGCCTTATCAGCACACTCACATAAGAGAAGTGGAGGATACTTAGTTACAGTTATACAAGGCCCCGGCAATCCACAAACAGATTAGAGCATACACGAATGAGAGATCCCAGATAACCAAGTTAACCTCGTCCATAGGTAACCTTCAACAAGAAAAAGGGAAACTCCCATCTCAGCCTATTCAAAACCCACAAAGTCAAAATAGTGTGGGAGTGTCAAGTCCAAGTGAGGATACTTTTGCACATTGTAAGGCTGTCACTACTCTTCGAAGTGGGAAGGTAGTTGACAAAACCATTCCAACCAAAGAACCATCACAAGAATCTCAAAGTGAATTGGTCAGAGAGGATGAGGTGTCAGACAAGCCTTACGTCCCTAGAATGAAATGTTGATGGTGAACGAGGAGAGCTCAAGGCTACCCAATCCCTCGGCTCCATATCCTCATGGTGAGAGCACCAAAGAAAGTGAATAACCATGCTGAGATTTATGAGTTGTTCAAGCAAGTGAAACTGAACATTCCTTTATTAGATGCCATTAAGCAAATTCCATCATATGCTAAATTTCTAAAGGATTTGTGCACGGTAAAAAGGAAATTAGGAGTCAACAAGGAGGCCTTCATAGTAGAGACAATCTACTTACGCTAATTGAAACACCTTGCCTCCAAAATGCAAAGACCTAGGAAGCCCTACTATTTCTATAGTAGTAGAATTCAAAGTTGGGACAACTTTTAGTAGACTTAGGGACCAGTGGCAATTTGTTCTAGTATTCGGTATATGTGGACTGGGTTGCGAAATTAGAGGCGATAATATCACCTCGATTAGGCGACCGTAGTGTAAAAATTCCTAGAGGGATAGTGAAGGATGTATTGGTCCAAGTGGACAAGTTCTATTTCCCCGTGGATTTTGTTGTGCTTGACACTCAGCCTGTGGTAAACCAAGGAACTCAGTTTCCAGTAATTCTCGGTAGACCATTCTTGGCAACTGCTAATGCCATTATACATTGTAGGGGAGGCCTAATGACACTATCATTTGGTAACATGACTGTTAATTTGAATATCTTCAATGTTATCAAGGGAATGGGGGATGAAGAAGATGCGTGTGAAGTCAGCATGGTTGATACATTGAGTCACGAAATACTTGGATAATGTCTCACATGATGACCCTCTTAAGTCATGCTTGGTATTTAGAGTTGGGATGAGGAAGTGACTACTGCTTCAGGTCGGGTTCTACCTCCATAATTGAGCATGTTGAGGTATTGGAAGTTAATGGGTGGGCACCAAAATTTGAACCATTACCACCAAATGAGGATGGGCATTGCCCTCGAGGAAAAGCCACCTAAGCAGGCTCGAAACCTTTACCCTTTTACCTGAATATGCCTTCTTAGGGATGAAGAGACTTTCAATAATTATATACGCCTCCTTGGTGAATCAAGAAAATCAACTTTTGGAATGTGAGGTCTCACGAAGAAGCCTCTGAAATTTGGACAATTCTTGAGATATTAGGGGAATCAGTCCTTTGATCTGCACACATAGAATTCACTTAGAGGAGGATGTTAAACCTTCTGAAAGCGACCACAAAGGCAGCCGAACCCGATAATGAAGAAGTGGTAAAGAAGGAAGTTTTAAAACTCTTGGATGTAGGGGTTATTTACCCTATTGTAGATAGTAAGTGGGTTAGCCCAACACATGTAGTTCCTAAGAAATCTGGAGTCACAGTAGTCGCCAATGAAAATCTACTCGTGTCACTTCAGGTTGGAGGGTGTGCATAGATTATAGGAAGCTGAATGCAGTGCTTGGAGACCACTTTCCCCTTTACCATTTGTTGATCAAATGTTAGAGTGGCGGGGCATGAATTTTATTGTTTTCTTGATGGGTACTCGAGGGTACAGTAAATTGGGAGATAGCTTTTGGAAGATCAAGAAAAACTACATTCACTTGTCCTTTTGGTACCTTTGCGCTTTAGGAAAATGCCTTTTTGGATTATACAATGCACGGAACCTTTCAGCGGTGCATGATAGAATTTTTAGTGACATGATAGAAATCATATTGGAAATTTTCATGGATGATTTCTCAGTTTTTGGTGACTCATTTAGATCTGTTTGGAGAATTTACGTAAGGTTTTGGAAGGTGTCAAGAGAAAAATCTTGTGTTAAATTGGGGAAAAATGTCATTTCATGGTAACCTGAGTTGTCTTAGGCCATATAGTATCAAAAAATGGCATTGAAGTTGATAAGGCCAAAGTTGAGCTAATTTCCAACCTACCCTCTAAGTGCGTTTGAGACATAAGGTCATTCTTGTCACTTATTTGGTTTCTGATTTATAAAGATTTTAGTGCTATCGCTCGTCATATGCACTCTACTTGCAAAGATGTCCCTTTCACATGGTCACAAGCTTGTGACATTGCTTTATAAACTGAAAACATGTTAGTGTCACCTCCCATCATTCGGTCTCCTAATTGGGACCTTCCTTTGGAGATCATGTGTGACGCTAGTGATTATGCTATAGGGGCTGTGTTAGGACAAAGGGGAAGACAAAAGGCTTTGTAATTTATTACGCCCGTAGTCTTGGGTGCGAAGACCCGACCTTCTGAAGCCATAGAAAAAGAGTTTCTAGCATGCGTCTTTGCCTGAGAAAATTTAGGTCATACATTGTTGGCTCTCCTGTAACCATTTTCACATATCATGCAGCCTTGAAGTACTTGCTTTCTAAGCAGGATACAAAACCCCGGTTAACTAGGTGGATTTTACTATGCTAATAATTTAACTTGACCATTAAAGATAAAAAAGGGGTTGAGAATGTAAATTACATTGACCATTTATCTCGATTAGTTCGAATCGAAGCTCATGGCATACCCGCGGCGTAGTTTTCTTTGATGAAGCGACTCTTTGCTCTTGTTCGTGCCCACATGGTATGCGACATTGTGAACTACCTAGTCGCGGCGATTCGGTGATGGACTTCTCAGCGAAAAGAAATTTCGGCCCGGATATTAAAAATCTTACTTTGATGATCCATTCACCTATTTAAATATTGTCGAGGATCAAATATTGAGAAGATGTGTACCCAGTGATGAAACTGATTAGGATTTTGTCTTTTACTGATCCAGGCTGTGGAGGACATTTCTCTGCCAGAAAAACGGCATACAAGATTTTGCAAGCTGGGTTTTACTAGCCCACCTTATTTAAAGATTGTTTGATTTCTGCAAAACTTGTGCTTATGCGAAAACTAGGAGGGAGTCTAAAGCGAAACATGATGCCTCTTACCCCAATTCTAATTATTGAAATTTTTCTTTGTTGGGGTATAGACTTCGCTGGGGCCTTTTCCCTTCTGTGGGTATCTTTTACATTTATTATCACATTGATTATGTTTCTAAATTGGGTTGGCTTGATTCGACGAACCAATGATCCTGAGTTGTTTGAAATTTATAGGGACACATTTTTTCTCGTTTTGGAACACCTCATTGCAATTATTAGATGGCGGACTCCACTTTTGTCCCGATCTTTTGAAAATCTGTTAAAAAATGTGGAGTCACCCGTAAAGTGTCAGCGACTTACCACCACAGAGACCCGATGGTCAAGCCCGAGCTAGCTAATAGGGAGATAAAACATATTTTGGAAAAGCGGTTGCCCGAATGGCAGGTGGGTCACTCCGTCTCCTTGATGCTCTTTGGGCTACCATTACCGCCTTCGACCATTCGGTATCTCTCCATATAGGCTTGTTTATGGAAAGACATCATCTCGGTCGAAATGGAACATAGAGCTTATTGAATTTGTCGGCGTTTAATTACGATTTAATAGCGGTGAGCGCTTATTTGCGACTAAATGAGCTTGATGAGTTGCGCGAAGTCATATGAAAGCTCTAGAATTTACAAGAGCGCTCAAGAACTCCATGAGCAAAACTATTGCGAGCTTGTTCGAACCAAACCAAAGGTCCTGGCATGCGACTCAGGTTGCACTTATTCCCGGGAAACTTAATACCGTTGGGTAGCCCGTTTCATTTGTTAAAGTAGTTTTCCATACGGATGAGTGGAGATTGAGAATCGGAGGCGGGAAGTCTTTCAAAGTTAATGGTCAGCGCCTCGAGCCATTCCTCGGCGATTCGATCTTCAAGAAATTAGTGCGGACTTGGTAGATCCACTCTACCAGGATACCCCATCAGAGTAAAATCATTCTCCACCTGTTGTATATAGTTTTGATTTTGTTTCATTATCGTTCTTACTTTCCTTTCTCTTATTTTTACTTTGTTGCTTTCCACAAGATATATAAAAAATAAACCAAATAAAAAATAAATAAAAACAAAACCCAATGGGGTCTTGGTTCTATGTTGCCTTGATGCATTGTGGGGGTACCCTTAGTCTATGCATTGAGGGCAATGCTTGTTTCTGTTGTGGGGGTAGGCGTACACTGGTTGAACGTAACTATGCGCTTGTTATATGTTCAGTGTATGGTCAAATTTTCAAAATATGGCTCTTCTGAGTATAATGCTTGACCTACGATGTACATACCTACATGATTTCATACACACTCCACATCATCTTATTGCATGTACATCTTAACGAGCATACACAAAACGCTTTGTGTTTTCTGTGGATTGTTCCCCTTTTGCTCACACAAACCACAGACCTAGCATCATATTTACGATTACGATCTTATGCCTTTTGCTCCCATTTGTGCATAAATTTGGCGTACCATGTTAACTTCATGCATCGCTAGTCTTTATGGAATATCTTGCATAGCGGAAAATGATTAGAGGCCATTATTTCTTTGCACACACGAGTTTCTTATCTCATCCACTTGCACCCATTTTGAGCTTAAAGTTTCCAAGTCAATTGAACCACAGGAACCTGATCGGTGGAGCAGTGGGTCCTATGGAAGATTGAGTATCTTAAGAAGGGAATTACGATGTGATTCTGATCTGATCGGTTGTGGAATGCGAACAAAAGAAAAAGTG
This sequence comes from Tetrastigma voinierianum, assembly GCA_016808115.1. Lineage (NCBI taxonomy): Eukaryota > Viridiplantae > Streptophyta > Magnoliopsida > Vitales > Vitaceae > Tetrastigma > Tetrastigma voinierianum. Next base: position 327,337 of record JAEQBH010002507.1, read on the forward strand.
AGCAAACAGCAAAACCGGGATGGAAGGCGGGTTTAAAGGCGAGTGTACATCGGCACCCTTTGTTCCAAATTAAAAAAATATATATATATATATATATATATACAAAAAAATATGATTGGAGCAAGTGTCTTTTAGGTACACCTAAGTATGTGCAATTTAACACTCGAAAAGCGCGTGCTTGAAAGTGTGTAGGTACTCTAGTGTGTGCCGGTACAACTATTAAAATTGGACAGTAGCAAATGTGCTAGATACACCACTAATCGTGCCAGAATTTACCCAGAGCCGAACTGACCAGACAATGGGGTTTTAAACTAATTTTGTGGCCTTTTGACGTTCAAACACTTCTTCGCTCTCCCACAGAAGCCAAATACAGCCGTTTGCTCTCTCACCCACAAGCATTTTAAGCTCTCGGTTGCTCTACCGGGGTTTCCATCGTCAGGACCGGTTCTTTTTGCAGGGTCATTGTCGCGGACGTGGTGACCCCTACAAATCTTTACCGCATTTTGGTCCCCTCCTTGTTATACATGGATCTGTTTCTTTAGTTGGGTGGTGTTATGTTTTACCCAGTGGATTCGGGGTCTCGAATTAACAGTATAGGCGGGAAAGTGTTATCGATGCGCCTGCGAGTCGGCCGATCTTGTTCGAAACGGGTTTCCTAGGACTTTATGATATATATCACGGGCCATGCGGGCCGTTATTGCCATCCTGCCATCTCATGGCCGCGTCCCCAGAAATGTCGGGAAAGGAAGGCATCCTAGTTCCTCTATGGGACGGTGTGAAAGAAAGGAAATCCTGATGCCTCCCGGCCCAATTAAAAGGGGAAAGGAAAACGAATTGAGTCATCTTCGGAAAGTGAGGAAATGTCTGACAGTGATGATGATGAGGAAATAGGCGATGTTTAGGGACTTTGAGTCGAGCACGAAAAATGGACCGATCGTCCCTTGAAAAGGGCTTCGCTGGGAGGCATAAAAGTGGAGACATTTTTGGCCTCTCCCACCCCATCGAGTTATTCAAAAGAGCAGAATATGAATTTCGTGTCTTGGCCCGGGTTCACGGATACATGCTCTGATGGATTAGGAGTTTTATATACCAATTTGAAGGAAAATCGTGGTCGGGCCATTATTAGAGACTTCGAGTTATGGGTAGAAGCGACCGGATCACCCCTGATTCGATAACACATTCCTTATAATATGTCCGCCACGATGCCTTAGGCCAGAGCCCTACCGCCAGTCTCGCGATTTTGATGCCCAATGTTCGGGGTATGTGCACTCACCCAGCGATCATGAGTGGATTTATAAAGAAAGAATTTGTACCTGGGAAGCTCAAACCAGAATTTGCCTTGATGAACAAGATTATTCACGATCGAATTAGGTCGAAGGGTAATGGCAGAGAACAGATCCAATTTTTATATGAAGTCATGACCGGGAAACTCATTGATTACGCCTTAGTCATATGGTGTGTGATGAGAGACTTCCTACAGTTTTCACATGAAAGTAGACACATCCCTTTCCCATCGCTTGTGACAAATCTTGTGGAAGAAGCGGGAATGAGGGGAGCAGTTAAAGAAAAGAGGGTGTTGCCTAGGTTGGGGCCGATCACAAATAAAGCGGGGCTAGATGAAGCCGACATCCACTAAACCCACGGATTTCTCGACCTTGATTACCTCCTCAGGGATCACTTCATCCCTGCTTCCGACACCATTGACATCCCCATTGAAGAGAGGGATGGAGGCGGCGAATAAAGGTGGTTCAGGGTGTTTTATTCTGGGGAAGCAAAAGCGGCAATTAGTCTCTCGAGGCTTAGAGTCACATTTTTCAAGGAGGCTGGGGCAATGGCCGGATGCTACTTCTCCGGATACGGAGGGAGGTTGAGAAAGAATTAGATGACTATGTAGGCGAGGGCCTTCTCTTGCGAGAGGATGAGGATATTATTTGCATAGTTGTTTTTAGGCTAGACTAGGATGGTGTTGGCAATTGGGTAGTAGACCTCAGCCATGTTATGCCAACACCCATTTTGATCATTGACCCTTTTCATTATTGTTATGGTCATTACAAACTTTTTAAAGACCTTTTGATTTCGATTATGTTTGTTAACTTTCTTACGACATTATGCATAGTGGTTATGTGTTCCATGTTAAATGATTGCTTCCCTTATATCGATCGGCTAGTTCAATGTTTGCATGAGGCGCGCTTCACGTTTCTTCAATTCCATAGTCCTTATTTGAATAGCGATTTTTGTGTTTACTTTATTTATAATGTTCATTGTGTAAGACTGTGGTTGGTTTAAATGAGTCATACTGGTGCATACTAAAGTGGGTGAAGTATTATATTCTATAATTGCTATTTTGAGGATCTTGCAAAGCTTAACTGTACCGAGCGCCTTGTTGAGATTCATACCTAGTGGGTAGTTCTGGTCTAAATCTTGCTAGGGACTAGCAAGATGCGGAATTATGGGGAGTGTGATGAATACCTGATTTGACGGTATTATAGTAGAATTTGGCACATACAAATCTGAATTTACCCATTCGGTATGAGGATAGGTACTTTTAATCTCTTTTGTGTTTTAGACTGGTGCAGGTCTTTCAGGTCTTAAACATAAGCGTACAAAGATTTATGTCCGGAAGCGTCGTGCGGAGATGTGGAGCAAGCGATTGATGGAAATCTGGGAACTCGATGCTAGAAAGCACGAGAGGAAAAAGTGTACAGGGCATCATTTATGTGTGCGTGCATATACTTCATGACGATGGAGTAGTGTCTGAACACCCAATATGTGTACGGTACATCCCAGTCAGGAAATTAGCGATAGCAAAAGTGTCTTAGGGTACACCATTAATGTGTGTCGGTACACATGTATGGTGCGGGAATTGAGCAAAGATGTGATCCTAGCGTAGGGGCATACTTGTCAATCATCCTTGAGCACGAGATGACATTGGCAAGGAGTATAAAAGGCAGAGGATAGATGGAGAAAGGAGCTTTTGATCACTAGGGTTAGGTTTTCATAGGAGAGGAGTTCCCTCCATTGTTTTGAGTTGATATCTTAGAGATCCAGATTGAAGACTCTTTTTCTTTGGCGTTTTTACAATTCAAGCATTTGTAATATTTCAGTAGAAATAATTATTTCGTTTTCAATCTTAGTATTTCATATTTTTCATTCTCAGGTTTTGCAAGTGAGTTCTGATTTCCTCAAAGTATTGTTTTTATGATTGAACTCTTTTCAATTATAATTGTTCTTATAAGTTTTATGGAGTTCTAAACCCTTCTTCTTTGTAGGAGTCTACGGGAAACTCACCATAAATAAAGGTAAATGAGTCCCTAATTCCTCTTTTGAGCTTCCCAGATAAGTTATTGATGTTAATCACTTGTGCAGAGACTTATTTGCTTAAATCGAACAGTTGGGCATATTACTATTTGTAGTGAAGATGACGAAGACATCCTCGGTACACGTTGTGTGATAAGAATGCAAGCTAAGGGTTCGTATTAATTGGAAACAAGTGCTTAGTATTATTGATCATCCTTATTTTCCAAAGATCATTTAAAGATAAATTCTCCATCAAAGAACCATTTATCAATGGTTCCTAGATGAGTTTGCCAAAAATAAGAGGTGGGACTTACATGATCAAGTAGTGGAACCAAAATCCAACAATTGTCTTTGTTTTAAAACATTCAAACGATCAACCATTCGATCAAAAGCAAACACAACCACACAAAATTCTCTTTTAAATCACACTTTTGGGGAGTAAGCTCCTACTGATCAACTAAATCCAAGACCACTCCTGTGGAGATGACAGTAGTTCACGGTATTACAATGCTGAACAAGCGTAATTCCTACGCTTGGGAATAGAAAATTGAGCTTCTGGAATAAAAGGGTGAAATAACACCTGCTTGGGTATCAGGGTGTGATGGTCTTGACTCACAAAGGTCATGGGCTCCAATTAAATTGAAATCAGACTACCCCTACCAATATCGACAAACTAGCATATCCAATTCCCCAACCGGTCGAGCCGGTTGAGAAAAATTCTGAAAATTTGTCAAAACATTCTTCACAGAGTAAGAAAGCCAAAAAAAAAAAAAAACAATGTACAATTAGGCGCGAAATGGTGAGAACTAACCCCGAGCAATGCAAAGTATGCCACAGCGCTATTTCGAGGAAAACGAGAACTAGCAGGCTAGGTTGGTAGGGTTGAGAGTAGTTCTCAAAATTTTCATAATCCTCAAGAGTTAGGAATCCAAAAAAAACAAATGAAGTCTGATTCCAACTCAGAATGGGGGAGCAGGTCAAACAATGCTTAGTACCCTAACTATTGTTCCGAAAAACAGAACTTACTGAATCGGTTGATCCGGTTTTCCAACCGATTCATCTGGTTGAGAGAAGTTCTCAAAATTTGTTAGAATACTCCTCAAAGAGTCAAGAATCTAGTAAAATAAATGGAGTACAATTCCAACTCTGAATGGATGAAAACCGAACCAAATAATACCTATTGCCCTAAACGTTGTCCCGAGAAACAAAACTTAATGAACCGGCTGATCCGGTTTCCTAACTGGTTCAGCCGGTTGAGAAAAGTTCTCAACATTTTTAAGATTTCTCCTCAAAGAGTCAGAAATCCAACAAAACAAATGAGTACAGTGCGCGAAACATGAGGCAAAGGCAGCGCCGCGGGAGGAGCACCTGACGTTCATACCGTAGGATTCACGGCTGCCCCCCTTTGTCTTCCTTCTTTTCTGCCTCCAAAACCTGGTATCCACTCCCTTAAAGCTTTAGGAAATCCCCCTTCAAAATGAGAGAGAGCACTCCCACCCGGATATGGGGAATCCCTCGTTCTTTTCTTTTTTTTCTCTTTTTTTCTCCTCCTTCTTTTCCTTTTTTTTCCTCTCCTTTCTCCCCTTTTTTTTCATGTTTTTTTTTTATTCTTTCTTTTTCCTTCATAAACCTTTAAGCTTACTACATTTGCACACAGGCTTCAATCTTGGAGACTCCCCACGTCAGTCTCAATTTGACTCCATAAACACTCTCTATTCATGAGGTCAAGGGTTGGCCCCACATTATGCCTTTGTAACCACCAAGAATCCAAATGGACCCAAGGTGGGTTACAAGTAACAAAATGACCACGACTGGGGCCCCCAAACAGCGAGTACTGGGAGCGATCTGGAGCTTATGGGCTGACAGTAGGATTTGGAGCCAATCCACCAAATTAGTGCTCTATACAAGCTTGCACAATGATCTGGCTGAATCGGTTCCCAACTGATTGAGACGGTTGAGAAATTTTTTTTAAAATTTGACAGAATGTTCCTTGAAGAGTAAGGAATACAAAAAAAGAAACAGTGCATGATTTTACAGTGGGATGAGGGGAGATATGGGCTAGCATTTCCAGCGCTGGAGTTTGAACACAACGAATATTAACTTAAGCGAAATCCTTTTTAGTGGCTGACCTGGTTCCCAGCAGTCGATCTGAGATTTGATAAAGTTATAAATTTTGTCATAGAATTCTTCAATGAAGTAGGGAATCAACAAAGAAAGCTGGTGCTGGTTTGTGAGTCGGATGAGGGAGATATGGTTTGACCTGGGCCTGGTGATGCTCGAGGTAGACATACTCGATAAGCTTCGATTGAGTTAAAACCTGGGGGTCCCACACTTCCTAAACATGGAATGATGCGATAACTTAAAAAAAAGCCAAAACGATGACGCTCTGGCGTGAACTACATACGGCGCTCAATGGACCACATACAAGGCCACCGAGGCTCGAGAACAGAGCTAAGCCTAAAGGGCCATAATGGTGCTATATGAGAGCGATGGATGGTGGCACTGCCAGGATGGGACTCTGGGAGTGTCAGGGGACAAGGTGTGAGGGTCTAAAACCATGCCCGGACATAAATGAAGTGAATCTGCAGATTTTGAAAAGGGGGAAGGGTTTCGTTGAAATGAGGACATCTGCGATGAAGTGTCGGCTGGACATTAAACTAAGCTTCTGGGAACCCAGCCAGACAAATTTTAATTTGAGAGCTTGATTGTGGTGATTACGCTATGAGTTTGGGATTTTTAGTTTTTAATTTTGTTAAAAAAAATTTTATTATGTAGTTTGTGATAGTTTGTTGAATATTTTTCGGGGACATGAGACTGATGGAGTGGACTTAGATGTTATTATGGAAAACACGTTAACAATCTTGGAATATGAGAAAATAGCTACAAAGGGGGGTAGTTCTAATTCCCTCAATTTGTTTTTAATGATAATGCATAGTTGAAAGTTAGGAAGAATATAAAGATTTTTAGAGCATAAAGTGTTAGACAAGCTGGAAAACATATTTTGATTTGGCAGATGCCTTGTTGAATATTTGATGAATGATATTGAGTGAAGAAAAGAATTTGATGAATCATACCGAATGAGAATTTATTTTGATGAAATATGTGTTTGCAAAGAAAGTATGAACGCTAAATTGGAAAGGCGTTATTGCATAATATCTGTGAGTTTGAATAGTTTGAAGGTTTGAAAATTTGTGAAAATATTAAAATAGTTTTAGAGGTAGAAACGAGGAACTGTGCGACCAGAGAGAAGAGAAAGTCATGTCGCGACACTAGTTGAACTTTTGGTGCTAAAATGGGACATGCTTTTTATCACGACAAGCTTTTTATATGTCGAGACAAAGTTGGTGCTAAAATGGACATACGAAAAAGAGTTTAGCCATGACATATTTTTCTCTCTTTGTTCGCGACACCACGACAAACGGGCCTCAGTGTTTGTCTCGTATGAGATTTCTGTTAAATATTATGTGACATAATTCAATTGGAAGGATGAACAAATTTATGTCGCGACATCTTTTGCTCAATCGCGACAAAGAATTGCTGAATCGAAATTAGGACCGAAATTTATTGTCGTTTGAAAAACATTTCTATATCGTTGACATTTGGTCAAAAGATGAGCTTTAAGAGTAAAAATTATCATTGACAATTAAAGTTTGAAAACTTAAAGTCCTTTGTACATCGATAATATTAAAACCATTCGAAGTCCTCCTCGCCGGTTCTATTCTGCTACCGACGTTGGTTCCCCCAGATTCCTAAATAGATCTGTGACCATGTGGGCCTGCTTCTGAGTTCCAAACCTCAAACGAAATCATGGAAGAGATATAATGAGTCGAGAGAATGAAAACGGGTTAAACCATATAGGAAATGAGATATATGAGATAAAGAGAGAAGTTTATAGAAATAAGCGAAATAAACTCAAATAAAACCTAAAAAAAAACTTTAAGCGCATCTATTATATGCATTCTGCTCTCAAAGGGACAAACTGAATTTAGGATCATGAATATGGATATTTCTTATATTTATGAAGAGACTCTGATCATAAGAAACTTCAAATGAGATAGGAGATATAAATAAATGTTCCTCAATTGACTTGATCATGAGATAGATCTGTGATTTATTCTATTTATTTAAATAAGAAACTCAGATGTAGCAAATAACAGTAAGAGATTTGTGCAAAGAAGAGTAATGAGGTGAGGGATGGACTGTGATAGACTCATTTGGAGATGGTTTCTATCTTTCAAAGGAGTGATGGAGACAGATCTCATTATATGATCATTGTAAAGAGAAAGACGAGATGAGACTATGAGATGGTGACACGACTACCAGGTGTGAACATGCCTAGTTGATGGCAGGAGATGGAATGCCACCAGGGGCCACCTGATCCAGGGCCGGAAGGGATTGGCTTGAAAACGAGCAAGGTGTGTAGTTTGCATTTTTATGTTCAGTCATACTTTGCCTTCTAACATATGGATTGGAAAGAGCAATCTTGTTATATGCCATCCTAAAGGGGTATAAATTTAGTGTGAGCAAGATAACAGAAAACTTAATTCTGAGTTATTATAGAGGAGGATATGAAGGACTAATCCCTCAACCAGTACTGATTTCAAGACTCTACATCTTGGGTGGTGTTGAGAAGAGGCTTTGGAGAAAGAAAAAGTGCGATTTTTGAGGCATCGTGTGACACGCCCTGACGGCCACCGGATGAAGGACCGGATAGTGTCAACTTGCGGAATACCTTATATAGTCATAGAGTGTCTCATTACCCTGAAAAATGAATGTCTCTCTGGGGACTCGAAACTGCTGAGTAAAAATGACCCGTTGGACCCATACATCCATACTCACCAAAATATAATCATTTATATTACAATAGTTTCAAGAGTTAATTACACTCCTATACAAACATGTATCAATCAGAATATTTCATACGTCTGTTACAAAAATATATAATCAAATCCACATGTCGGCTTTCTTCTTAAAAGCGGCCTCTAGTGAGGGTCGTCTTCCTAAATACTCCCTGTACCTAAAAAGGGGATCCCACGACGGTGTAAGAAATGCCCAGTAGTTGAATTTTCCTACATTGGGTTACTTCCCACCTAAGTGCTCATGCAATGGTAAACACACATATTCAAGTGAATTCATGATTCCTACTCAAATGTCTACATACCCGATCCGTGCCTCGAGTCTCGCAGAGCTCTCTCACATATGCTAATTATATTTTATTATGAAAATTGTTCCAAACAAATATATTTGTTTGCTTTGTGGACAACCCTTGGGGTGGTGTTGGACAACTCTTGATAGTCCATTGGACATCCTCCAGGCCAATTGTTGGACAGCTTTCCCAATACAGTCTTGGACGACTTTTCGATATAATTTTTTTCCAAAATATAAATAAAACGTTCACTAGTACTCTCACGTTGTCACGTGCATATATGAAGTATACGTTGTGCCATTTTCATACAATACATGTTGACATGGCATTGTATCGTGACGACATGCATATATTAACAAAACTTTACACATAACCAGCATATTTATTCAATCATAGCAGCCTTTTATCAACACATAAAGTGCTTTGCTTGTGGCTTGATCACGCCAGGCGGTCCGGAACTGGGATTCACGGTCCCAAATTTTTGGGCAAGACCGAACGACCACTCGAGGCCGCGGGATATACCTGACATTAAAATGGCTCTGCGGCGAAGGTTAACTCGAAAAATGGATGAAGACCACCTCCGGGTGCGGACTCACGTGCGTACCGCGGCACGGCTGTGCGGTGGGGATCGGCACCTGCGTGTGATAAAGCCGAGGGATTCAACGGGCCAGATAGTTGAAAATTTAGAAGGGTGAGAGCATCTCTTTAAAAACTCTCTCACCACTTCCGGTTTGCCTTTCTCCTCACCACTCTGTGCATGATACCCCACCACCACTGCATAACCGATCGGGAAGATAGAGGTCAAAATTGAGATGTCATCTCACTTGCCACATGTCACACTTTTAATGGTCCTTGGTTTCCCTTATCTCTGTAACCATCACCACTAGTTCCACCACGATCCCATGTTGCCACATGTGTCTTTCATGGGTCCGCCCGAATCATTGTTTATTGCTCACATCTTGACACATGGCTCAATGTGGGCCACTCAGCACTTGCCACATGTCGCGTTACTCTGGGTTGCGCTTATTAGACGTGAATTCAGCGTCTTAAGTCGGCGAAGTCGGCGTGGTAGTGATTCCCAGCGTTGATGGAAATACGTTTCGATCATCGAGGTCTAGAAAAATTACGGATTTTGGCCAAGAAATTACAACTTTACTATTTTAGGAAAATTAGAGATTTAGGGTTTTACATTCTTCCTTTCCTTAAAGAATTTCGTCAAATTCCACGCGATCACTTGACTCACATGCATATACAGTATTTTTCTTCATGCATATAAACTAGTCAATTTTAATTATTAAACGACTAAAAGCTAGCATTGCCTTCATCCCTAAACAGAAGGGATAAAGTGTTTGCATCGTGTCCTCGCACTCCCACGTTGCTTCCTCCACTTCACAGTGTTGCCACAGTACTTTCACTAGCCTCACGGTCTTGCGTCGTAAAACCTAATCCTGGTTATCCATGATGCACACTGGTCCCTCCTCGAAGGTTCCATCTGTGTCAACCGTAATCTCTCCCCAATCCACAACGTGAGCTGGATTTGGAGTGTACTTCCGGAGCATGAAGACGTGGAATACCTCATGGATACCTTCCATGCTAGGCGGCCCGGAGCCCTAAGCGGTGCGCTATGGTTCCGCTACTCTCGGTATCTCGAAGGGGCACGATGGTTTCTCGGCATTGCTTCCCTCGCTTGTTGAACCTGACCACTTCTCTCTTAGGCATCACCCCTTCAAAGAGAGCGTGATCCGCAACCTCAAACTCTAGGTGAGTAATGGTAATAATAGTGTAACTCTTCTATCGATTACGAGCCGTGAGAAAGGCATTTGGCAGGTATCAAACTCACCTTTTCGGAGGTGTCCCTAATCAAATCTAGACCCGTAATGGAGCTCTCTCCTACCTCGGTTTAGCAAATAGGTGATCGGCATGGCCTCCCAAAAAATGCCTCATATGGTGCCATCTATACACTACTTTGATAAGCTGACTGAACTGTGGCGAATTCCACTAAGGGCAAAGTGCCTTTCCAGGAAGTTTGCCTTTGCATGGTCTAGATGCGTACTCGCGACATGTGTCCCCAATATACGTATGGTCTCAGGCTGGCCAGGTAATAATACGTGGGTGGAAGGTTGTACTCATGGTCAACCGGGTCCCTATAACCTTTTGGAAGCTCTTCCAAAGGGTCTTGTTTGTAAATCTCGGGTCTGCACACATGCGAAACTATGGATGCCGGCACTCTGTGTGGCGGGACGATCTCTCGGATATCTGATAGGTAGAATTCCTCCGAGTGTGAGAAGAGGTCATCATGCCGCGGCTAGAAAAGGAGTAATATGCGGAGCTTCGTGGCGGGATCCCTACTATCACCCACACCGCGTCATCTCTCTGTGGCGTCCGTGGCAAGTGGGTTATAAAGTCCATCGTGACGTGCTCCCACTTCCACTCAACCACCTCCAATGGCTGAAGTAGCCCTGTTGTCTTTTGACGTTCTGTCTTAACCTGCTGACACGTGAGACATCTTCGAAGTGTGGGAGTCGATGGTCTCTTCATCCGAACTTTAGTAGTATTGGTGGCGAAGATCTGAGCGCTCTTCCATGTTTGAGCTGGATCTGGCGGGGTGGGGGACGGTGGAACTCCTGGGATCTCCTCTCCGGATGTCATGTTGGGGAACCCTTGCCGGAGTCCCTATACGGAAGAGACTACCATGCAGTGGATGAATTAAAATACTAAATCACTTGGCAGACTATACCCAATCCCTAATAAACGCATCTACGTAATCACATCCCGGGGGACTTAATCACTTTGCTCAATAGAACTGATTGGCAGCTACTAAACTCCGACTACCCAATATAGCGTTTGTGCGCCCAACGCCAATCTGGTATCTGCTCTGGGATATGCGTCACTGGCATTCACGTTCGATTATCAACCTCTGCGCTTACCTAGATGGTATTGCAAGTGAGGATCATAATCCTCACAGAAACTCCAGCCATCTACGTTGCTCATATTGAGGTCATTTGGCATTAATATACAAAACGGACTTTTGTGGTATGAGTACATCTCAAGCTTGCTCACATACTATAAGTAAGTAGGCGCCAAATCTTGAGGACTGCAAAAACGAAAACTAAAGCTTCAGCATGTCATGTGTGGGGGTAATTGCACATGATTCTTTGCGTATCTAGAACCATAGCTTCTAACCCTCTCGAGAGCGCATCAAAAGCATCCAGGTCCGACCAGGCATCTGATACATTGTGTGTACCTCTGTCCCCCTTTCGGGACTATCGAAATAGAAATTTAAAATAAGCCTCATCTTCAACTCCTGGAATGCCTTCTCGCACAGGTCATTCCATTCAAACTTGACCTCCTTCCTAGTCAGTTTTGTCATAGGTGTCGCTAGTCGGGAGAAGTCCTCGATACTGAACCTCAATGGTACCTGCAATCGAAACTGTGTCTCGAGGCCCGAGCTTTGGTCTCCTCCTTTAACTCGTACGAGGCACCTCGACCTTCTGGGTCCATTAATCGCGATGTTGACACCACGTGTCCCAAAAATCTTACCTCAGTAAGCCAAAACTCGCACTTATTGAACTTGGCATACAGCTGATGGTCTCTCAGCAGCTGCAAAACAATTCTCAAATGATCCTCATGCCCCTCTCAGACTAGAAGTAGATCAAAATGTCATTAACAAAGACTATGACAAACTGATCTAGATAGGGTTGGAACACCCTATGCATGAGATCCATGAATCTTGTTGGTGCCATTCAAATCGACCAAGCATCCTTTATCAGAACTTAAGTTCCCATAAACGGTAATGTTGTGAATCTTTGTCTTGGGATATCTAAGACTAGAAGTAGATCAAAATGTCATTAACAAAGACTATGACAAACTGATGTGGATGGAGTTGGATAGTCTTGTGTGAATCAGTGAATGCATTTAGTGGCATTGGGTGGTCAACCCAAAAAGGGCTTGTAAACTTAAGTTCCTGCGTGTCTTGTATCTTGTCTTGGGGATATCATCTCCCACTAACCCTCGGTGATGGTAACGGTGTGAAGATCCCATCTTGGAGTAGACTCGCGCTCCCTCGGTGATCGAATAGAATCATCGATCGTCAAATAATGGGTGTCGATTCTTGATCGTAACCTGTTCAAGCTGTCGATAGTCAGTACTGCATAGTTGAAGGGTCTTATCCTTCTTTATTCGCAAATAGAGCAGGGCGCGGGCGCAGATGGTGAAAATGCTTCGATGCAATAGATCCCTTGTCGGTAACTCTGGCCATCACGAACCACGAGTTCCTACGACTACTTGGGGTGCCATCCTATGTGAAGTCATAGAGATGGGTGACGTGCCAGGGTGTAACTCAATACAGAAGTCTACATCCCTCTACGGAGGTAATCCCGGTAGCTCATCTGAAAAAACATCCTCATATTCGCACACTACCCCACGAGAGCCAGTCGAGTGAGTGTACATAAAGTGCATGGGATGGGAACATGTGAGAAGCGCGACCCTTTCAAGCGTCGGGGTGTGAAATGTCTGGAATTGGCCATTCACGGTATGGGGCAAAGCATCGTTTTGTTCTGCTATAGCGTGGCTACAAGTACCATCCACGCATGTAAGAGGTAACCCTCCCTGCGCTCCTGATCGATTAAGGACGGAATCACGTATCGCGTCAGCGATCCCATCGGGGATGACGCGAACTGCTGTGTCCGCTGACCCTGAGTCCACGTGAGCAGAATCCCAGGGGAGATCTCTGGCTGGCCCGACATATCATATCTACTCTCACTGTCCTAGGGGAGACTCTCATACGAAAGGGGGACTCCTCGAGGTCTCGACCTCCCAAAGCCCCGGACTCTCATGGCCGGTTTCTTAATGACAAATAGATGCGGAGATGCACCGAGGATCAGAGCAACACTCTTGCCCACATGGCGAGATAGCAAAAATGTACCTTGTATGGGCGGGTGGTTGCGACTCAGGTGACGTGATGGGGATGGGCCACAAACCCTACATCCTTGATGTCCCTACCTGTGGGCCATGTCCACGCGCCCCGGCTATAATCGACTCCTTTAGCTGCCTACATGGCAGGCGGGATAGCTGGAGTGCGAGTATGATTCGGTCGGGCAGATTGGCGAATCGAACGGTTTGAGTCTTGAAACCATGTCTTTAGGACTCTTTACTTTTTTTCGAGCTTAACATACTGTGGGTATCTGATTAATTTTGTAATAATCAGCTGTCATTTATATACAAAGGAACCTGTTGTCGGATTGGTATCCATTAAAATCTCTACACATATGCCCAGAATAACATACGTATGTACATATTTAACCACAAACATCGAGAGGATCGCGGAAAACAATCTTGGTGAAACGACATATCTCACGGGAGATGAGCCCTCTGTGGTGTGGAATGTCACATCCTCTTTTATCTCCTCTTCGATTACCTACACGGATTGAACACATTGCTAAAGCTTTACGCTTAGTGGGAACATATAGGCATTAACGACCCGATAACGATGTCCGCCGTCACTATCTTTTTACTTTTACTTTTACTTATGCATATAAGAAGTCTATTCTTATGTGACTTCTAACTCATCTCATAATAGCACATATGGAGATGTTATTTACGTTTCAAATTCATGCATCATCTTGCGTTTCATGTGCTTCCACTGTGTCATGTCTTTACGGGTTGTAACTCATATCTACTACATGTATGTCGAGATCGAAATCATATTCTGGGGACGTTCATATGATGGCAGATTGAACAAATCAAGTCATATCAATTTCATACGAGGTTCGTCGGACTAATACCCGATACATGGTGGAACTCTGCCCAGTCACTTCTATCCCGACCCGAAGCCATTAATCAACTCCCTTTAGCAATTCGTTTCGCGATAAGGACCCAGTTTAAAAACATTTTGTTTCGTTATATTAAATTTTCAATTTCAAAGATGTCGCGACGAATCCTCGACTTGGCCCGATTGGACGGATCTCTAAGGGCTGGGCGGGTTTACTCAGGCGTTTTCTATCAAAACATTTGTATTTTGTCTTATTAAATTTTTATTTTCCAAAAGTGTGTGACCGAATCTCCGGCAGGCAGGTTGGCGGATCAAAGAATTTGGAGCCGGTTTACTTTCAGGCATTTTCGGGATGATGTTTCCAAAACATGTTGTTTATGTTCTTCCATTTTTAGACCTTTTAATTAAGCGAAAGCACTTCTTTTCGGGCAATCCGCAACATTTGCACCTTGCGCCTTAAATTCAAAAAAAGACCCATGCAAACATTCGTATAATAACATACATTTACCCATAAAAATAATGCCTTTTATCACACCAACTCATGCTATTTCATTTCGCATGCTTTCATTTACACATCATTTATCATATCACAACATGCATTTTTCAATGCAATAATTCAATTCACAATTCAATTTATGGGATTTAACATACACATAAAAATGCATTTGCCTCTAGGCGATATTTGTTGGTTATTTCTCTTTGACTATTTAATTCACATTTTAAATGATTCCGTTTAGCCTGAATCCACGCCCTTGGCCATCATTGGTAATGCACTTTGGTTTATTTTGGTCGGTCTCCCATCATGGCGGATGTTTGTTTGGTGCACCCGACATGTGGTATTGCCAATCCGGTTCTCCATCATAACGGATAGATTTGGTTACATCCCGATATACGTGGTATCACTTATTCGGTTCTTCCATCGCGCCAGCCCGGATCTCTTAGTTTGGTGCACGAATCCCGGTACGTGGTATCGACATTGGTTCTCCCGTCATGGCGGATGTCGTTTGGTTATCCCGGATGCGATGGTATCACTTAAATGCCTCGCAGCCATCGAGGCGGATGCGCGTTGGTGCATCCGCCAAGTGGAACATTTCTTCAATACCATACACCATCATGACGGGATCTTAGATTGGTGCATCAGCCAAGTGGGACGTGGAAAATTTCGGAATTGCCTTCATGACGGATGCGATTGTGCATCCGTCCGGTAATTCGTCGATATATCAATTAATTCACATCTATAGCGGATTCCGTTTAATGAATCCCGTCTTTATCATCATTCATATTCATTACGATTTTCAAAAATCACATTTCGATTTCAATTTCACTTTAGTGATATCTTTTCCAAGATATGCACGATTTATGTACTTATTCGTATGCTCATTCATAAATTCATTTATACGTATACTCATTCCACACGTATACTCATTCCTTACACTCATTCATAAATTCATTTACGTATACTCATTCCACGTATACTCATTCATACACTCATTCATAGAGATTCATTCATAACTATGCACTCGTTTCATAAATTCATTTACGTATACTTGATTTCCGCGTATACTCCATTCCTTTTCATTTACATAATGCATTCACGAAAACACATACTCATTCATGTATACTCATTCCATATATTATATTATTCACGTATACTCGCATTCATACACTCATTCACATATTCATTCCGTAACCTTGCTCATTTCATAAATTCATTTACATTATACTTATTCAGCGTATACTGCGTTCATACACTCATTCACATATTCATTCATGTATACTTTCGTTCATAAATTCATTCACGTATACTCATTCACGTTATACTCCTATCATTTTGTTGTCATTTTCTGGTTATATGTGATAACCAATCATATATCTGTAACCACATTATGTGTTCATGACATATTGCCTTTCATGTTCCTGAAAATCATGTTTCAGTCGTTTTCATTTTCTTTATTTATGAATCATTTTTCATGTTTCATAGAACACATCTTTACATTTTCATTTCTACATTTTCCTTGTTCATGCCTATTACATATGGCGGCACTTCATATTCTTGTGATATGATGTATGTGGAATCACACCTCATTCATATATTCTTGTTCTATAACTGTAATCTACTTTACTTAGGAAGTGGAATCAATCAATCGGATCATCGAAAGCTAAAGTTATGGCATTTTTCATGCGAGCTAGTCGGTTACCGGGATTAACTAGAACAGTTCGTATTACTAATTTTCCGGGATGCTTAACTTCATGTTTGACTCTAGGTCATTGTATTATTTTAAAGATAAGGTGCTAAGGGTTCTATTCCAGGCACCGAATCACCAATTCAGACACACCAAAACTCAAGGATCGTCGAGAAAACGGCCGATTTACTCTATGTTAGTTGGACTAGAATTTGGCTTGCATGGCCCATCTTTGAGTGAATTTTAAACCAGCCTGGGATCCAGGAATTTGGCAGTAACCTATTCTTTTGGGACTTGATTCTCTCCTTGGGATCTCTGTACTGTATTTATTAGCCACTTGAATCACTCAAATCGGATAAGAAATAGGCAATTTATGGCCAAAATACAAAACCTGGTCGGCTGGGGGCATCTTGAGGATGTACCGGTACACCCCCAAAGTGTACCGGTACACTTTGGCTTCTGGTGGGGTGTACCGGTACACTACTGTTCATGTACCGGTTTGGCTGCCCTGGACTGCCCGAGAATGTGGTATTTTCTCCTCTTTTTTTCCATATTTTTGATACCTAATTCCAATTCCACACTTCATATACACCTCAAAACCATTTTCATATTCATTTTGTAACACTCTTTTCTATTCAATTCCTCTTCCAATATACTTATCTTTACTTCTTAAAAAATCTACCATGAATTACTCTCAAATATAGCACTAATATGGAGTTATAACCCCATACACAAACCAAATACAAGGATTTGCTGGGGTTTGTTCTAGCTTGACTCTTTTGCCTTCGCGATTGTCATTGAATCGACCTCGAAAGGGAGGATTCGATTTTATTGAGGTTTTACCACCACTCCGTAATCTTTTGGATTAGGATGAAAATCCTATTCTAGTACTAGAAAGAAATCCAGTTACCAACAAGAGGGACTCATGTTGCCCAGGATGAACTTTAAACCCTAGGTTTGGGGGCAATCCATTAACCAAACAAAACTAAGGATCCATACTGTGGTTAGTAGTTCCCATACCTTTCTTAACCTTACTTGAACTATAGCTGAGCTTTTCTCTTATTACTCTTCCTCTTCTTCTTCTTCTTCTCTCTTTCTCTCTTCTCTCCCTACGGTTTGTTCTCCTCAAAATGAGACCGATTTTGGGTCTTAAATCCCATGTTTCTTCTGGGCCGTGTTTGGCGAAGTAAAAAATCCATTTTTCTTTTAAGTTTTCATAGTGCATCTTGGTCCCCCCATTTCATCTTCTATTTCTATTCCATCTTGCTTTCTCTATTGCCTTGAATCCCATTACTTCTTTAAATTTAGTTTGGCATATCTTATCTTTTGGCTTTGAGCCTTTGGGTCCTCAGAAGTGGAAATTGACCACTTTACCACTTGTCTCTAATATGTTTCAGTTCTTGGTTCTCTGTTTTTTATTTCGAAAATTCATATTTAGCTTTTAATATACCATAAACAAGTCCAAAAACTGCTGGGGTATATTTCGAGTGTTAGGCCGTGCGGCTCCTAGAGGCGGAATGCGGCTCCTTTTACCCATACTTGGGGACAATGGAGGAGGGAACTCTTATCAGCGCATCCTCTCTTTGTCTTATGGCCCATTTGGGATTTGTCCTATCTTTTAAACGAGCAGGATCCCCGTCTCGGCGGCAATCCCTCCTCATATGTCCGGGCTGTTGGCAGTGGAAACATACCATTTGTCTGGCGACGGCGTGCACATCCACAACGGATGGCGCGGCTTTAGACCGATGACCAGGGAGCATTTCGGCTTAACTCTACGGGCGGAAGTGACTCTCCTTCCTCTTGCCATTGTTGCACCCATCTCGGATGCAGTGACCTCTATTTCCTTCTCTATGGTCAGGGTTGTCCCGACCATAAAATCCCTGTCTTGTAGGCGAAGTCCTACAATCTTGCCTCAAATGGACAACTTTAGCCCATTCTCAAATCTCCTGACCTTGGCCATATCCGTGGCTACATAATCGTCAGCAAAGAGAGCTAACTCAGTAAACTTAGCCATGTACTCCATCATTGTCATTGTTCCCTGCCTTAGCTCTAGGATTCCCTGGAAGGAGCCTTTGCATGTCCTAGCGTGGCGAGAAAATACTTACCGGGTGTAGGAGAGCTCATGGAACTACGCTGGCTCCATTGCCTCACAAGTCTGCCAGGGTCTTAACTTTAGTCCCACCACACTTGGGACTCGCCTCTAGCTGGCTGCGGCTAGTCGAGTCTGAATCGCATCGGAGGATGTGTCCATGGCCTCCCGATACCTTCTCGATACGCTAAACCAATGAGGTACGCCACCATCGGATCTCCTCCCCCTGTCAATATAGGAGGATGATGTTCCCTGAACCTCTGGAGGTTACTCGGACCTCCCTAGCTACTAGCTGCACTAGCCTGTGCAATGGCTTATGTGCAATACCCACTTTGACCCAGCTGCCCGAGCTGTGGCGTCGAAAATAGGTGGTGCTGGACTAGCACCTTGTGGACGACCTCTACGTCCTCGTCCTCACTAGCTAACTACACATGTCAAATGGTAAGTTGAGTTTTAATGAAGTATCTCTAAGGGTGTAAATACAACCTCAAGACACTATTCACTCACCGAAAAAAAATTACATGCTCCACGTCAAGGCATTCATAGGTAATGCTAGATAAACATTCCATATATTAAGTCATCTGAAAGGAAAGAAAAATTCATTTTAATAACCACTTTTTTTTTAGTGTGACTTCAGCCAGGAACAGTGTCCATAGACGGTGTTCCACCTGATGACAAATAGTCTTGGCTACCGGCGGTGGTCGTGTGCCGCGATTACGTAATGCACTATGCTCACACTACAAACGCGGGCTTAAATCTTGTCGCGTGGCGCCTAAGCATCATGCTGTCGTCGTGCCTGGCGCGCGTAGTCGATGTCGTCGTGAGTTGTCGGCCCGGGCGTCCCGTACGCTTCGGCGGTCGCGACACCCCATCGGCTGCTCGTCGCCCAACACCAAAATGTGTCGCTTGACGGACCTCATCCACCGCGCGACTTTCATGTCAGCGACTCAGGCGGCGTTCGCGCGCCCCGATAAACGCTCTGTCGTGACATAGAAAATCATGCCATGACGAGAATAACTTGTTCCGGCCCGACCATGTCCGCGACACAAAATTGATGTCGCAACACAGACGAGAAAACTTTATCAGCGTCTCGCATAGCGTCGATGTTGTGGTAGCGTGCGCCGCCTGCCATCGCGGGCATTGCTAAGCTGGCAGCATCTTGGCGCTGCCATGCACACACCACGCCACCTGTCGCGACACCCTGGCGTGTCGCTGACGAAGGCTAGAAATGGGCGACAGCCCACTTCATTTTAAATCCCATGACCCTTGCAAAAAAAAAAAAAAAAAAAAAAAAAAAAAAAAATTCAAAATCCTCTAGTTGCCACCATACTGCTTCTTGGCTCTTATAGCCTTCTGAGCCTACTATCTAAAGATGCGGTAAGTGGAAACTCTCGAGAATCACTAAAATATATAAACACCTATCATTTATATACTTCACACAACCCTTTTCTATTGTAAACAAAGCTGAATAATCTTTACAGGAATTCCTGAAAACACAACTTCAATTTATATTTAGAAACTATAACTATTGTCTAGGAAAAAAAATTAATAATATATATATATATATATATATATATATATATATATATATATATATATATTAATATTTCACTTATTTCTGAACTATTTTTGCCCGTAAATCCTAAAACCCACCCAAGGTTATATTTTCTCGACCCCTAGTGTTGACCATGCTGTTCTGAACATTATGAAATCACCTGACTCATACAACATGTCGGCAGATATTGGATGCATGAAAATGAGGTTGTGTAGTCACTGAGAGCTGTGCCAGCCCGAGCCATAGGTCATGGTATACTCTTCACGATATTAGCTACCAACTAGTATCAGACATCTAGTTCTAAGTGGTACATAAACCTAGGCTCGATGCCAAGGCTGCGGCGCCCTAAACCTGCGGGGTTCGTTGATGAGTCAGTCGACTCACCGGAATACATGTAGGTGGGTTAGGTGTCTCGATGCATGAATGAGTGTCTCGTCTTACGCAAAATGAGTGTCTCTCCTGCCGAGACTCTTGAAGCAGACAGGGACCAAAAATGGCCGCGTCGGGGCCCAGCCATCCATACTCACCAAAATGCTCTGGTGTGACTATATTATAATAGTTTCAAGAGTTAATTACACTCCTATACAAACATGTATCAATCAAAATGTTTCATACATGTTTTACAAAAATATATAATCAAAGCCACATGTCGGCTTTCTTCTCAAAAGCGACCTCTAGTGAGCGTCGTCTTCTTGAATACTTCCTATGCACGAAGGGGATCACGACGGGGTGAAGCGATGCCCAGTGGACGAGATTTTCCTACATTGGGTTCTCCGCTAAGTGCTCATCACCCAGTAACTAACACACATATTCAAGTGAATTCATGAGTTTCTTTACTTTCAGTGTCTACATGCAATCCCATGCCTCGAGTCCTCTCCGTGAGCTCTCTCACACATGCTTGTGCCGTGTATGGTGTTTCAACAAATCTATTCATTTGTTTTACTTTGTGTGTGGACAACCCTCAGGGATTGGGTGTTGGACAACTCTTGAAACAGTCCATTGGACATCCTCCGACATGAATTGTTGGACAACTTTCCAATGCAATTCTTTGAACGACTTTCCGATATAATTTTTTTTTTCCAAAATATGTCATGCACTTACACCTAGTACTCTACGGTGTCCCCATGCATATGAAATGCATTATGCCATTTTCATACAATACATGTGCTCTATATAGAAGCATGCATATCCTTAACAAAATTTACACAAACAACATGTTATTCAATCGTAGCAATAACATATCAACACACAAAGCCACACACAAACAGTCTCGGTCGATTTCGGGTCGAAAGGCGTAACTCTGGGTTTCACCACTTGAGTCCAAATTTTTTGAATCAAATGAAAGGCCACTCGATTTAGAAAATCACTAACCATTAAAATGGCTCTTAGCTAAATATTAGCTTCCAGTAGGATGGGAAGACCCACACCTCCGGGAGTTCTTGAAACTCCACAATCTGCAGTGCCCGCGTGACCCTTTCAGTGGGGATCAACTTTGCCTTTTGTCTCGTCGAGATTCAACGAACCGATCGTCGAAAAATCTAGAGAGAAGTGAGAGCTTCTCACTCTAAAAACTCTCTCTCACTTTCGGTTTGCCTTTCTCTCTCCTCTTCCCCCCTCTCCCAACCGGTTGGGAGAAGATAGAGGTCAAGTGAGATGTCATCTCACTTGCCACATGTCACACTTTTAGTGGTCCTTAGGATTTCCCTTATCCTCTTATCCATCTACCATGGATTTCCACCCAATCCCATATTGCCACATGTCTTTCATGGGTCCCACTTGAGCTCTCATTGTTTGACTTGCTCATAGATTGACATTTGGCTCAATGTGAGCCACTCGACACACACTTACATGTCATGGCGTGGGCTCGGTGCCTCGAACGTGAAATTTTCAAGACGTCTTGGGTCTTCGGCCAAGTATTCGGCGTGGTAGCTAGATTTGACGGATGCTCTGATTCAATGGATGAAATACGTTTTGTCCTTCGAGATCTAAGCAATTTTAGTTTGACGAGAAATTACCATTTTACTATTTTTCATAAAATTAGAATTTTCTGGGGTTTTACACATCACCTCGACGTGCCGGAGGAATCCTGAGGGTGCAAAACGAGGAGGCGAATTGGAACATAAGGGAAGAAGAAGAACCATCGATCTGGCAACCAGCGACGAAGGTGAATCACGAGCTCAACAAAGGCGGAGGGGTGTGGGCCCGATGCGACCCTCTACCTTGAGGGTGAGACAAAATTGACAGGAGCATGTTGAAGGCTGAGGCACATCTAGGTAACAACTTCTGTGATCCCCAGGATGCTAAGATCCTGAGGACGAATGAGGGGAACTGACCATTTGAAGCTCAAAGCGCAACTCAAGGATGAGTACATGGAGGCTGAGCTTAGAAGAAGGGACCAAAACTTGGAAGAAGCTCTAAAGTAGAGAGATGAGGAATGGAAGAGTAGATGGGAAATAAGAGAACAAGAGTTGAGTAAAGAACTGAGAGCAAGAGAAGATGCTTTTCTTTCATATTAGCTCAAGAGAGATAGTGAGCTACTTAAGATCATGAAAGAGAGGGAGGATGCTATGGAGAAGAACTTGCTGCATAAGGCAAATGCCTTTGGGTATTTGTACAAAGAGCATCAAAAGGGACCAAGAACTCTAATTGAAAAAAGGGATAAAAATTGAAGGGCTCCTACGGAACTACGGGGGAGGGTGGGGTGGACACATGAAGGCTGGATGATGATCGCTTAAAGAAACATAGTCAAAGAAAGTGGCATTCTTGCCTAGGGTGAGTTATAGGGAACCTTTAATTCTATTGGGTAGAGACAAAATGAAATGATCAAGCAATTAGCCGCTGCTTTCATGGAGTGGTTTGTGGTTTTTAAACGAGAGGGGATGGAGAAGGCGATAAGATTAAGGCGGCCACAGAAGTCGAGATCCTTGAGTTCTCGCCTTACGAGGTGGGTATAAACTAGATCTAGTTGCCCTACCTCCTCATAGGCATGACAAGAAGAAAATAGCTCTTGCCCTTCTCTTTCCATCTCTTCTGCATCCATATGCACAATATTACCCTTAAAAACATTCAGTGAAATATAAATTGTGCATTTACGTCATTCTTGAGAGGTGGTCGTTGATGCCATGTTTGTGAAGAAAGGGGTTTGTGTGTTTATTGTATATGTTCTTTTCTTTCTTATTGTTTACTTTTGAATAAATTGGAATTGATGAAGTTTTGTTCATAAGACTTAGATGAAATAATTGAGAAACAAATTTACCTAGATCTAATTGTTAAATTACTACAGCATGTTTGGTTGATTTGAATTGATTAAAGAATGAAATTGTGGTTGTGTTGGATTGTTTGAGCTGAATGCATGATTTAAATGAACATCACCAGCTTATTAACAGACAACGACAACAAATCTCAAAACCAAGCAAAAATCTAGCGATGCGTAGGGTAGAGTGAAATGAAATAGGGTTGTAAGGTTATAAATAAATGTGTTGAACTTGAGAATAAGGGAAGGCTTTAATAGGATTGATGGAGCAGAGATAAGAAGACCTATAATTTTGTTTGTGTGTAAGCCGAGTTTGGTTGTAAAAGTCGATCTTTGCACATAGTCGGCGGTAACTACGAAAAGTGTGTCAAGATTAGGAACATCGACAAACTTGGGATCTTACATTCTGTGATGGATCTATCAGGACCATCACAGAGCTTGTTAGATTATTGAACCGAGAGATGAAAGTCTTCTGAAACATTACTACTAACATAAATGATTTAGGCCATCCTTTGGGAGAGTTTGAGCCATTCAAAGAGCCTGCCCTTATGATATGAAGCATATACACTAGTTCCTTATTTGGGTTCTTGATCGAGTCATCAACGACTAGGTAAGAAGCCAATTCCTTCCTAAACATAATCCTATAGTAAGGGACCTTATTTGTAGTGCTCAGAGACAAAAATACATCAATGACATAAAAGGATAAGTTTACGGGAATCATTCCCATTTTCAAGTTGGCGAAAATGATGAAAAGGTTGGAAGATGTCTGAAAGAGATAAGAAGAGATGAAGAAAATTATGAAAAGAGCTGTGAAAAGTAAAACATCAAGGAGGAAGGTGAGTTTGGTCTTTGTAGCCTTCCTCCTTGGGACAAGTAGTAAGTTCTTGGGGTGTTCAACACCCTAGTACCCTAATAATGTCATATGGTATGGGGTTACCACAGCAAGGATTTGGGTGGGTGGTAGAAAGCTTAAAAAGACCCGACATTGCACCGTTCCATAAAACTTGGTGAAGATAAAGGTAAGGAAAAACTTAAAAATGGAGAAGGAAAGTTACCCATCTTACGGCTATTGTGGAAAAGGAAGAAAAAAAAGATACCACAATGAAGGAATATGCGAAAAATGCACAAACTTGATAGGAAGGTTAGAAACTTACGATAAAGAGAATCAAGGATGTTATCAAAGAGGCGGGGGTGTAAGTTATCGAGTGAAATATTAAGACTGATTGAGGACCTAAAGTATCTGGTAATCTACGATTACCCAAACACTCATTACAAGCATACTAAAAGAGAGACAGTTTCTCAGAGTTGTGTTCATGTGCCTGTACATTAGTGGAAATTGAATATGATGGCGGGGGCGTATGAGACTTTAAAAATGAAGAGAGAGTATACCCGACTGAGTATTATCCCGAGAGAAGATTAGCCGATACGCAAAGATGCTTGGGCAGAAAATCCAATTTTCTCAAAAGGGCAAAATCGTAATTTAGGTCAAAAATCCAAGGGATTTGACCTCTAGATCTCGGATGGCTGAGAGATGGATTTTCACCGTTGGGAGGACTTCTCTGGGCGGAATCTGGCCAACGCATGATGAATTTAGTTGGTTCAGGCGTTGAATTGCACATTCGAGCATCGCGTTCCGGGTCGCAGGGTAAACGGTATGTGATGTGACGAGATTACTTATAACATGTACTCTCATGTTACTATGTTGCATGGTAAATGAATGGAAATGGGCCAGTACGGGTTGGTGACTGTAAATGTCGAAAAATCAAGTCTTGGGGACATAATTGACATTATTTAAATGTTTAAAATGATAATAGAGGACAAAAAATGAGTGTATAGTGGAGTCTCTGCTGCCTTGGAAATGAGAAGAAAAAATGTGGAAAAAGGAAGGAGGAGATGCAGTGGCTGAAAATGGAGTTTTTAGAGTGAGGAGAGACTTATACTCTGGGACACACGAGCGTCCAGGCCAGTCGAATTCGGTAGGGTTCAGAAGCAAATGGTTCTAAGTGAGAAGGGCTTCTTAGTGGCCACCACAGGAAGACTGAGTTTCAGAGCTGACTGTGTTAGGATTTCATTCTTTTTTTCAGCTGTTTTCTGCTTCAGCCCAGTGTTTAAAATCACTATGGAGATGGTTGCCCGGTTGGAGTTGAGGCCTTGAGCGACCGTTTGTTCAGTCCCTGGCGGGACGAAATGTGTAATTTTGGAGCCCTCTCTGTACAATCCATGGTAGTTTAAGGAGCTGTTTGGGCATCGCCAGTGATGATTTATGTAATTCATGGTTTGGTGTGTATGGGGCCGGAAATAGGTTGTAAGAGGTCGGGTTCCGCAGAAATGAGCCAAATGAGGTTGGATAGTGGCGCAGTGAACGGTAACAGGGTTTCATATTCACGTCGAATAGTGTTCATGAATTATTTTGTGAAAATGTGTTTGGTTGAGTTATTCAAATTGAATTGCTCGTGGTTGTTAATTAGCCCGATGAGCTAATTTTGGTGGTAATGAATTGTGAGGATGTTGCAACATGTTTGTGTGATTTAAATTATGTAAATATATGTATGAGGATATATTGCATATGTTATATAAATTGTATTGGAAATGGCATCATGCATTCCATATGCACTAGGGCACCCTAGAATAATAAGAGTGAGTGCATGAGGTGATTCTTGAGAGAATGGTTTCGGAGGGTTGACTAATAATAATAATTATCGAAGGGTAGTCCATATAAAATATCAATCGTTGGAGTCGGCCTAATTGATATACATCGGAGGGTTGTCCACTAAATAAAACATTGGAGTTGGTCCACTACTTATATTGGAGGGTTGTCCACAAATAAAAACAAATATCTTTGTTGAAAATATTGTTTTCTCGCGTCATGGCTTAAGCGAGTGTGAAGTCGGTGAAGACTTCGGGGTATGAGAGTTAGTCAGTGGGCCATTCAGTAGGATCCGCATTTACTTGAATCTTGTATGTTTTCATTGGGCATTGCATATGCATAGGTGGAGAGTAACCCATTTAGGAATTTGGTTCAGCTGGCGAGCGATATTTCATGCTGACCGAGGAATTATATTATTTCGGTCACGGGGGACGCGTGAGGAGATGGCTCATCATAGAGACCGCTTTAGAAGAGGGTTGTGGCTTTGGTGTGTTGAAAGGTATACATGTATTAGAAAGGTTGTAAACTTTCAATATATGTTGGTATAAGAAGTAAAATTTTGGCTCTTGCTTAACTATGGCTGTATGAATTGTGATGTATGATGATAGGTATTGTTTGGTTCTTGGGCTTCACAGAGTGAGTTTTATATATATATATATGGCATCTTGTGATGTTGCAGATGGTTTAGGACAGGAGTTCTTGGGTGGAATTTCTCGTACAAAGGAAGGAGGAGACTACGCGTAATTTTTAAATGTAGTGAAGCGAGAAATGACCGAGTCACCGACATTACGCGGTATTCACGCGGGTTGAAGGGTAGTCAGCCCAGACCGGGTTTTGGGGGTGTCAACAAAAGGAGAAAGACAGCGCACACGAAATCAAGGTTTAATAGTTAAATTGTTTTGCCATTCGGTTGTTCGATCTTGTTGGTTGATGAGCAATGAAGAAAATCTTCACGGGTTCTATGGCCAAACATGTTAGGATAATTTTATTTGGCCGACATATGTTTTTCTTCAGTCTTTGGGTCTTAGAGCTTTAAACGAGAAAAAGTGTCGCGCAAAAATAAAGTTAAATTGTTTGAGAACCAGAACAAATTTACCTGCCTCTTCTTTCAGCAGGAGCCAAGCAAAACCTTAGGATGTTGGGAGTGATGAGTGGTCTTGGCATGTCTATTTTTAATCCATTTTTCATGGTATGTTTTTAACGAGTTTCGGATCTGTTTACATGGCAAATTACAAACATGGAATATTCACGACTTTTTATCGTTTCGAGTTGTTTGGTAAAAATGAGCTAAACGAAGCAAGGGCGAATGTGGAAAATGCAACAGTCTGTGTCGCAACATAAATTTTGTTTGTCGCGACACAAACTTCAAGCAGGCCAAAAGAACTATGTCGTAGCCGGCCTTAAATGTCGCATGAAGCCGAGGCGTAACTGGTGAAGAGCATTTTTATCCGCAGCAAAGTTATTCTTTAGCGACATTATTGAAGAAGGTGTGAAAAGGACGTTGGACAATCTTAAACTACATTTGCAACAATGATCAAGGCAAATAATGAGGAGCATATGTCGAGGACAATATTCCACTATTTTTAACATAAAAAAGCTAAATACTAACAAATGAACTCTATCGTGACAAAAAAATGGTTTGTCATAGCAAATGCTAAGAATCTGTCTGAGTCAGGCGAAGTGATGTTTATGTTGCGACAAAGTTTTGAGAATCAAAAAACCAGCGCATAAGGAGGAATTTTGTGCAACAAGAGAATCGTATTGCGCGACATAACGTCCGAAATTCACAACTAAGAGCAACAAAATCTGTCGTGACAAAGATTATTTATCGCGACAAACAAAAGCATGAAGGGGTAGAATTCACTGTGGCGATGAGTTGAAGCGAAAAAGAGGGAGTAGAGACAAAGAAATTCAGTGTTCTTGACATAGTGAAGAATTGAAGGCGAGGGTATCATTGTCGGCGACAAAGGGATTTTTGTCCGACCCGATAAAGACTATGGAATAAGGAAGGTATGTCACGAAAAGTAAAATTAGGTCGCGATAGGGGATGAAGAAGAGCGAGATCGGCGAAATGAGATGTGTGCGACAAGATCTACATATCACAACTTGCTTTCTTCAGCAAGACGTACGAATTAGAAAAAGAAAAGTGTGCGACGAGGAGTTTCCCCTATTGTGACAGAAAATGCTAAGGACTCAAAGAATACCTGTCGTGACAAAGAAAACTCTGTCACGATAGAGTTGACATGCTAAAGAGGAAAATGTTTGTCGTGACAAGGAAAAGAATGTCGCGACAAATTCCAGAAGGAGAAAGACATGAGAAGCTGGTTGCAAATAGGTTTAGTGTCGTGACACAAGGCATTCCTGTTGCAACAAGAACAAGACTACTGAATAAAATCTATGTCACGACATTATCAAAGTATGTCATGACAGAATCCAAGAACAAGCCCAGAGAATAGGTAGCGATAGAAAACTAGAAGCTACGATAGACAAACAACAAGACTAAAACTCTGTGCATAGCGAGAACTTTCTATGTCCTTGATAGAGTGACGATTTGGAGCGAGTGCAGGGGATCACAATGCAATTAATGAAGTGTGGCCGGCATTGGAAAGCCTATAAATATAGACGCTTGCGAGGCAAAGTTCGCGACTTTTCGCGACTCGGGGCGTTTGGATGGTGAAGACTCTTGTATATTTTTATTTTTATTTATTTTTATTCTTTTTATTTTCCATTTTAGTAGAGTTAGTTTCAATGTAAATTTTAGTTAGTTTTCTTTTAGATTTCTGGATTTGGGTATTGAACTGAAGTGTAGTTTCGAGATGGTATTTCTTTATAAAATCATCTTTTTCATTACTATCTGATTTACATGGAGGATGGAAAGTTTTGGAGTTCATTTATTTCAGTTCGTTTATGATTTCAGTGAATTTTCACGATCGGAGTTAGTCGCGATAGGGAGTGAACCCGATCTTGAGGAATTGAGCTCATTGGGAAATGGGTCATTGATAGATGAGTCATTTTTTGCACAAGATGGAAGCCTTAATTGGGATTCTTGGAGTGTTTTCTAGGTTATTGTTTTTGAATATTTGATTCCCCGATGCCTTTAGTACCATGTTCCCAACAAGGGATTACGCATCTTACTCACGATTTCCTGCATGACCTGAGGATGAGAATCTTTGAAGTATAGAAGCGCGGTTCTTTGTGGGTATGGTAGATTAATACTAAGGGCTAATGAGCTTTGATAGGTTACTCGGGCTAGATGCCAACTTGCCTTAATTTGAGGATAGTTGAATGAAGTATCGGTTAAGCACTCAGAGGGGCTCTCCTCTTTCTGGCCGAATTGATTTTGATCCACGTGTTAGCAAAGATCTAATCAAGGAGATTGGAAATTTTTCATGAAATGAAGGATAAGGGAGTCAATCAAATTTGAAAGGGACTTGCGATTATCACAATACATGGGGAGCAAAAAAATTCTCTAGTCCTAAGATCTAGGTATGAAGTACTAAAAAGGAAAAATACTTAAATCTTAGAAAGAAGGTTACATATTACAAGTAATTGATTAGAATCATGTCTCATAAATGAATAGAACACTAATCGATAGTGTGGTTAGGGAGAAGTCGAACTATGCTTGCCTTGCATGTTTGACAAACTGAGTTTTCCAATTTATGGTTGGGCTATGAATCGATTTGATGCAGAAATTGATTAATACTAGTTAATCTATATCCAGTTTTGTCTCACTCAATGAATTCTCAAACCCATTTTTATAAAATTTATTTTCATGTATGTTAAGGAATTCAATCTAAGATTAAAATTCTTTTTAGTCATCTCAACATCATAACAATGGAGTTTAAATAGTAATGATCTTGAATAGTTGGGGTAGTTAGGCTTTTGATTTATCATCATTCCTCGTGGGAACGATATCTGGACTTTAAATATCCACTTTTTATTGCTTATGCGACCTGTGCGCTACGGATAATTAAGACCAACTCAATTTTAAATTAAAACATTTTCTGAAAAGAAAATCAATCTTTTCATCTACATAGCATAGATATGGCTTTCTTAATGAGTTTGGCTTAGTTGGGGAATAGATAATCGTCCATTGGTGATGGTGTTATAAATTTGTGTCTATATAATCTGGTCTTAACAAGTTTTTGGCGCCGTTGCCGGGGATTAGATAATAATCCTTTGGTGATGGTGTTATAAATTTGTGTCTATATAATCTGGTCTTAACAATATGTTATAACCTCTTATTGTAGTATATATAGATGCTGTGACGACTTTGTATTTTAGTGCATGGAAAATTTTGTTTCGATGAATCTTGAATTCACCCATACATTTATTTTAAATCTGATGTTCAACGGATTTATTACTCTCAAACCTTTATATATACCTATAAAATGAACAAATCGTTTCAATCTTTTATCCAACCTCTTTTCAAAAAACGATAGAGTACTTTATCAAGTATATTCTATGTTTTTCTAAAATTATTTATATTAGATTATTTTGATCGTAGCCACGAGAAACCTGGTCGGGGACATGATTGTCGTCAGCGAACCCAAGACTCCTTCTCGGGAGGCTCGAAGTGAAGGGAACAGACACAAACCTTTCTCTTTTTGTAAACTGGATTTTTGTCAGTTGCAAACACTGTTCGAGTAAATGTGCAGCTTTCTAAATTCATCAATTATCAGAGATTCTTTTAAAATTTCATGTTCGACAAAAAAATTATTTCTAAATCTCTAAATCTCAATTATGAATCTCAAATAAAGGTAAGTCTGAGAATATAACAATATTTAGAATCCTCTCAAATCCAACTTTGAACTAATATAAAGCGAATGTTTATTATCCAGTGACTTTCTTAATTAACTTTCAAAACCCACCATTTGTTCTTTATAACGGATAACCTTATTAGTTCAGCATGATCAACATAAGAATTCTAATTCAATTCCCTAATGATATAGCGTATCCCAACTTAACCACGGAAACTAAAAGTACTTGAAAAGATGTTAATGAATGAGAGTGAGTTTAAAGCTCAATAAGAAATACTAATATAATTTCATGGATCAAAAAGTTTCTAATCATATAATAAATAGAAGATGGTTTTTATCAAAACTTTCAATTGGTAAATAAGTTGAAACATTAAAAAAATTTCTTCAAAACATTTCCCAAATGCATTTCATATAAATGTGAATTCTAACAGTTATATCAAATTTAATTAAAGCATTTTCCATATCAAAGTCCAAAATCAAATACATTTCAAATATATTTTTCTCTGGTCATCAAATATCAAATGGTGGCCAGTCATATGGGCATTTTCAAATGATGTCCAACCATGTGGAACTTTCAAATGAGTTGCCGCAAATTGTTCATTTTAAGGTAGACGGAACCAAACACTACTAGTGCTAGTAACCCCTAGAGGTTGGGGTTCAAATCAATTACATTCGTCATCAAAGAATGTGGAGTTTTCGTAGCCAGAAACTAAATAGTGTCGGTATTAGTTTTCTCGTTAATAGAACAAACTAACCAAAATCAAATATTTCATTCAAAAATTCAAATCACAAAACATCATATCTCCATATTTTCTTTCATAACCAAAACAAATCTCAAAATACTTTCATCATGCAAAACGATATTTTATCTTTTAGGCAATAAAAGGTAAAACAAATCAAACTTTTCTTCATTCAGGTTACATAAAAGACTAAAATAGAATATATTTTTTTAAAAACTATTTTAGATAATATTTACTTAAAAACATATAAAATATTTTCTTTTACAAAAGCTATATTAATATATATTACCTCAAATGAGTACTTTAGAATCCTAAAGAAGCTAATAAGAAGAATCTTGAAGGAATATTTCACCCCTATAATAATAAGAAGGAACTATCATCATTAATTATTTACTTAAAATTATAGGTTTGAGAATCCTAACAATGTCATAATGAAGGATCCCGACCCGGATTAACCTCATGAACCCGAGGGGACCTCCCGGCACTCCAATGGATATGAAACTTTTCCTCGAAACCATCAGCGAATAAAATCCATGGAAGCGAACCTTTACAATCGCTTAACATATCTTTAGAAAATAATCACGGAAGCGGGGATAGGGATAAATTTTTCTTTTCTTTTTTTCTTTTCAAACACTTAGATTTTTCGAAAATCGACCGGAAGTTCACTACGACATTTTTAGTTTTTACGAGTACAAATCATAGACAGGACATTTGCTTCTAATCTTCAATTTTTCAGCTTCCGTTTTAAGACTCTAGTCACAACTCAATTAACACAATATACTTCCATATACATTTATTCATTTTAAATCATCAAAACATTCAAACTTTCTTTAATTCCATACACATTTTTATGCGAAAGGGTTGGAGGAACGAGCCGAATTAAACGACCGCCCTCGTAATTCCATTTCAAAATATATACATATATGTATATATACATGACAAAATATTCAACATATAAAATATGCAAATATTTCTACAATGCACCGGTTCACGACGATAGGTCTCTCGATATGAGCTCAGCTGCGAGGGGATGTTACGGTGCTTTTGTCTGGGTTCTGAAAAGTTCTTAAACATATGGAAAAGAGTGAGCTAAAGGAGCTCAGCCCGAGTTATACATTTCATTTAAGATGTTTTGATTTTCGGTACCATATTTTTTTTTGGTTCAAAATCACTTTATGCATTAACTTTCTTTCTTTCTTTCTCAAATCTTTATAACATTTTCGAGTATATATCAAAGTAATAAAAATGCGATATAATTCAAAATCACTTTGTACGTGCTTTCTTTCTTTCTTTCTTTCTGATGGAACCCGAGGGAATAATCACAGAACAGTTTAGGGTCTTGACGGTGGGGTGCGATCATATTCCGATCATAACCACTACATTTGCGGAGAACTCACGCTTTGCATAGGGTTCCGATCATAACACCTTATATCACGTGTAAGGATATTACTCTAAACACCTATTTCCCTCCTCAGTTAGTAACCTATAACTTTACCCTCTAAATCCTTACGGCAAGGTACCTCGTAGATATCAGTCATACTTGATCATAGGGGTTAGGGTAACCATCAGTAAAACATTTCTTCCAAATACATTTATAAATCCATTTAAAACCTTTACTTTATCATTTATACATTTATGCATTTTTCTTTACACATTTTTCAACTTCCATAATGCCTGTGTATTCTAACATCATGTGACGTTTACCATGTTGGGAGAACTCTTCATTTAACATTAAAATCATTCCTCCTTTCTTCAAAATACATTTATAAATCCATTTAAATCTTTTACTTTATCATTAAAACACATATATATGCAAATATACATATGCACATTCTTTACACATTTTAAACTTCCAATACATATATAAACATTTAATATAAATTCATATATTTAGGCAAAGTAAACATTTATACATTTACTACATTCTTGTGGATATCCATATATAAACATTTATATTAATCTTTTCCTTTTCACATTAAAATCATTTACCTTTAAAAACTCAATTTTCAAAATAGTAGTTTTACACACTCCCACGATTCACGACTCAATCTTGCTTGCTTCTCGTGTTCCGTTTCGTCCGATAGTCCCTTTTCACCTTTTTCAAAGAAAACCACAACTACACATTAATCCGCAACTTCCATTTTAATCCACCATACACATTCATTTTAAGAACAAATGAACAAATTACCCATAAGCACTAAAAACCATTCATTTTGGCCAACCTTTTCCAACAATACTCTTATAGACTTTTTGACCCCAAAAATTATTCAAAAGGTCTTCAAAATTTATAAACTCTCGAATCGATTCCTTTACTTACTTATCCAATAACATCTCTTTGAAGTTTTTCAATTTGAGATTCCTTCTCTAAGGCCCTCAACCACATAACACAAGTTATTACACATCTAAATGACTCAATTTGGCAGAACCAGAGATCTGCACATAGCTCCTTTGACAAATTTCTGGGCCTTTGGGTTCAATGATTTGCATGTACTTCCTTTAGGAATGAGTTTTCCCTTTGGAAGTCTATTTTACCCAAATTTTGAATCACTCAATTTATGGATGGGTGAAACTCATATGACCAAGAGCATACCAAACTCACCCAAAACAGAGCAAAATCAGTGAGCTACACAGGCTCACCTTTCACGAATCCGTATTTGGGAGCCTTAGAACTACAATTTGCTCTTGGTCCCTTCCTATACATTTGTAGCCCCTATCTCTTATGGTTCTTCAGCAATTTGAATCAAGTCATTTGGATGATTATATAATATATAGCCAACAAAAACAGGGGTTTTACAGAAATTTTGACAGCATTCCCTTTGCTATCACATGATCTTAATGCCTCCAATTCAAATCCTTTTCTTTTCTAACCAATTCCAATGCATTATATAATTTCATAAATCTAACCAATTTCAACATATCATACAAAGATTTAATGAAACTCCCTAACCATTCACTCACTTGATTTTTTCAAACCTAACCTAATCCATTTCTTTCTCATTTATCAAAATTATAAATGATTCGGCATCAAATACGATTGGGGTTTTATCTACAAAGCCTCAACAAATCAGAGGTTTGTTTGATCTCTCAACTAAAGACCCCTAGTTTTGGAACAAACCAATCTCCATAGAAAAACCTAGCAATCATTTCCAATAACCTAGCTTATCAAAATGACTTGATTAATAAAAAAAAAAAGCATCCTTTGTTAACACCATTCTTTATAGTCTCATTTCCTCTTCTTCCTCTTCCTTTATCTCTTCTTCTCCCTTTTCTCACTCCATACGAGATTGCACTTTAGCCTTTGTGAGACAAAAAATGAGACTTTTTGTTTGTTTCTCACATAAATAATGAATCTTTTATTTATTAACATTTTGGTCCCCGTCTCTTTAATAATTCAATCAACTTATTTTTTATTGCATTTGAGCCACTGGTGCTCATTTAGTCCATTCTAATGAGTCACAAACCTAACAGCCCTTAAGAAATGTTTTGGTTATTTCTCGAAAAAATATCTCATTTTGTCGCGATTTTATCTCGAGTTTCACCTTATCTTTGCTTTTGGATTTATTATAAAAGGAAATGACTACGGGACAATTCTATAAAATTCAAATTGACAACGAAATATTCTACAATTAAATCCTTCATACATTAGATTCATTCACGAAAATCCTTAAATCAGTTTAAAATGCATTAAAATCGTAAGTCTCGGACGATAGCGTATTATTATCAGATGCAGATTCGGATCGCTGAAGTATCAGCGGGACACTTTCACTCCGTTCGATTTCGTTAGACTCTACATGATTTATTAGGACTTGTTTTAAATTGTTTTGTTTGTTCGGAAAGAAGTTGTGTTTTCTCTTGGTGCGGTCCAGGAAATCGTATTTAAGAGAACTAATTACCGGTCTATAGTACAAATATCGAGTTGATTGCGGAGAGAGTCCACTTAGGGGCGGGGTGCTAAAAATTCCTTTGCGAGCCCACTCCATCTTGGGATATACTAAGAGAAAAAATCACTATTCCTTAGGGCACCGGGTTACAATTTTGAGGCTGCTTGCGCCCCGAGGCTAATTGTCGGAGCGTTCCCTAGAACCTGATACCCTCATGTCTATGGATTGGTTTGCTCTAGTCGGTTCAAAAACTACTATTATAACATTCAATCGAGTTTGGGGTTTCTGATCACCCACCTTAACATAAAAATTTAGTCATAAATTGCGTCGATACTGCATCAAAGAGATGAGAATGAATACTCTTCATGCTCTTCAGCTCCACGTGGCCTTCCTCTCTTTGTGTGACTCCTCCACAATACAACTAAGTGAGTGGAATAATCTTGTTCAGCAAAACTTGCTCTCGGCGGATTCGAGGATGTTGCATGCCGGTTCCTCTTGTGCATATTCAATTCTCCTGTATTATTTACTGTTACAGCTTGGTTTGCTCTATCAATACATGAAGAAGTGCAGTATATACTTGCGAACGCATAGAAACATGAAGAAAACATAGAGCGAATGCGATCGGTCGGATAGCGGCGCTCCCGGTTCGATCGCCACCTCGATCCTCCCGGCAGAAATCACAGCGTGGTTGATATCGTGGACTCGGCTTTCCACGTTTCCCAAATCTTAGTACGCTACTTCCAGCGAAATCCTCAAAAAATACCACTTTACCTCGCTTACTAGGTCCTACGGCGATTATTCGCATAACTTTTCTGTCTGTCTTGTGCAATTTTCTGTCTATCCCTTATAACTTTGATCTTATCACAAGTCACTTGGACAATTTCCGGACCTACTAATTTCCTTCGCCCTACTCATCCTAACGGCCAGGAGTTCGACATTTAGTCGTAAGAGCCTACATAAGAGCCATACTATCTTGGCTTTAATAACTATTATTGTATGCAAACTCCATCAGTAGTGTTCCTTTAGGGTATGATGACATCTTTGTACTTCCGGATGCATAGCTGACGGAGGAATGGGCTTCCTCCATAATCTCTCTCCTCACATCACCTACATCCAGGGTACCTGACCTACGTCCCATGACCACGGTACCATCCTCTCTCGATGATAAATCTCCTCGTGCCCCGGACTCTACTTCACCTCTCAACTTCACTATCTGTGAATCCTGAATCCCAAAAGTTCTCCTAATCATGAATCGGCTATCAATGGCCAGGCAGTACCACTGGGATCTTCTTCGCAGTGCTCCCAGGGATCTGACCAGGTTCAGATCTCACACCCAAGGACCTCAGTTCTATGAGTCGCGAGGGAAGATGCAAACGCCTCGAAGTGCGATAGGGAACTCATGGGTCTTCTACTAAATCATCTTGCACACCGTTGTACCTTTCAGGATGATATTCGTGATTGACAAGAATTCTTGATCCAGTTCAATCATCTCTCGTGCCGCGTTTTGGGTTCAGCCTGGCGGACAGATCGCGGCTCTTATGATCAGGTATTAAAAATCCTCTGGGGGCACTGTATAAGTAATGTCTCCATATCCTGAAACGGAAATACTACGGTACGCTAGCTCGAGTCGTGTGTAGGATAATTACATTCATGCTTCTTCAATTGCCCTAGAAGCATATGCAATTACCTTGTCATTACGCATTAATATACAACCTAGACCACACTAGAGGCATCATGATACACTGCAAAGCCATCCTTAAAATTGAAAAACCCATAATGCCCTTCGCGCCAGCAAAAATTACATTTATATCTTAATCGATTCTTCTTCTTAACACATTAATTCTAACATTCCAGTGAGCCTTTAATCACTTCAATTGATTAAAATTAGCGGAAAAACTAACTTTCCATACTTCTCTAAGGTGTTGAATCCTACATGTCACACATTCATAGTATTTATTTCAATTTCTTCAGTTTTCTTTCAAAAAGTGTATTTGATAATTCATCCAATGTCATTGATTTACTTAAACTAATCAAACCAATGCATTTCTAATTAAACCCTTTCTTGGCCTAACCCTCTCATCTCATTTTCTATTCAACTTTTAATTCCATTAATTCCATTAAGTCCTTCAAACATTTCAAGTAATGTCATTAAATCAATTAAAACGATCGAACAACATCACTTCCATTAACATCCCAAGGTTGACCTAAATTGACAATCCTTATAATATCATTCTTTCTTTTCAATTTCTTAGCAAAATGAGACCACAAATAATCATGTCAATTTAATAGCTAAAGCCTTAATATAACTCAATTGAAGGTTTAGATAAATAATCCGTAAAACCACCAATTGCTTCTTGGAACCTCCACGAACCCGTGTTGACCAGCTCCGTTTAATCCTTGACTATCTGTGCTTAAGTTCCACATCCATGCTCCTCTCGTCAGCTGCGGTCTCTACTGGCCGTATTGTGTGTGAAATTTGTCGGCTTATTGCGTAGTCCCGAATCTGCGGACTCGGACCTCTGACAAACCTCTTCAAGCCATGATATGGACCTTTTGAGTTTTTTTTTTTCCATTGTAGTCTTTATTGCAGGAATATTAAGTTTTTCAAGCAATGATACGGACCTTTTTGGTTTTTCCATTTTATCTTTTATCATTGGATTCAACTTTTCAAGCAGTACATGACCCCAACTTCTCTTCATACGACTTGTGGCATTTCTTGGAATAAGGACCTCATATCTACAATTGATTGTCTGAATTATGCTTATAAGATCATGCATTTTATATGTTAATCTATCAGTAGAATCGTCTTCTTCCTTTTTCAACGATAATCGCCGACACGATTCACCGATATCGATCTCATTAATCCTCTAATTGCTCATCCATTTGTTTGAAGATTGAATGTATCCACCACATTGCTTATCCATAATTGTACCGGCAACTATTTCTCAATTTCATAGTCTTGTGGAAATAAAGCACAATAAGTAATACATTGTTTTCAATTGTGTTGGCAATTTATCATAACAATTTGAGCTTTTAGTAAAGACATTATCCATTTCCATGTTGAAGTAAGTAGCAGTTTTCATTCCAACGAATAGACTCACATTTGGACAAGTCGATTTAAATTACATTATATTCCTCCCCAAGGTGTTGATGATGAGTGGGACTCTTCTACACATGCCTACAATTTCTTTCCCAGCATTTATGATCTTTTCACTTACACACATTGCTCCCATATCCTCCAAATGTAATCTTTGAAATTAAAGTCCAAGACTCCTTTTAGCCTAAACCTTCCAGCTTCCAAAGATCTAGTATTATTTCCTATAAATGAAACCTCGGTATTTCGAGATTGGTGGTACTAATGCCTCGGGGCTCTCTGGTGGCGGCTCGACCTCGGCTTGACGCATTTACCGTGAACTTCAAAAAATTTCATATGTCATGTAATGCATATATGATTTTAAATCACATAAGTAATTTATGAAATTTTAAAAATAAAACATTAAAACAATCATATGAAAACCAAAACAACTTTTCAAATCTTTTATAACATTTGTATGAAAACCGTGGCTCGATACCACGTTGAAGGATCAGGCGGATGCCTCATGTTTGGGAGACTATCATGGACTCAAGTGGATATGAAACTTTTCCTCAAAACATCAAAATAAAATCAAAATAGACGAACCCTTTATGATCATAACATATCTTTAGAAAATAATACTGGACGAGAAGTGGTAAAAAATTTTTTTCTTTTTCTTTTTTTCTTTTTCAAGCGGCTTAGATTTTTAAAAATCGGCGGGATTTCCTCTGTTTCGGACTTTCCCAAATTTACAAATACACCGCATAAGCATTTAAAAACCTTCCTAAATACTTCCAATTTTCAACTTAAGTTTTAAGACTCTGATCCCGCAATGACTCAATCAACACAATATAGCTACCATATACATTTATTCATTTTAGAATCATCAAACATTCAAACTCAGCACAATTCCATGCACATTTTTATCTCGAGAAGATTTGGGCAATGGAATTAAAACCCGGCGCGCTCGATAATTCCATTTCAAAATATATACATATAGCACGCCCTTATACATGACAAAATATTCAACATACCTAAAATATGCAAAATATTTCTACAATGCGGAGTTCACGAGGAGCGTCGTTTCTCGATGGCTGAGCTCCAGCTGCTGGCGAGAAGGGATATCTCAGGTACTTTTACGATAAACCGGTTCACGAAAAAGGTTCTTCGGAAACATGGAAAGAGTGAGCTAAGGAGCTCGGTGAGTGTACATTTCATTTAAGATAACATTTTTCGTATATGTGTATAACAATTCAAAATCACTTTATACCCAACTTTTTCTTTCTTTCTTTCTCAAATGCTTTATAACATTTTCGGTATATATCAGTAATAAATACGTATAATTCAAAATCACTTTGTCATTACTTTCTTTCTTTCTTTCTTTACGATGGAACCCGAGGGAGCAAATACACCTGCAGAGCAGTTTCGGATGCGACGGTGAGGGACAGTCATATTCCAGTCATAACCATTACGATGCGGAGAAACTCACGCTTTGCATAGGGTTCAGTCATAGCACCATATCACGATGGCAAAGGATATTACTCTAAACACCTATTTCCTCGGTTAATGCTTACTGCTCGCTTTCACATACAGAAATCTTTGCAGCTTAAGGTACACCGGCCGATGCTCGGTCATAACAGTCATAGGGGTTAGGGTAACCATCGATCAAAACATTTCTTAAAATACATTTATAAGCTCCAAATTTAAAAAACACTTTCACTTTGTCGTTTATACATTTATGCATTTTTCTTTTTACACATTTTCAACTTCCATAATGCCTTAACATATGCATACATATATAAACATTTACATGAAACTCTTATGACTTTAACATTAAATCATTCCTCCCTTTTGTTTTAAAAACCATTTTATAAATCCGGTTTTAAATCTTTTTACTTTATCATTAAAACACACATATATATGCAAAATATACATACGCCATTCTTTACACATTTTTTAAACTTCCAATACATATATAAACATTTTAATATAATTCATATATTTAGGCAAAGTAAACATTTATACATTTACTACATTCTTATGGATATCCATATATAAACATTTATATTAATCTTTTCCTTTTTCACATTATAAAATCATTTACCTTTAAAACTCAATTTTCAAAATATTAGTTTTACACTCACAGTTCGCGCTCAATCTTGCTTTATACCAAGTCGAATTCGTTTAAAGTCAGATGGTCGGCGCTATTTTCAAAAACCGCATACGATTAATCAGCAACCATTTAATCCACCATATTACCGATTCATTTAAAGACAAATGAACAAATTACCCTTAAGCACTAAAAACCCATTCATTTGGCCAACCTTTTTTCCAACAATACTCTATGAACTTTTGACCCCAAAATTATTCAAAGGTCTTCAAAGTGGAAACTCTCCAGATCAGTCCTTTATATCCAATAACATCTCTTGAGATTTCAATTTTAAGATTTCGCTCTCTAAGGCCCTCAACCACATAACACAAGTTATTACATCTAAATGACTCAATTTGGCAGAACAGAATCTGCACATATTTCCACTTTACGACAAAATTTTTCTGGGCAGTTTGGGTGATTACAATTTGCATTTCTGTACTTCCTTCAGATAAGTTTTTCCCTAGAAGTCCTATTTGCAAGAATTTTGGATCGTACTCAATTTGGATGAGTGGGAACTCACTTATGGCCAAAACACTACAACCCTACCCAAACAGAGCAAAATCAGTGAGCTACACGAGCTCACCTTTCAGTCCGTATTTGGGAGCCTTAGAGCTACAATTTGCTCTTGGTCCCTTCTATACATTTGTAGCCCTATCTCTTATGGTTCTTTACCAATTTGAATCAAGTCATTTGGATGATTATACCTTAATATATAGCCAAAACAAAAACAGGGGTTTTACAGAAATTTTGACAGCATTCCCTTTACTTTATCCATGATCTTAATGCCCTCAATTAATCGGCACTAACCATGATCCGTCGTTTATACGTCTTTGGGTGCCATCACTGCCAAAATTTAAAGCATATAAATACAAAGTGACATCAAAGCACTGCCGTTACCGTTTCAGCCCGATTTTTTGCGAGCCATAGCACTGTCAGATTCTTTACCAAATTTACATCAAATTCCTCATGATTCGACCTTAAATACCCAGGGTTGGGTTTATCCAGCAAAAACCTCAACAAATCAGGGTTTGTGTGATCTCTCAACCAAAACCCTAGGTTTGGGGAACAAACCAATCTCCATAGAAAAACCTAGCAATCATACCAGTAACCTAAACATCCAAAGACAGTTCAGCAAAAAACGTCTGGCTGTTCGCCTCGCCTTACCATTCCTCTTGCTTTCTCTTGCTTCTCTCTTCTTCTCTTTTCTCCTGCATACGGATTGCCTTAGCCTTTGTGAGGCAAAAAAATGGGGCTTTTTGTTTGTTTTTAAGTTTTAAATATTCAAATCTTTCCTTTAATTAACATTTGGTCCCCCATCTCTTAATAATTATCTTGTCCCTTTGACTTATTTTATTGCATTTGAGCTATGAGAGCGCCGTTAATTAAAATTCTGATAGTCGCGAGCCACGCTTGGCCGTAAGAAATGTTTGATTGGGCTCTCGCGAAAAATATCTGAATTTATCGGATTTTATCT